>WKFP01013232.1:0-19852 GCA_011057875.1 Pterocles orientalis | reverse complement strand
ACAGGTGACAGACATGAGAAAAAAAAAAAAAAAGGCACTTTGCAAGGGCTCAAACTGTTCTGGGAGAGCCGTCTGGGGAAAACAACCCCACCGAACACCCAAGAAACTACCTGCTCCCTGCTCTGCCTCAGCACAGATTCACCAGGAGCTCAGTTTCCCCGTGGATGGGTTCAGCAGAGACACAGTCGTCTGCCAGAACAGCAGCTCACAGTCCCCCATCAGCCTCTGGGGCCACTCCATCCAAAGAAGCATACACCATAGTGAAGAATCAAATAAAAACAGCAGGAGCAGAGGAGAAGTTGCAATTCCATCCAGTGTTAAACCTCTCCATCCCAAGGAACTTTTTTTTTTTTTTCGGATCAGTACCTGTTGCCTGATTAAACTTTAAAGGGTGACTATCTTTGAACCAGCAGAGAGGCACAGCAGGGAAGGGATGCATTATTTAAAGGAGGATTTGTGTTTTCCACCCCAGCAGCCCCCCTGAGATTACCAGGCAAAGCAAGGTACTACAGAGTGAAATCCGGGTGTCCCAAGATGAACATTACATAGTAATGTATGCTTAAATAATCTGTTTATTACATCTTCTTGTTGTAACTTTAACAAGGCGCAAGTTTTACAGCTAGTATTTTGGAGAACCGCAATGGGGTTTTTTACACCAAGCCAAGAATTTGCGGGAGAATGAGTGTCACCTAAGTTTACTTTTTCCATCAGGGGACTAAAAAGATTTTTCACATAAAATTACCTGCCACATGATTCTTATAAAAAGATGCAGCTGTAAACACCCCAGTTTCAACCTCACAGCTGAAAGTTAGTATCACAAGGGGCAAAAGATTCCTACAGGAAGATGGCTAACTGCAATAGATTTTACACCTGTCTAGAAAGCTCTTAATTCAATGCCATGTTATCGTGTCCACTACAGTGGGGCTGTGCTGATGATGTGCAGAGGGAGGCACTCTGTGTGCGTGCCTGTCATTTAAAGTCAATGTTTCTCACTTTTTTTTAAATCAAAGAAGAATTAACCTTTGAGAAAGAAAAATAAACATGCACAGTCCATCTCCTGAAGTGTTGACACAATAGTTTTCATTTGCAAGCCAATGAAAGTTGAACTTAAAGGTCACATATTCATTTATCACCATTAACCTCACCTCCTCTCCCCTCTTTGCCCTCACAGGCATTTTTCTTGTCTTTAAGCAGGCTCATGAGTGCGTGTGTTGAGCCATTTTTGTTTCCTAGATTACCCCCTGAACTTCTCTGACCTACTAGTTGTCCTCTGAGACAGGGTTGCCTGTTCTAGGCAACATTATATAAAAAAAAAATAGAATCTGGCTTTCAAAAAAGCTCCCATTCAGGGAAATCCATTATCATTAATGGCAAGCCTCCCAGAATCTGTTCTTCATTTCTTTTTTCATTTTTAAAATGTCAATGCATGTTGTCAGAATGCAATTGTTTTCCTTAATCATCTGCAGCAGTGAAGTAGAAAGTACTCATCTTTGTGGTGTAGAAAAGTCACTTGCTTTATTCATACCACACTCAACTTTGAGAGGATACTCTCCGGGCTGGTTTTGACCTCAAGAATCAGGGTGTACACACTCATCTTCCGTACAAGCCTATGTGAGCAACAAAGACCCTTCCACCAGGAAACTCAGGTTTCTTTGCTACGGTTCCCACCAAAGGAAAAGCACAGGTATGAGGACACTTGTTAGAAGGTGTCAGAGAACTTTTAAGGAAAAGCCGTCTAGAAAACTGGATATCCTCTTACCTTAAGCTTGGGAACTAGAAGAAGAACTGAGCCATTGTTGCCATCTCAATTTTCATCAAAGCCAGAAAGGTGAACCGCAGAATGTCGTTCCGCTCCATTATCACTTCTCAAGAGTTGTTCCTCAGTGCAACAACTATGTACAATCTTTTCAGTTCAGTAATTGTTGGGTTTTTTCTCCCCCCCAGCAATCACAAAGAAAAGCTGCTGAAAGGTGCAGGCAATAGACTTCTTAAAGAGCTGTTGACAACTCCCAGGAAACTTTTACATTTCGAATGCATTCTGCCCACATTTCCTATATTTTCTGTGGTTCTTAAATTCCTCAATTTAGCACACAAAGCGATTTGCATGAAAATAGCATCTTGAGAGTTTCTTATGGAAGACTTACAACGTCTTTCTTTAAAAAACACCACATAATTGTAGAATTATTTGTTGAATATCTCAGGTAGCTGGGGTATGAGGAGAATGAAGAACTAAACTGATTGCAAACATTTTTCTTTCATTTTAGATCCCATCAAGTTCTCATTCCCCAGTTGCCACTCACAATGGTACTCCTGGATACATTAATCTAATGCCATTATCATTCTCTAAAGACAAGGAGCACTTTTATTAAAGCAAAGACAAATGAATTTAATGGTGTGACCGTCTCTGTTTCTAAAAATACATGTAGACTTCCTCTTGACCTACAGGTAGAAAATTCTTCATTGATATATTCTTGGACTAAACCCACTCCCAAAGAAAGATAAAACATCCCATCTGCTAAACACCCCTTTCCTAAAGTCCCACAGAAATGGCTGGAAGCTATGATGCGTCTGACGGGTCAGCAGAGTGCTAGCCAAGACATGAAATCTGTTTCCAAATCAGTCCTATGCAAATCCTTCAGACTATGAACTGTACCAAGACTGTGATTTGCAGTGGAGAAGTGTTATGCAAGCCAAGTTATCATCTGGGTAACCAGCAACTATCACACTTAAGGACATTGCACTTCCAACCAGCAATGTAAATTGCACCAGACAGTAAACAGGACAGTTAGCATTTCAACAACCTCCTGAGACAAAAAAAAAGCCAAAGCAATGTATTTACCATATTTTATACTTGCTGGTGTTTTGGAGTGTGCAGCAAGTGCAGACTCACAAAGAGATTGCTCCCAATGCTGGATGTTGGGATAAGTAAGGACAGGTCATGGCTCGCAGCAATGGCTTCGGACAACAGAAGCTCCCTGGACCTTTCTGGACTCCATCCTGCCAGTCCCATCTGCCTACATCTACATCTTAGAGCCATTCACGCACACAGGCACCAGAACCCACTCCACCAAGGGTCGTACCAGTTTGGGGCATATTGCAAGCATTGAAAACATTCCTGCTTCAAAACTCCTACTAAACAGACATTTCTTGCATAGAAATCTTGAACTCCAATGGAAAAATCACTGCAGGAAGGTAAATCTTAATAAACTATTTACTCACCTGACCAGATGTTTCCAGAAATTCACAGCATGCACTGGATACCCCAAGGGAATGTGACCTGCATTAGGCTTGATTTGCAGAGATCCTAGCAAGGGAGAGCTGTCAATTAAGATGAGAATCAATATTCTCTCTTTCAAAACACAACCATCACCCTCAAGTTTATTATAAAGTTGTAGGAAAGAATCACTGCCACCACCTTCTAGGGTGGACCACAGGAACTGGTATGATGTTAGGTATCAGTGTGGTAATATTAGGTTATAATTCGTGTTAAAAGAAATGGAGAAGAGCTGCTCTCATTACCAAATGTGGTATGCAAAGAGAATGACAGGACGTAGAAATCTGTAACCAAACAGAATTACCTAATGTTATGGAAAGAGAATAAAACAAGATGCAAGTCATCATTGGTGGAATGCACTCTTGCGACAGCTGTCGACTGCAACTGGGATTTTGAATACATCGTGTCACCCCATTATTGTTATTAATATTAGTTAGTATAAGTTTATTATTGTCTTTTGTAACACTTGTATGGATTGGAAAGTGTTGCAACAAATGGCAACATTAACTTCCTTGTCAAAAGTACATGGTAAGGCACTAAGAGATATATCATAGAAATTGGGAAGAAGAATTTTTATATTAAGTAAAAGAATTTTCTAATTTTCTAGAAAAAGGGGGACTGAGACAGGGGGTTTGAAGTTAAAGAGTGACTGATTAAGAATAGCTGTTCAGATAATGTATGATTAAGTTTGCCGTGCTTGTAAAGACAGGATGAGAGGATCAAAACAGTGATGATAAGGGAAGGAACTGCTAACCAAAACGAGATGAGAGAATACAACACCTGCAAAGCTGCAGAGATAAAGGAGACTCGTTGGACCCCTAAACTGGCTGAAAACCAGCCTGGACCTTTGGACTGCGGCCAAGAGACAAGGAAGCACGTACAAGGAGACAAGGTGAAAAGTTCAACCCCACACATGGACCACCGAACAACCACCAGAGAGCACTACACAGGAGCAGAAGGACTCTTTAGCTAATTATAATACGAAGAGGGGCGAGGTGGGGCTAGGTAATTAATATGAATTAATGTATTGCAAAACTTAATGCATATGCAACATTTCAGGGAATAAATAGAGGAACAGGTTTTGTGGAAAAGTGCACTTGTTGGTAGAGCAGATGCTCCCCTTGCTCCCAGCACTGCTTGCTTATTCTCCACCTATGAACAGAATAAAAAAATTAACTTTTTTAAAGTTGTGAAAGTGCCTTCATTGATAACATCAGCAAAGGAAGCAAAGAGGAGAAAGAAATTCCAAGAGGGAAGTGAAAATGGCATTTACCCCAAAACCGGAATTGCAACAAGGTTAGAGTGTTCAAGAATCCTTAAAGGATTTTAAGATCTGGCCTTATTGTCCTTTGCTTTACATTATTTCTGTCGCACCCACACAAATATTCCTGAGCAAGACCCTGGAGTTTATTCTAAACAGACACCAGAGGCTTTACAGATCAATACGAGTGCTCAGATCCTTTATTTCATGCCTCACCCAAAATAATACTCACCCCTCCAGCAGCATAGACTGAAAGACCAAAATTATATGGGGACATCATATCAACAAGAGTGTGGGGAAAAAAAAAACATATCAAATCACTCAGAATAAACCCAGACAATACCTGGACCTTTATTTGTGGATATCCCAGCTTCAACACTGCTTTTCCCACAAACATTGTCAAGATCATCTTCTAAAATTGCACGTAGGAAGAATCTCTTTCTGCATGAACAAATGCCAAATTATCTTGATGGCTGGCAGCATTTAGCGCATCATCACACAAATTCATTTTTAAAAAAGTTACAAGGTCACTTCCAAGCAACTGTATAAATAGCTATTCTCATGTAAATGTTTGCATGTGTAAACACAGGAGAGACACAAACAACAAGAAATATACTGAAAAGTGAAAAAAAATTATATGTATAAAATCACTGCAAGTAAAGGAGTTCTCCCACGAGACAGCAGGAGACTTTTTTAAACACTTCTGACTGCTATTGCAAATCCAGGAAGAAAAAACAAATTAGAAAGATGAGAAGGTAGCAAAACACAAGGTCAGCAACAGTGTGACTCGAAGGTATTATTGAATTCAGCCAAGGTTAATCAGAGAAGTCAATTTTTTACCTTGGTGCCTTCACCAGGTGCCTAAAAATGATGTAAGGATCCAGACGAAGAAACATTAGATTCTCTCATTCCTGCTCACAAGGAAGTATTTGCAAGACCCTGGTTAATTAAACCAATAAAGCATAAGCGAAAGCCTGGCCTCATGCCACATTTTTACCAGCACATCATGCAGGGGTGTTGCATTAACAGCTGTTATCCTATTGCAGGGGGATGGGGGAGATGAGAGCCGGGAGCAGAGGAGAAGGAGCAGCAGCGGAAAGAACAAGACAAAGCAGCTGATTTTCAATTAACAGTTGAAATAAAAATGAAGTGCTTTTAGCGCTCGGCCTTCAAAGTGCCAATACTCTTAAATAACACAGATACCTGGCCATTCTATAGCCCTATTAAATCAATTTCATTTGTTTTAAGCAAAGCTGAGCAGCACTTATTTAACAAGCGCTTCTTCAAGCATGACTCAACATGCAGGGAGGAAGCCTTTCAGGGCAAAGACAAATGTCTCAGAGGGATACTGGGAGAAGAAATTTCTCTTTGGACTAGAAATCACTCACCACAGCAGCTTCTGGCCAGGCTAGGAGTGTTTGGAGATGGCTTGAATCATCTGCTTCTGCCCAGCTTGGGGTATACATTACTTTGTCACATGTTGAAAGTGTGACAGAACACTCAGCACCCGGTAAAGGGGTGAGGTTAGGATCACAGACTCCTGAAGGGAGAAGTAGACACATCAGAAGGTGATGCACTCAGTCAGAACATCCTAAACATGCTCCTCACTTACTCCTTTCCCCCTAACACTACTGGAAACCTTCCCACTACTGGAAACCTTCCCACCACCTTAGTTTTAAGTGAAAGCATTAATACAAATCAGAAGCAAGACCCCCAGGAGTGATGGTGCTGCGTACCTGTCCCCCACCAGGTGTGAAGCGAGGGGTAGTAACTGCAGCCTTGCTGCATAGTGAGCCTTCAAGCTGTTACCCAACTTGCCTGGAAAGTCCTAGCCTTTCCTTCCATTGGAATAAACAAGGATTTTTTCCTCCCAAATGGGTCTGAGGAGGGGCATGCATGCTACACCCAATGCCATCTGCAACCAAACCCTTCCCAAAATCCTTGCAGGCCTTGGCCACCCAGACCATCACCCTGTCCAATCTGGGAGCACATCACAGGTCAGTTCTCACCTATCCAGGTTATTTAGGGCCAAGTGAATCTCCTGGAGCTCCTTCACCACATTTTAAGAGCTCAGGGCTTCAAGTTTCATTAGTGGTTACTCTTACCTGTCATTTTATTTTGCTTTAGTTTCCGTATCCTGATCTCTTTGATCCATTTAGTGTAAGGTCCACTTACTCCAATCCCCCAACCTCTCGTCTTTTCTACAACACACAACCAATTCTTAGTTGGAGGCTCTTTCCTTCTGCCAAAGAGCTCTCCAGCAACAGCTTTGTGTTACAGCCAAATCCATTCAAAGGCTCCTTCACACACTTAGCCTGAAACTCTCAATCGGTCGCCAGTTCTCCATGTGCAAGTAACTCTTGTCCGCACATGACCAAGGTTCTCGTGTGCTTGGTACAAAGCGTCTCAGCACATTCAGAGCGGTACTCATGAGCCAACATGCATTAACCTTTCCTCTCAGAATCCTGAATGCAGAGTACAATGGTTATCCAAAAGGCCTAATAACCAGTTGAGAGTACAAGGTGCAGCTAAGCCTTGCAGAGTGTTGAATTGCCTTCCTGGGATGGTTTGATGAGGGGCATAATCACAGGAGAAGTATTTTGAAAGATTGCATCTTCATCTCTCTTAAAAGTACCAATAATCAGTAACTAATTTTCTCTGTTCTGTTAGAGCTTGGTTGACTTCTTGAGAAATTAGTACCCGTCATTAAGGTTAGGCTGATACAAGCACCACTGATTTTTCAATGGCTCAACTTCAGGGCTGCTAGAACAGGAACATTATCATAATTTAAAGGTGTCATTAGTTAAAGCAGAAGTTTCATTATTTAAACTAGAAAAAAAGCACAAATATTGTTTGTGACGCATGCAGAAGCACACCTCACTTCACACTTTTGCATACCAACATTTCAGAAAACAGCCCCAACTCTCTGGTGCTATCAACGTAATCCAAAACATGGATTAAACTGAAGACACGGGGAAGGAGCAACACCATGCTGGGAACACAAATAGTTTACTTCTCACCTGCCCCCACGCATCTAATTTTAAATCCTTCCTCTATGCTTTGCCTGCAGGGCACTTGGAAATGCAGCATTCGCATCCTGGGTTTAAATCACTGCTTGTCCAACGTTACATGGTCCTCTCCTTAGCGATGTACCCTTGCTTCAGGAAAGAAAAAGCATAGGTGAAGGTATCAAATGCACAAGAGCACTCTACCTCTCAACCAACAGCAAAGGGTAGGACAATGCCAAGCCACCTGCTCCACTCGCCACCACCCACTTTCCATTCCACTGATGAGCTCCAAACTGCAAAGACGGAGGTCATGCAAGGGAACCCCCTCTATTCTCTGGGCCACAAGCCCCTGTGGCACCACAGCAGACTGGGCACATAGACAGCCCCCAGAGGTGAATGCCTCCCACGCTCACCCGGCTCGGGGCTGACCACATCCCTGTGGACAGGAAAGGGATGTCTCGGCCCCTCTCCCCTCTCTCCCCTCAGTTTCAGAAGTAAGAAATAGAAAAAGGGACAAGGCTGTGACTATTATTTGAAGGTTTCAAAACCAGGAGGGATGGGGGAGGCCAGCAAATGTCACACACTTCTTGCGGATGTGACACAGGCTGGCTTGTGGGCAAATTAACACAAGCGGGAGAATTTGCTCAGGCTCATCAGGATAATGAAATGTGATATCTACTGTAGAAAGCAGGGGCAGGGACATGTTCTACTTGGCTGTAGCAGGGATGCCCTTTAGACAAAAGACTCCCTGGTGAATGCAAAACAACCCAGGGATGGAGTGTATCCAAACAGGATCCAAGGACAGCAAACCCATAACCAAGTAACTAGGTCCCTTCTGTTTATTTCTGTGCTGCAGGGGGACATGCCAGTGTGTATTTGGGGAGGAGGGTATGCTCAGAAAATACTATTATTTTCCTTTTTTCCTGCTGCCTGCTCTTTAATAGTCATGTTGTCCATGGTCCAGATAAAAAGGTCTCACCCTAAAAGCCTTGCTGACTGTACCTACAGGCCATGCTCATCACCTACAGGTCTGTTATGGTTTTGGGGGGGGGGGTGTCTGGTAGCAGGGAGGGGCGTAATGGCTCTTTAAGCAGCTGCTAAGAGTTCCCCTAGCTTCCAGTCTGCTCTGGCAGCAAGGGAGGGGATACAGTGGTGACTCCCAGAAGTGACTGCTAAGGATTCACCCCCACTCCTGGATCCAAGCATTTGTTAACTGGGAGGGGGAGCGGGGGAAGGAGTACCACCGATCTAGCCCCTGTGAGAAGCTGCTGGAAGTTTCCCCAGCTTCAGGTTGGACCCACCCCAGGCCAGGCCTGAGCCAGTCAGTGTCTCTGCAAATAACATATTTAAGAGGGGGCACGGAACAATGGGGTTGGTGCGGCCCTGGGCAGGGCCCGCCTCAGGCAGGCCTGTCCGGCCATCCAGCCACCTGCCTGGCTTCTGTGAACCGACGTGCCGTACCCAAGCCTCTGCCATGGCTCGCCCGAGAGTCTGTTTTCCTGGGGGCTGACGAAGACCTGCAGTGGAGAGAGAGAAGCGGGATCTGAGAGATGAAGGAATCACACGACACTCCGGACAGTGAAGGAGAAAGAGAGAGGGAGGAGGGGAGAGAAAGAGAGAGAGTGAGAGAGCGAGCAAGCATGAGCTTCTCCGTCATTTCCCCTGCCACATGGTAAAGAAAGATGCAGCCGTGGAGGACCCCAGGCTGGAACTAGAATCCCCACGCCAGAGCCGGGCAGTTGTCAGGGGACCGTAGCCCTGTTTGGAAAAGGACTCACGCTGGAGAAGTTCTGGAGAAGGACTCTCAACGTGAGAAGGGACACTACATTGTGGCCAGGAAGGACTGTGAGGAGCCCTCCCCTGAGGAGGAAGGAGCAGTGGACTGACTGCATCCCCCATTCTCTGCCCCTCCCTGCACCACCAGGGGGGAGAAGGTACAGAACAAAGCCTTTGGGCCTTGGGAAGAAGGGAGTGGGGGGAGTGCCTTTCTTGTAAGATGTGGTTTATCTCTCTCTCAGTATCCTGCTTCTTGTTGTAAATAGTCAATAAATTCAATTGTTTCCTTGTTCTTCCCAAGTCCTGTCGGTTTCTTGTCCATGACCCTAAGTGGTGAGTGAAACCCTCCCTGTCCTTGCCTCAGCCCACCAGGTGTTTAACAAAAACTGTCCCTGTGGCTTTATAAACCACAACAAGAAGACTGACTTACAGCAACTGCTGTGCCATGCAGGGAGGCAAATCAACCTGGCAAACAGTTCTTCCCATCCAGACTCCTCTCTTCTCCTGCAGATCAACCCAAACCCACCAGCACTAATTTCCTGTGAAGACTTTTAAACTCTCCTGTTCAAGACTTCTAGTGTTACGAATAGTCTGTGTCAGCTCAAGACCATGCAAGAAAATCTTCCTCGCTAATGCACGGGGTGGCCCATCTAGCAGTTGGCATGCCCTGACCAGGCCTGCCAGTCCCACCTCTTCAGAATGGCTTTTTGGTGCTGTCCCTAGCTTTCATCCACGGCACATCCTCCTAAATAGCTCTCAGCTCATGTTAGTCTCTCCAGGCTTGCAAATGAAGACTTGCCCGCTGACCTATTATGGTCTTTCTGCAAATAAATTTTATTTCAGGGCCCTCTGCCTTATACACACCTCCCCATCTTCTGCCATTAAATTGACTTTTGCATAAGTGGGGCTCCTGGCAAGGTCTTTTCAAAGAAACTTCCATGAGGTCCTAAGGAAAGGTTCTTCAAAATATTCTTGTTCTAACATGACTTGAGCGTTGCACATACATTATCAAGCATACACAGGGAGTAGAAAAATGCCCATTACCCCATGGTTAGCACTACCTGAGAGCTCCTCTACTTGAGTCTGGTGTAGCTCTGAGTAAAAGGGAGACACCAGTCCTAGGGAGAGGAAAAAGCAGAGATCACAGCTTTAACTTTACTTTTCACACCTTCCCTCACAGAGGAAATGCTGCATGAAGATTTTGGGTGAAGCATAACACATCCCACACTCCCTATGTCAATTTGAAACATATAGCCCTCCATTACAGAATCACAAATTGCTGTGCTTGGGCAGATCAAAGTAAGGCAATTCATTTGTTAAATCATTTCTTTGGTGTCATTTAGACTTGAGTTCATTTTAATGAGTACACATCCAAAGATGCCAACACTTGTCCATGCAAGACTGGGCTGTTGTGACACTGGCTTTCTCTGACACAGTTGGCCTCAAAAACATCTCCTGCATCATGAAAACCAACAACATGCAGATATTTGTTTCTCCATATGGTTTGTTTTGGGTTTTTTAAGGATTTCAATGAGACTTTTGGAAAAATGTTGACTTTGCAAACAAAGTTTCTAAATGGAGCAATTTATCTGACTTGTGGCACCTTAATTTGGATGTGTGCTTTAAGAACACTTCCACAGGCAGCAAGCAGCAAAGCTTTGTGAAGTTAAGTAAATCACTACATTTACATTTGTATGTGCTAAAAAGAAACGAATTTCTCTTTCCCTTCCAGCTAGCATTTGCGTGTGTGTCACGGGTGCTGCTCCCTCTCCCCACCTTTTCCACTATCTGCAGGATATGACCACAGAAATTGTCATATTGAATTACATTGATAGCCTGTCTAATTTAATGCCCTCTCTACATTAATACCCCACACCAGCTGCTACAGAGGAACATTTAACACTACATATAATTGACAATGATGGAACAGCACCACCACGAGGGACCCACTCCTTTCCTCAAGCATTTTGTCCCATGTATTTTTTATCCTAGCTTACATACCTGTGAATGTTAACACTTTGAGAAAATCTACATTTTTTTCACGGGGGAACTCGGTACTATCTTCTGGCAGGGAGTTTTGCAGGTTAGCACAGTAATTGTGTGTGCATTGTATTGACTCCTGTATTGAGACTCAGTTGCAAAGTGGCCATCTCTTAAATTTCCCAGAAAAGGCTACACGAGGGCATGGGCTGTCTTGCCTGGGTCATTCAACAACTTGCATGCCTCAGTCACATTCCTTCTCTTCTGCAAATGGAAACAGTTGTAGCAACTAATGCAGACTCAGAAAAGACCCCTTTAAAAAACATGACACTTGCTGGAGCCAGGGAAGGCTTCCCTTGCTTCTAATAGCTGTCAGAGCCTATCTTCCAAAACCTTCTGTTGGTCCTGGATTGCCCTTCCTGCTCACCGAAGGGCTCCAGGCAACGCGCCAGCTCCCACAGATATATCCGCAAATGGTTTCAAGACCTCTTTTCACCTTGTGGCAAGAAAAGGACGTGACAGGACAGACTCAACCCAGCTGGAAGCCTTCCTTCTGCGAGAGAGATGCACACCGGGCATGCATACAGCCCCACGTCTCAGATGAACCAAAGACATGGCTAACTGGATGTTGCAGTGCTCCCATGGCAAGGAGGGGATGGGGTTGTGCTACCTTGCCGAGTTCGGCTTTCTTCCTCGACAGGGAAATTTGCAGCACAATTAAAATGAAATGTTGGTGTCTGTGTTGCACGTTGAAATATTGATGGAGGGAGGTATAAAGCATTTTATGAATGCACACTTCCATTTTGTGATTTACTGCCCCCAAACACCATTTTCACAGAACCTACTGGGGAAGAAAGGGGGAGAGATGAAAGAGCAATAGTGGTTTTATTGCTGCAAAAAAAGGGAACAGAATTAGACAAAGTTAAATACAAGGTATTGAAAGATAGTCTTTCACTCTGGAGTTTAAACACAGCAGGAGTCCCCTCACTCCTGGGAAGGGTCTATTGAAGTCCATGGAGGTTTTTTCCCTTTCCTCGAGCCATACCACGTAATGCTGGGAAGGGGCTGCACTGCTTTTAACCACAGTTAAAAAGAGGTCAAGTCCCTAATTATAATGAGGCTTGGGGTAAAATACAGCAATGTCAGAAGACACACAGGTAGGACTCTCCACCACCTACATTTACCTGCCACTGTGTCTTTATTACCCAGCCCCACCAACCACAGCTTGGCCAAACGGAAGTCTAAATTCATCCTTATTTCACAAAAGGGGGAGAAGAAATATTCAGAGTTCTTTAGTTAATGACCTAATTACAGGGTAGGCTAAGAGGCCTTTGCTGTAGCAAGGACAGCAGCTAACTCTGCCTAAAGTCTATTTACCACAGGAATGAGTGGCTGTTTTGCCTCAAGATGAGACCTCAGCATCCATCACACCTTGGGCAAGGGTAATGCAATACAGCAGGGTACTGACATACCAACCAGCTCCAAAGAGGGTGAAGAAAATCTTGCTAGGATCCAGGAGGACAATTTAAAATACATAGTTTCACTTCACTCAGTCACTTACCCTTTTAGTTTTTGTTCTGCCAAATCAATTAATGAACTGCAGCAAGCAGTCAGGACTCAGAGAAAACATTATTAGCCCCCAGCAAGGGTCAGGCAGCCAGCTGACCCAAGACCCAGCCACCCCATTACCCACCAAGAGCCTTCTCCTACCACTCCCCAGCCTTAGCTTCTCCTTTTATTTCCTCCTGCTCCTCTCCTCTGCTCCTCATAACCAAGCTGAAGCAAGAGAAAGGAGTTCCTGACCTCATATTGGGCTAGGAAAGGGCTGTGCAACGTGAGACCCTGTTAGCACTGCACATCACTTGTTCTGGCACCAGACTTGCAAACGTCTTTCCTTTCCCTCAAACTCAACGAGCAGACGGGACTCAGAATTTGCCAGCTGTTTTCCCAGAGGGTGGTAGAAACACCAGCCTGTCACTCCCTAGCGCTGCACTTGTTTCAGGGTTCGCATTGCTCACTACCAGACTGCAACCAAAGGAGCGGGGATGCACGTGGATAACTCATTTACAGGGTAGCTGCAGGGCTACCAAGGCAGGGAAGGCTGGCAGGTCTCTGTCAAAGCACACAGAGCTACGAAAAGCTCATCTCTTTTCCCCTTCAGTGTCCCTGCCTCCTCCTTTCTTCACCAACCCTACAGAAACCTGCAGAAAGGGAGGGACTGGTTCCCTCCAAGCTGGTCACAACTATATTACAAGGACATATTGCGACATTTTACTCCAGATCAATGGAACTGCAATGTTTTCAAATGCACAGTGCCTCCAAATTCCAAGCTGAGGACACACAAACTGAGCATGGCTCTCTGCACTGACCCACACACCCGAAAAGGAGGATTTGCGTTGAACATACACAGAAGCACTGAATCCTTAGGGTGGCACTCAGCCTACCCAATTCCAGCCTCCTTGATCCTGGTCCCAGACACTGTCAGGTCCTACTGGGGTCACGGACAGACCCTCACGGAGCAGTTCAGTGCACCCAGGATCTGAATCACCCCTTGAGGTCCAGTCAAGCCTCAAGAGTCAGATGAGGTACCCAGATGCTTTGCTTCAGGGTCTATGCTGGCTTGGACTCAGCCCAGCTCTCAGTCCTACTCCACTTACAGATGCAGGCATAATCTTGTTTCACCACTTCTAATTACTACTTGTTCCAAAAATGAAGCTCTTTTCATTAGACTTCAAATTTACATTTTCTATTTACATGTCTTCCAAGCTTCATTTCCTTCGGTAAGCCCAAGAACTTGGCTTTCTGAGACAGCTTAAAAATATTACATTTTGACCACATCTTTGAATTCAAGCATTTACATGCACAGTTTTGAACCCCTAGTACAAAGCAGATGTTGTCCCACAAGCACACTACAAGCTGATGCAGAAGAAGCAAAAAACAGAAGCAAACCCAACAAGGCTGGGTTATTCAAAGCGAGCTGGTTGGAAGAGTCCTTACTAGCTACATATGTTGTGGAAAAGAAAAATAATAATTTTAAGGTTTGATACTGTTTTAATACAGAAAGAAGGGATTTGTACAACTGGGCAACTTTTTACAAAATGAATTTTTATATTCCATGTTCCCTTTACAAGTAATTCACTCACTGTAATGCAACAAAAACACTTTTTTGAAGTTCTCAATTTACTATTTACTCAGCAGAAAATACCAACAAAAGAGGTCTGTAGAAAATTAAAAATATGCACACATTGAGAAAAACAGTAAGTGATAGATACCGCTCAATTAAATTTTATATGACCAATAGCTGCTGGTGGATATGTGATTTAAAGGTTGCATTAAATATCTGAAGCTTTAACTAATCACTGTATAGATAACTTACAGTGGTGGCTCCAGGCAAATGACTGAAAGAAGGCTTCTCAGCAGATACAGACACGTATCAACAGAAGCAGCTTCAAGTAAGTTCTAGAGGAAAAGGGGGGGGAGGAAACAATCCCAGAAAAACTATTGGAATAACAGAGAGCAAAATACAAAAGCCCAAGCAGTGCCCATGCACAGCAGCCTGGAAGGAGCAAGCTGTAAAAATAACATCTGTTGTCCAAAGTGTGCAAGCCCACTTTGCATTTCTGAGGTTCTTACTGACAACAAATGGGTAGGCACTCCCCGCCCTACAGATCACCACCATTTGGGATGGCCAAATGGGTCTTTGGGCAGCAGAGAGTACACCTCCGCATGGAGTACAACACCTGACCGGAGTAGCAAACCTGCTCACCCAGCAAAATTCTTCAAAGCTTGGTCTTTATTCTCTTTTTTTCTCACCAGTCAACAGGAAAGGATGTGCCTTAAGAGAAAGAGCAGAAGTAATGAGAGTCAAACCCACCTCCCCCATGATATTCATGAATTGAAGGACCACATGACATAATTCAAGAGCAGGGGACAAACCAGTCTCTCCAGAGGCCTCTACGAATCCTTTAAATTCTCTAATCCAAATCATGTTGATCTGACAAAAGGAGGAATTGCTTCGGGGCAGGTTCAACTGGCAGGAAGGAAACACATGACTTCCCAACATAAGCAAATATTTGCCGTGTTACACCAGGGCTCAGGAAATAACCTCACAGACAAGTGAGGACAGTGATGTCCTCTCATTCTGGAGAGCAACATTGGGCATTCAACAGTGGTTTCTCATTGCTTCCAGGAAAACACCAGATGTTGGGTGATGTCAGGAAACACTCCCGAGAAATGTAACTTCCCCTTCCTGGTGTTGAGGTTGTGCATCCCATTTTGGCCAATTTAAGGTTACCTGTGTGCGGATGCAGCTACACCACTGGCAAAGATAATTTTTAGCATGGAGAAAGGTAAGCCAGACATCAATGAGTACTGATCTTGGCTTTCTTTCCTTTGTGACCTGAGAGACGTTCTCAGATTACTTACAAAATGAGAATAAATATATGTTATCTATCTGCCTTTAAAGAGGATCCTGTATGCTTTTTCCCTAAGGATAATCACTTGGGATAAGAAGGATAAGAGCTGAAGTTACTGCCTATTTTATCCTTTAACAAACATACAACAAAGGGCAGGGAGGGGAAGAAAGAAAAATATCAGCAAGGTCAATTTTCACCAGGATGAAGGAAGGACAAGACAGGAAACTGCCCTTTTACTGTCACTTTTGGCTCTTGTTCCTGATGTCGAAATCCAAGAACTAATGAAGACAGATGGGTTCATCCATGCTGTTGGGCTCTGGATACTAACAAAAATTACTTAATGGTCACGAGCTGTCACAAGGTGCATTGATTAATTAGAAGAGTTAGGAGGACGGTGACTCTACTGGCCTGTCAGCTGCTAATAATAGAGCCCTAATCAGTCAGGGAGTGTATCTAAAATGGTGAGGCAACTGTAGGCTGGCAGCTCACCTTTACTGCAGGCAACAAAGGCAAAAACTCTTCCAGGGGGCTTTTTTGCCCTGTTTCTCAAAGGTTCTGTTTTAAGCGCTGCTTTTCCCTTTCTGCAAGGGGACCTGCATCCCTTTCAGATCTGCCCAAGAGGCCTCAGCACAGACTCTCTATACAATGATTTTCTGCCATCTACCTTCTGAGGATACAAACTTTTGCTGAGAATTTTGTCTTTAACACCTCTGAGGTCTTGATTTCTCCTTGCCTCAGTTTCCTACCTGTACAAACAAAAGCTCCTCCCATCCATTTCAAGCATAGCCTACTCAGAGCACAAAATATGTGTGTCTACAGGGCCTGGGAAGGGAAGAAAAAAAAAATAAAAAAAAAAAAGAAAAACTAACCAAAAAAAAACCCCACAACACAAACAAGAAGCAGCTTGTTCTAGAGCTTTTCTACACTTCTGGAAAACAAACCAGAAAAAGAATTAACAAAAATGACCCCTGGGAGAAGAGAGCTGCACTTAAGATAAGCTTCCCAGGTGTCTGGAGGAATGCAGGGAATTATGATGAAACAGCTATATCATATACACACACATTTGTTAGAGCATATACTGACACAGCTGGGAGACACTGGCAGCTCTGCAGAGTAAGACTAATTTCCACATACTGAAAATCATCTTGGTGAAAGGCTTAGCAGTGAAAATTATCCAGCCAACCTGACAGAGTGGTCATAATTTCAGCATCTAACATCTCAGCAATGCCTGAGCCAGCCACAGGCATCATTCTGCATCAGCAGAAAGCAGAGGTCTTAATGCTTTTTGTTGACATGGCAGACTTGATCACTGGTGATTTGGAAAATAAGACAGGTGCTTTTTGCACCACGCTTACTGTCAATGAAGACAGAGGCACAGGGCAAAGAGGGGAAAGATCCTGGCCTGTTCTCCAGTTTGTTGAAGTTTCCTCCAAGCTCTAAAATACCCTTTCTGGGGCTCTGTAAGGAAAAAAAATTAATTTCATGCTCTAAAGCAGGGCTAAGCCTTCCAGCAGTGTAAATGAAAGCAAGTGAAATAAAAACCAGTATACTATTTCTTCCTCTTAAGCTAAACATGGAGCAGATCTCAAGCTGCCTCTCAAATTCCACTAGAAGATGACACCACAAAGACAGTAAAAAATCCTTCTACCCAACTCATCCCTGATAGCTGGTTACTTTTATCAATGAACCTCAAGCAAAATGTGACCCAGAACCACAGCAACTACAGTCTGATTTTTCTGGTTCATAGCCCGTGATGCAAGTATTTCACAGTGTTACTTAATGAAAGCTATGTACCGCTAAGCAAAATGGGAGCATTAAGCTGCAGTCCACACCCAAGCTCCAGAAGGAACAATTCAGATCCCAAACTTTACTGTGCAGACAGGGTGGGTAAGACACACCTGATTTCTCACCAGATGGGTTCTCACTCCTTCTCCCCACAACAGCCATGTCTGTGCACTAGAGAACTGCAGTAGGCACCAGGAGGGTACCCAAAAATGCAAGTGCTTTCAAAAATTACAGTCCTCCCTCCCTCGTTGTGCTGAATTTGATGGCAAAAGCAAGACTGGATTCCCAAGCACCTACTAAGGTGAGGTTCATTCAAATACTTTATGGAGTATCACTGCTGATTTAGGGCACCTCTCAGTCATATCAGCTACTAGTTACCTGCTTAAGAAGTCACCAGGCTTGAGGGAATCACCTTCACCTGCTCAATAGTGCATCAGAAGAGACAGTTGAGTTATTGCAGAGCAATGTGGCCACACAGGCTGCAAGCCTGCAGCACCACCACAGTTATCTGCATTTATTTATATGCTGGGCATTCATTGCAAACTGCTGATCAATAGCTGGTTCCTGGAGAGAAACTCATCTCTTTGCTGAGCAATGCTGCTGCTAATGCACAGAGGTTGCTTTTTGATCCTACTGCCTTACATCCTTGCTGCCACAGTAGGCGATATCACATGTCCCAGTTGCACTGGAACAATTGCTCCTTTTTGCTCAATCCAGGAATAGGAGTTTGGGGACAAAAATTCCTGTTTTGTTCTCTTTCTTCTGCCCTTGGCCACTGGGTTTGATCCTGTCCCAGCTTCACTTAAACCAACTGTTCCTTCTTCACTTAATTTGCAGGCAGTTTGTCCAAAGCCATAACAACCACATTGTCTGAGGAAGGGAAAGCACCAGCAGATGAGCTCTTCTGAGATGGATGATGTGTCAGAGGGGGGTTCCCCAAAGCACCCTCACATTGGAAACCCTCCCATCCCATGAACAGACACTGTCTCCCCATCATGAGGCACACTACTGCTCCTCACCTTCCCTTTTTGTGACCAGAGTGAGGACCAAGCTCTCACAAGGACCCTTGGAGGGCTCATGGCTCAGAGCAGTCCTACAAGACACCCCCTCCTTCCAGAAAAAGTCAGGTCTCTTTGCCAGCAAAATCCTCCTTCCCAGCACTACAATGCTGTCACCAACATCTTGACTCTTCATGGTCGTTCAAGCAGACAGCAGCAGGACCCAGTGAAAGCCATCTTCCCACAGGACATTAGCTCTGAGATAAGAACATGGGGCAGCTGGTACCACCAAGTAATGTTCCCCAAGAGTTCACCTGGGGGTGAAAACTACACCAGTGATTTTCCACCTTCAGGTCAGAAATGCCCACCTCCCTTTCTCCTTCCTCCCCACCAGCTTCAACACATTGCCTTTCTGAGGTCATAAACCCAGCCTACACCAAACAGCAATTTCCAAGATCAGTTCAGGGTACTACTCAGACAACTGTAAAGAGCATTTCAGAGGGATGTAAGCAGAGCTCCAAGAGCTGAGGCAAACCGCTATGAGTAACAGGTCCCTCCTTTTGAGCCCAAAGTCCCTTCAAGACACAGCTGTCACAGGAGGGAGCTGCGGGAGCCGGTTGGAATTAAACACGGCTCCATTTTGCTGTAGCACGTTAGCAAACTTCCAGCCCAGGCTGGGAATCAGTGACAGTTTGTAGTATTTCATCTCTCTCCTCTTGCCATGCCTGCCACAGGAACTCTTTATCGTCAGGCTTTGAAGTGAGCTGTTACGTTATCCGATTTGCTACCCCCGACAGGTGAGGTACAGTGGCATTTTGGTTTCTTAAAACTGCTGCATACACAATTTTCCCATTAATTTTTATCGTGCTTCGAACAAACAGTGTAGACAGCATGGTCCAATGGTTATCTCCACTAATAGCAGGAACAAGCAAAGCAGATGAATTCAGTTTGTAAGACGCAGTACAAACTCATTAGGTTAGGGAGACATAGAAGAGGTAATATAAATAAGAGAGTAACCTCATCAAAAGAGTATGTTTAATACTAACAAGAAAAAAAAATCAGCACTGCGCCTGACATGAATTTCACCCATGAGTTTCTGCTATCAGATTCTGCACAAAAAAAACCCACCCAAAGCTTGTATCTCCACCCTCTCCCCCTACACCATGGTCCACTGAGATACTACCCCTGTGCTTCCATCAGTGAAACACACTTCACCCAGCTCACCTACTGGCCTTTTGGAGAGGCTGAGCATGAAGCTGAGCACCTGCTGAGTGCCCAAACAGATTCCCACAGGCAATCTGTGAGGGACCACTTATCACCAAAAAAAAAAAAAAAAAAAAAAAAATTTCACCCCC
>WKFP01013231.1:27504-42158 GCA_011057875.1 Pterocles orientalis | reverse complement strand
TTAAAAGCCCTTTTTTTTTTTTTTTCTGACCTCCCAAAGTGTGTGCGTGGAGGGGGACCTCAATGGCTTAAAATGTTCCTTTTTTTCTTTTTTCTTTTTTTAAAGCAGCTTAAACTGATTTCAGTGCTGGAGCTGCTTCTGTACACCCTAGGAGGGAGAGATCAGGCTGGGACAGGAGAAAATCAGTTTGCTGAGCACAGAAACACACCAGGGATCCTGGGAGCTGCTCTGCAAATCCACACTCTCCATCACGCTATGAGATGTTTACAGCTGGAACCAAACAAACTCCCTCCTGCTAGAAACTACATGTGAGAGAGACGTAGCCCGGAGAAGCTGTGGATGCCCCATCCCTGGAGGGGTTCAAGGCCAGGCTGGATGAGGCTTTGGGCAACCTGGGCTAGTGGGAGGTGTCCCTGCCCATGGCAGGGGGTGGCACTTGATGGTCTCGAAGGTCCCTTCCAACCCAAACCACTCTGTGATTCTGTGATTCTGTTCTATGAGAGTCTGGGAAGAAATACGAAACATCTCATCCCCCTAAAATCCCATTCCCCAGACACCAAGCTCCAAAGGATGCCGGTTGTCCCACCGCTGTGGTCACCACCACCATCCCATGCCGGTTGTCCCACCGATGTGGTCACCACCACCATCCCATGGTCCAAGCATCCCATCCTGGGACATTGAGCCTTGTCCTGGGGACCAGGTCGGATGGGGTGTCCCCCTGAGCTCTCATTCACATGGTCAAACACCCAGGCTGCCCCACGAATCCCGAGCCCAAAATAAAAAATCATCCCAGTGCCTGCAAAGACCAGAGACTGGAGGGAACGGAGGGCTGGGGAGGAGCGTGTTTTCAGATTGGTTTTTGATACACAGCCTAAAATAAGGCACAGAGGAGCTTCCTTTAAGAATGATTGCATTAAAATAGCCCTCTCCATTACACAGACACTAATAGAGGCTCAGTGCATTATTTCTATCAAAGTGCAATTTGCATTTACAAAGGGCTCCCGGGAAGTGATGGATGGGGAAGGAATGGAGAAAGGCTTGTAAAGCCGAGCGTGCTCATCTTGGAGTAACTTTCAAGCACAAGGCGGTTTTTCTTACACCTTCCCCTCCACAGAAACTCGTGACGTCTGCTTAAATGAACATTCAGGCTCTCGCCTTTCACCCCGCAGCCCATCAATAAAAAGCGGAGGAGCGGAGGAGAGGGGATATTCATTTATCTTCATTAGGACTCTGGCCAGCTCCTCTGATCACCACGTCGGCGTCGCCTGGGGAAGAGAAAAAGCTACTGTTCCTTTCCCTGGCTTCCCTGTGCCTCGCAAGCATCTCGGGGTGGTGGGACCCCACTTGGCACCTGCCCTCAGATGAAGGAAAAAAATAGGATTTTGGGGGTATTCCCCTTTTCTTTGCTCCTTCCAGGAGAAAAGTTGGCAGCGAGGGGAGGGAGTGAAGGAAAAAAGCAAACGAATGTCATGAGATACCCATCAGTGGAGGCAGATCATAGAGGAGGGGAACCCTCCTAGACAAGCAGAAGATGAAACGGGTGATATCAGGCTGGAATACCTCAAAGGGGTGATGTCTGTCCCGACAGCTCAGCCCCCATCACGTCTCCACTTCACCTACATTAGCTGTTCAGAGGTCCGCTCCCACTTTGGACATGGGAGATCACTCTGGGAGAGGCACGCCACCCTCCCTGCTCTGTTCAAGGTTTCCTCCCATGGACGTGCTGAAAGATCCCATCCTTCAAAGCCTTCTACAAACCTTGCTGGGATGCTGAGGAAAGAAGCCACCTCCTGCCGTGCTCAGGGATGTCACGCGATCGTCATCGGATGCTCTCCCACCTCTTCCCGTGAAGGATGCTCCTGGGAGACAAGTACTTACAGAGCGAGCACAGACCTCATGTTTGGGTTTCATATCCCTCCTGAAACCCTTCAGCAGCTCTCTGAAACCCCCTCTTGAAGGGCACCATCAGCTCTGATCACCCTAAGAGACATCCAGTTCTTTGATTCTTGATACATTTTTGAGCCTTGGTGGCTTCCAGAGGCAACCTGGAGGTGCCTCATGGCCTGGCACAGCCCCACTTCAGCAAGAGGAGAAGACAAGGAGGGGAGAAGATAAAAAGAAGACAAGGAGGGGAGAAACACAGCCAATACGCTCTGGGGTGGTAAGTGTGATAGAGGACTGCAATACCCTCTGTCTGGCAAGGACATCCACTGGGAAGACATTAAGATTCACATCCTATGTGTTTCTCCTGGTTGAACATCAACATTTCACCTGAGAGCACCTGTTCAACCTTCCTCTGTACCCCTGAGTGACACAAGCCATCTCACCCTGACTTAGCCACCTCAAATCAATCAGCTGAACCCTGGGTGGGAGGGTCCGCTCTTGTCCTTCAGCTTTCGAAGGATCTCAGGGATCTAAAGATGGGTGAGATGAATCCCTCACCCATGCTGAGATGAGAAAGCAGGATCCAGGGTCCTCATAGCACAGGCACCAAGAGCAGCGGGGGAATTGGGTGGGTATTATTTCTTCCCATCAGTTTCGGGAGCATTCTTCTCAGATTTCTTTTTTCTCCCTTGCTTTCTCTTGGGGGGGTCCTAAGCCACACGCGAGGCACAAAGCCTTCACGGAGGAGCACCAGAGGAGGACCATCCCCTGCTCCGGCCACTATTGAGAATCACCACGGTCCCCTCTGCCCCACCATCCCCACTCACACCTCAGCCTCTCTCAACACCAGTAAAAATTCCTAGGAAAGGAAAAAACAATACAGCTCGTGGCTGCTGGGCACTAAGGATGATGGATTGAGGAGCAGTATCGCTCTCACAGTGTTTTTTACAGGCTTCCCCAACAGCAGCTTCTCTGCTCCACGGGCGATTATTGCCTCTATTTTCTCTCTGTTTTATGGGCTTAACGACCACATCACCTCTGCCCTTCCTAACTTATCATTCTGCCTCACAACCACCTTTTTTTTTTGGCCTAATTGCCCAACTGACATCATTAAGTCACACTCAGTCATCCTTGGCCAGGATTTGGCTTGAAGCGTGCTCTACTCCGGACCTACGGAAAGGTTCAGATGCCTGAAAATGTGTCCAACTCACAGAAGATACTCACAGAAAATACTGCCTCAACCTAAAGCCCCACCTCAGAAACGAGACAGAGCAAACCAGCTCCTCTCCCAGCTCATCTGCCCTTGTGCTCCGCGCTGGCTCGAGCATCTCTGCTTCACAAAGTCCTGCAGGATAGACGAGGACACACCACGCGCTCTTTTCACAGAATCAAGGAGCTTTGCAACCGTGTGTGCTTCAAGGAAGAAGGGATGATGGATGGAGACGCAAGGATCTACAGCTACATCCATGCCAGCCACCACTCATCGCATCTGAAGCCTTACTCTTGTTTGCCGTCTTCCCTCCCACCCCAGCTCAGAGCAGCTCAATTCTGCCCAAGCCATGGCAGCTTTCCACTCCCAGCCCCAAGCTGCATTATTTGGTTGCTTTTCTTTTCCTGTTTGCCAATGGAGGAGCGTGTTTGAACAAGGCATTTACTTTGCAGACAACGCATAAAGGGCTGGGAGTAGCTATCTGACCAAGAACGACCTTCAGCCCCGTGTTCATGTTCCCGCTGGCAGCCCCAACAACTTCCCCAAGCGCGGTGCATCTCCATGCCAGGGCTCAGAAAACCAACATGCTTTGTGGTGGCCCTCCACGTACCACCCACCTTCTGGGGGGACTCTCCACATCCCATGCTCAGGTCCTCCTGCCTCATGGGTGAGGATAGCCATGGACATTGCAGCAGATAAGAGCAAATTCCTCCTTGGTCAACCTCCTGGGACATTTCCAAGTCTATGGAGATCTTCAGCTCATGCCAACATTTGCTTGGGCAGTTGATGGCTCCCCATTGAATTGGCTACCCAGGTTAGATCTTTAAGGCAAGTCTCATTTGCCCACACAATGGCACAAAATGGTGTTTGAGGTGCTCTGGGGTATCCAGGTTGTCCATATGGAGCTGATGGTAAGAGCTCAGCATCCCCCAGGACAATTGCATCCTCCTTGAACAACAACTGGAGGCCAGGTGGGCTCCCAAGGTCTCCAAAACTGGCACTGGCCCCCGAGATGTCTGCAACTGAATGTCACCTCTGTGCTTAGGGGTAGGAGTCTGGGAGATGAATCCTGCCCAGTGTCCATCTGGAACCCACTTACAGGGACAGGGCTTACTGTCCTGGGGCTGGAAGGACCTCAAAGGCAATCAGGAGGCCCAGATTTCACGAGGCATGCAGTAAATCGCTTAGTTTTGCTTCGTTCCTTTTGTGAATGAAAAATGCATGTTGGGGGAACCTCAAGGGAAGACGGGGTGACGATGCTGCTGTGTCTGCAGCAGCAAAGCTGCTTTAAGAAGCCCTGTTCCCAGCCGACTTCACCACAGGATCATTGAAAAGATCCAGGTTTGAGCAAACATGAAACAAAACCCGGAAAGCAGCATTTAAAACCATTCCGTTACCCATTATTTCCACCATCGAGTTCACATCCGTACTACCAACAAGGCAGCAGCTCCCACCACCTCCCAACATCACAGCTGGGGGGACCTGAGCTGCCTCCTCCCCATGCTCCACAGCACTGAGCACGATTGAAAAAAAAATCTCCGCAGACGCGTTTTTTCTGGTGTGGCATGGCACAACGTGGCATTCAGCCCATTGCTCACCATAGATAAATCCTCCTCCTGACTTCGACCTCTCTGGATGTAATTTAAGCCAATTACCTCCTGTCCCATTCCTGGTGAACACGGAGAACCGTTCATCCCCTTCCTCCTTGCAGAAGCCTGTCACATATTTGTAGGCTGTTATAACGTTCTCCTAAACTCAACAACTGCAAGCCTTTTGATCTTCCTTCCTTGGCCACAATCTCCAGTCCTCTGGTCTCCTTTGAAACCCACCTCAGGACTATGTCCTTCCAGCACCACAGCTCACAAATTTGGGCTTGGAGGTCTCAGTAGCACCAAACCAGAGACGGAGAGAGGATGCTTGGACCATGCCCAGCAGAACCAAGCTCACACCTTCCCTCTTCCATCATTTTTTTGATGAGGAAAAGGTTTTCCTTTAGCATCGGTTCTCCCCAGCTCTACCTGGGCACAGCATCACCCAGACGTAGACACATTCAGTTTTTCTTGGGTGTAATTTTCCCGTCAGGGTGGGGAGAGTGTCTGTGAAAAAAAAAAATAAAATATTTAGAAGGGAGCCAAGCAACTAGGTGTGTCTCAGAAAGCTCAAGATGTACTTTAGTCATCAGCTCATCTCTACGGGAACAGAGTCAGGGTGACTCCGGGGTTAAGGATGTCCCACATCACACTCACCTGCTTTCTAGTATCCCTTGGAGAAAAAAAAAAAAAACAATAAAAGATTGTCCACCAGATGACTAGAAAAAAACAAATAAAAATACAATAAGCCAGAAAGCAAAGAAGAAGTCAGTCCCCTCTGAACCAGAGAACTTCCTTGTCGAAATTCCAGCATGCAAATCTCTCCTGCCCATCCCACCTCCCCGGCAGACAGGGCAGATCAAAAGTGTCAGGGAAGCACGAGGGTTTTACGAGAGGAGAGGAAGAGCAGGCAGCTCGGGCAGTCCTGGATGGCGATGGAGATTTCTCGGGTGCCGGTTGATACACGCACTGCTGGGTCTGGGGGGAAGCGACTTTCCCAGGAAGGCTGGGAGGCACGGCAGGAGCCGGCTGTGTCTCACCAGCCGGTGGAAAGGAGAGGGCTTCTTGTTGCCTCTGCTGCCAGAAATTCTGTCTGTCCTGGTGACAATACCAGCTGCTGCGGACGTGGCCTTAATCAGCAAAAATAAGCATCCTGGGGAAAAAAAAAAAAAAGAATTAAAAATGATGCTACTGTAAATTAATATTTGCAATTATAATTAATTACTATCAGCCAGGTATTCATGGCTGCATGTTTGGTAGCTACCCAAGCTGTAAAGACTTGAACTGGTTCAATGAGAGCCTGGTGGACCATGTGCAGCAGAAGCACAGAGGTTACTGCTGCACCGGGGCCACGGACATGTCCAGGACCATCCTCCAGCCCCAGGGCCACCTGGCAGGGCCAAACCTTTGCCCATTGAATTTCCCTCCCCTACCTGCCAAAACAGGGTGGTCACATCCAACCTGCCTATTGGGAAGGGTCCGGAGCCACGCACACTCCCAAACCATGCCTGAGAATTAGCTGGGCGAGTGCTAATAATTTAATAGTGGGGATAATTGGTGTCTGAGCCCTGGAACTGTTTAATTTGCTGGTATAGACAGAGCCTCGGGGCTCTCGCTGCAGCCCTACCCCGGGAAAGCATCCCAGAGGCTTGAAAGCATCCGAGCAGGTGTGAAATGTTTTCCTGGGTTAGGACGAAGGGTTTGGTCTTAAGCTGAAGTCAGTGGTGGGGAAATCTTGCCCTGGTAACCCCAAAAGGCCAGTCCTGACACAGACTGGGCAGAGTGTCCAACACCGGGCTGGGTTTTCCATGAAGCCAAAGCCCAGAGAGATGCTATCATCCCCTGCGTGCCACCACACGCGTGCACCAGCCCTGGGCTGCAGACAAGGCTCACAAACCTCTCCTGAAGTCGGGAAACACTGGAGCCAGGCAGGGAAACTGTGACTTCACCACTTCTTGGGTCTGGATGTGGACAATCATCCCCAGGACTGCTTGTTCACGGGGATTTTCTGCCTGTGTAGGTCACCACAGTGAAGCTTTCGATGCCAAGATGTCCAGGATGTGACCTTGAAGGCCACGTAGACCCGTCTGCCCTTGGGGATGAGCTGGCTCTGCATCCTTTCCACTAGGAAGGAGCTGTCTTCTCCCAAGCAATGCTGGAGAAAGGTGATTTTTGCTCCTCAGGTCACAGGTTGGTTCACCTCTGGCTGTCTGCACTCACTGTTTAACCTCTAACACCCTCAGCACATGCAACCTGAAGTCCATCTGTGCTATCGCAACCTCCAAAGGCTGTTGAGATCCCTCTGTCCACCACCTGCTTTGAGATGAACAAAATACTCTCAGCCACTTTAGCCACGAGGTGTCCAAAGGGGTCTGAACCCATACACCAAAGATGCTTTGATCATCTCACCAGCCCCGTGCTGCACGTATTTTGCCCATCAAGCATCAAGACCCCCACCCAGTCCCACCAAGGAAGTCAATTCCCCAGCCAAGTTTTGCATCTCTCAAGCAAAAGTGAGGAAGAACGATTCCTTGGAGCAGGATATCTCTCAGCAGGACAGGACAGACCACGATGGGATGGGAAGGATGTGGCTGAGTATCACAGACACGCGGTGAACACTTAGCTCATGGTCTCAGGCTGTTGTACCATGTTCTCCTCCAACTCCCATCCATGCTCTGATGCAGAACCATATTTTTTTGACCACAGTGCCTGCAGGCTACCTTATGTCCTGCCCTCAGCCCTCCGAGCAGATGGATATAAGCGGACACATCCCAGTCTGTACCTAGGAAGAGGTGGACACGAGAGCTGGAGAGGTTTCAGAGCACAAGCAGTGATGCCGAGGCCAGAAGCAGGTGCTTAGGAGATAAACGAGGGATTTCCACCTCCAATAGCCCCAGTTTCGACAGAAGCCAGTCCAGACACATCCTGCCAGCAGCTGCTTCAGGTTCTTCACATAACTTTCTGCTTTCTCACGAGCTGGTGGAGCTGAGGACAGGAAAGGACCCAGCCGAGATAAAGTCATGCTCATGTCTCAACCCCTGGGGAAGGGCATCCAGGGTCTTCCTCTTTATGAGCCCTTTGGTATGTGTCTGAAATGAAGCAAAAGCAAATTTGGACAATAAATATGAGGTTCCCAGTGATCTCTCCCTTATAAAGCAAACCCCACTGCCTCAAAAAGCCCCAAAGCTGTGTTGCAGTGAGCAGGAGAAGCTGCAGCTTTAGGTGGGGCTGGGGGTGGAGCCCCCCCATTGTCAGAGCTGGGCTTGCCGAGGGTCCATCCCCCCAGCGTGGACACGATTCAGGATATTCACCTGAAGGACACTTTCCCCCTCTTCCGTGGGTTTCCTTCTAGTTTGAAGCATGATGCTGTGGCAAACTGGAAGAACAGAAGGCAGGAAGGTAGGGAAGACCTGTTCAAACACGACAGCTTAGGGGTTGCGGCCCATCTTTCTTGGACCTATGGGAACAGAAACAAACCTGGAAATCCAGTCACCCACCAGGCTCTGCCCTGGAAAACCTGTGTGTCTGGCTTGTGAAGAGGCTGGTAGGGCAGAGTGAAAGCTCAGTGATGAAGATCTGGGAAGGAGAAGATCCCAAGTGCCGCCTTCAGCCAGGGCTTTCGCACCTCGTGGTGGAGAAACATTCCCACAACTGCCAATGATGGTGGTAGGATGAGGCTGGAGAGCATCCCCTGTGCTCTCCACCATCCTGGGGGCCATCACAGCTTGAGCCTAGAAAGGGGACAGTAGTGAAAAAGACCAAAGTCCAGGTTCTCCCCAGGTCTCCGCATGCTGTGTTCCCCCCAGGCAGCAGCTGCCTGGCCCCACTGGGATGGTTTTACTACCAGGACTATGGATGGAGAACAAACAGGATCATCTTCCTCAGACCGGAGTCCCCTGCATGGTGGAGCAACAAGGGCCCAAGGCCACCAAGGGAGAAGAAATCAGGTCCCGCCACTCCACCAGGGACCATCAGTGAGGACCGGGGCAGCAAGTGTGCATCTCTGCACCCCCTCAAAGAGCGAGCCGACATCTGCAGTGGGCCGGCTAATGAATACAAATGACCGCCCCGTGCCCCGCCGGGGGGTCTTTAACACTTCACACGTCTCAGCGACGTTGAGTAATCATCTCCCAAAGCCTGCTCGGGCAGCCCCTCCATCCCACGGCAAGCAGTGCGGAGATGAATGACCGCCGAGAAGACACGGCATCGCAATAATTTTTCATCCGCGGCGTTGCTTTAACCTTTCGTGAGCAAATCAGATTTCCCTGACACCGGCGCGGGTGCCGTACCTGCATTAAGTATTGCCGGGTCAGGGAGGGGCAGCCGTGATTTATGCCTTCTCCTTGCTAATCGGATTCTGGGGCAGGCAGATATGGATGGGTGCCTGCCTTTGATCCATGGCTCTCGTGAGCCTTCATTCAATTAGTGCCCCACAGAATGCAATTAGCATGGCCGCGAAGCCACGTGGGCTTCATAATCACGGCACAGAGCAAAGATGGAGGGGCTGTCACTGGGAGGAACACCAACTGATCCCACCTGGTGATGGGATGCACTATGTGGGTTTGGACAAAAGCATCAAGGAGGAAAGTCCTGTTCACCCCAAGCAGTCCCATCTTGCTTCTCCCCCATCATACAGCATCACCGAGCGATGCTCCCAGCTCCCTCGCCTTCGTTGCCGTCTGGCTTGACCCATCCTTGCCCTCTCTTGGCATTGCGACTGCTCTGTCGTGTTACTCCCTGCATGACCCAGTTTCACATCCCAAATCCGGATGCTCCACCTCCTGTGTCTCCCTGCCCACATTTCTTCCCTTGTACGTAATGCTCTGTGCTCATTCCTCTTGGATTTCATCCAGTCTTCTTGCCAGGGGAGCTGCAATCCCTTCCCTTAGCTGCTTCATCTCCCTCACCCATCCTTATCGCAGGTTGGGCTATCTCTAGGCTATCTGTTCCTCTCCCTCCTCATATTTGTTTATCTGCTCGAACAACTTCCTTCACCTGAGCTCTCCGGGCATGTGATGACAGCTGTCTCTACCAGCTTTCTTCCTCCACTTTTGCTTTAAACTCTTCAGTCTTGCAAACTTTGGTGGTCCTTCTGGTCTAGCACCCATCTGCCCGCTTGTTCCTTGCTCTCAGGGGTGGGAAGAAGTTCACTGAAGATGGTCATCTTCTCTCATCCATCTCACACCATCCTCCTTATCCTGCCGGAACTGGTTTTCATACAATCATCGAATCATTACAGCTGGAAAAGACCTCAAGGATCATCAAGTCCAACCGTCAACCCACCAGCCAACCCACTAACCCATGTCCCCAAGCACCACACCTACACGTTTCTTGAACCCCTCCAGGGATGGGTTTGACCCACGGCAGAAGAAATCTGACAAACCCTCCACACCGCAACGACATCACCACTGACAGGGATCATGGTCATGTCAACTGGGAAGAACTCAACAACCATGACGAGCAGAGCAAAGGCAGGAGGGTGAGAGCTGTTAGAGCACACTGCAGGGTCATGCACCAAACAAAGAGCCCTCCACCTCAAAATGGACAAGGAGGAGAAAGACCTGGATGAGATGGTCGCTGCCTATAACAAAGCAATTTTGTCGTGGCACTGAGAGAGGGTGTTGAGGACCTGGCAAGACATTCCCAGTTGAGACAGTGAAGCATTAACGCCCTTGTACACGGCAGTCCCAGCAGCTCCCTCCAGCACGCGCCTTTTTGGTCCATCATGTTGAAAGAGAAGATCAGATGGGAACATTTATGGGAGATGGGAACTTGTATGGGAGATGGGAACACACATGGGAGATGGGAACACGTATGGAAGATGGGAACACGTATGGGAGATGGGAACACGTATGGGAGATGTCAAGCAGAAAACGGAAAGGGACAGGGAACCTAAAGCCCCTGGGCTTTGCTGGGTGGGGAAAATCCCATCTAAGAAGACAAGGTGATTTCTCTCTCTACTCTTACCAAGAGAGACACCACCAAGAAGGAGAAAGAGCTAAAGTTGAATACCAAGAGGTGACACAAAGGCAAGCAAGTGCAGACTGGTCTCAGATAAACACTGGTGGGACACAGGACAGAGATTCTGAGTATTTGAGCAGTGAGATGCTGGAAAGGTTTCCAAATAGATGTCCTCACCCGTTCAAAGGGGGGTTTTAAACACGACTGAGACAAATTCGACACCACAGGACCTAATGAGATCAGCCCAACACCTCCAAAAGCAGACTCCCAGACAGAGGCTTTGAGGTCTGACGGGAGCCCAGGTGTTCCGGGCAGTGTTCCCCTGCCTGAGTGCAGGGACCTACATCTGACCTAGTCAACCCTTGGAGTCAACGAAGAGAAAGCAACGTCTGGGCCATCATTATCTGGTTCTCAATCAATTTTGGGGCTGGTTGGGAAGGTTTTGGCTCCCCTGCAGTCTCCTGCCTGCAGCCACCACCCTGACTCAGAGTTCAGCGATCACCCAACAGCGTTTTCTTTCTTGTTGCATTTTCTGTAGCTGTTTTCCAAAGAGCTGAATCCCAAACCTACAAGCAACCACAAGCAGGAGAGTTTTTTCCTCCCTATTTTCTTCAAGGCAGACGAGACAAATACTTTTCAACAGATATTCCTGAGCATTTATTTCCTCCTGTCTTTGTCCCTTCTTGCCTTCACCTTGATTTACCCCTTAACCTCCTTCCTTGATGAGATTGGCTGAGGTTGCAGGAAAGTGAAGTTGTCAGATGAGCCTGTCTCCAGTCCATAGGATTTTCCTCCTTGCAGGAGCCAGCTTCAGCAGTCCCAGGAATGGAGCCACCATGGGACAGACTAAGAGCTTGGGACTGCATCTAGCCATGGCTTGGCTATCTTGTCACGTCCCACATACAGGACAGTCATCAGCTTGCGTCTTCATCACCCCCACTACGATGGTTTGCCTGGTGCCACCCTAGAAAGAAGTCACAGGCTGGGAACTGCGCAGCTGAGGATCAACTCAGTTGGACCAGACCTGATGGTGACAGTGACAAACAGGTTGAACATAAGCCCACAGCAAACCACGCTCTGGGAGTTGTGTTCAAGCTGGACAGTAGGAAAGTCTCCACTGGGAGGGTGGTGCAGCCCTGGGACAGGCCACCAGAGAGGTGGCGGATGTCCATCCTTGGAGGTTTTTCAAGACTCAGTCACATAAAGCCACAGCTACCCTGACCTAGCCTTAGCAAGAGTCCTGCTTCGAGCTGGAGACTGGCCTGGAGACCTCCAGAGGTCCTGTCCCACTGGAGAAGGCAGGAGCATCTCCAGGTCCAAGCATGTCAAGGCTGTGCTGGAGCTTCTTCCTTGTGGTGTCCTGCAGAACCCACAAAGCTATAGTGATGGTGATCACCCAGCTGGACTTGCCACTTGGCCTCCATCCCATCTGTGTGGGAAATGCCAGGCAGCGACCCACCACATGGAGATGTTAAATCCCAGCGCAGAACCTCAGCACCCTGCAGAAGATGTCAAAATGAGAAACTCTTATTTTAAAGACAAGAAAAGCAAGGCATGGACAACCAAAAGGAGCAACCCAAGGGCTCAGGACATGCTCCTTGCATCTACCCAGTGACACAGCATCAGGCCAGGGCATGAGCAGAGGTGTGGGGCTGCATCTCGCCCCCTCGGCTGCACTGTCCCAACTTGTTCTTCTCCAGAGATGCCTGAGCATGTTCCTGGGGAGGGTTTGCTCCAGGGACTGCTCCTCGGATAGATGGGGCTACACTCGGCACCATCCTCCAACGCTGGGCTTGCAACATGTCCCCAGGGCTGGGACAACAGGCTCGCTGCTCTGGCAGCTCCCTGCATGGGCTTTGGGGGGGTCACAAGAAGTCCTGAGGACACCTGGGGTGACAGGCTGGGTGGCTGTGGGGTGCCACTCAGCTGTGGTGAGGTTTGGCCCTGCTTTCTGCACTGATTTAAGTGCAGGAAGAGCTCCACCACCATAGCACTCAGTCTTTGGTCTCACATCTCTGCGCCCTGCAGCATCCCGCATCTGTGCCCCAAAACGTACCTGTGGCTGCAGCTCACTGATCCACTGGCCGGGATGGTCCAAGGAGATCTTCATCCACCATCTCCCACCGGAGACCACGTCTCAACCCCACAGATGCTGTAGAACATCTCCTGTTCTCCTGCTGAGGGCTGCGCATCTCCTGTAGCACGGTCCTGAGCATCCAGTCTGCTCTTAGCAGGGCTCAGCACTCAAAACACACCAGGTGAAGGTGACAGGGACGAACGTTCAAGCCCTTAACCCAGACATTTGGACGGAGCTGCCCCATGGGAGCAGACATCAAGCTGCACCAGCTGCTGGGTCCCAGGGTGGGCTGGCCAAGCTTGGGGGGCTTTGTGCATTTTTGGGGTCCCACCTGGACCTGCTGTTGGAGGAGATGGCACTTTCCCCTTTTTTTTTTTCATGATTGCCATTACCAGATATCACCCAAGAATATCCTGAGGTGGACAGATTAAATTTGGGAGGTTCCCATCCTCCCTTTATCATTTTCTGCTCCAGGTGCACGTGCAAAGGCACCTGGCAGAAATTCAGTTAGAAGCAAGCACCAGGGAGCACTTTTCCTCCCCCACTGCACTGAGTTAACACGCCGGACTCCCTGATGGTGGAAACCAAAAGGGATAAATAGCTTAAAAAAGCGGTTTAGAGAAATTAACGGAATACAATTCACCCAGGATCCTTTTACACAGCTGCTGCTTTCCAGGAGGGAGTCTCCCAGCCCATGAACATTCCCTAGATCATAGAATCACAGGATGGTTTGGGTTGGAAGGGACCTTAAAGCCCATCCAGTGCCACCCCCTGCCATGGGCAGGGACACCTCCCACTAGCCCAGGTTGCCCAAAGCCTCCTCCAGCCTGGCCTTGAACCCCTCCAGGGATGGGGCATCCACAGCTTCTCTGGGCAAATCCTTCACTCCATCCACCTGAGCCCTTCCACCAAACCTCCCCATCGCCCCTACCAGGGGGGCAGGACCCCCACGTTCCCCCGAACCCCATGGAGATGTCCCAGCGCTGCGCCTTGGTTTAGGATTACGTGCTGAGATATCCCAGTTAGCCACTTCTTAATTAGCACGTGTCACGTCGATTTTAGATCATTTTAATCTCCTCATCAACGTGCCGTGTGGTACCAAGTCAAACATCTTCCAGAAACCAAAATCTACCGCACGTCCCGTGCCAGGGCTGGGAGGTATTTGGGGAATCTAATACGCTAACGCACTTAGGGACTGAAAAAAAAAAAAAAGTTAATATAATCATCAAATTGCAAAGGATGATAAATACCATGAAAAAAAATACGCAATGTGAGCAGGCAAAAAGATTTCCCACCGAAACCTAACGCAACCGTCCTCTCCGCCTCGATAAACCGCCTATTGCCTTTGCTCTGCCCTCCAAAGCCTTAATTTCTCCCCAGGATTACTTTCCCTATCTGCAAACCAAGATGTAATCAAGGAGAGCAAGGCGGCTGCTTCTTCAACTCCAGGCTTGGGTTTAATCATGCTTGTTTACGGTAGAAACCAATTAAAATAGCCACCAAATTGGGCAAAACTTGGCTTTAGCTCACGGCACGGCAACACGGGGCGCGGGAGCCAGCGGGTCGTTTCCCCACGGGACAATCCATCAATCCGGGTGTTTCAGCAGCAAAGCTTTGGTTGTACAAAAGGGATGTTGAATTTTGACTTTTAGGGGATTTAGGATTTTTTTTTTTTTTTCCAGGGAGGCGAAGGCAAAGGCAGCGATGCACAGAGCCACGCTTATTGAAACAGTTATAGGCTGTATTGTTTAATAGAAGTTACAACAGGATAAATGTACAGTCAAAATCAACATGCTAATGTCTAACGCGATTTAACCTGTAAACCATGCAGTCAGTTTTTTTCCATCAGTCCATCTCTCTTTTTTTTTTCTTTTTTTCTTTTAATCAGTAGCTCTGCTAGTGAGTTTTAAGGAATCCAAAAAAAAAAAAAAAT
>WKFP01013231.1:12369-27484 GCA_011057875.1 Pterocles orientalis | reverse complement strand
TTTTTTTTTTTTTTTCCCCCAATGGTGCTGAAATACGTTTGCTGGGTCAGGGAAGAGGAGGGGGATAATCCAGCTTTTTCTACAACCACTGCTTTAAAAAAAAAAACCAAAAAAACAAAACTAAGGAAGGTTGAAGGTCTGTACATGGAGGTGTTAATAGCAGCATTATTTTTTTTTTTGGGGTGGGGGCGGTTGCAAATTTTCCATTTACAGCAGCGGGTTCTGCCCCCCCGGTTCCCACCTCCCTTATAAATTTCTAGCGACAACCTTTCCCTCGTAAGCAATACCATCCGTATCGGAGGATACCAATCATTAGTAAGAGATTTAGAAGGGATTGGAAACGTCTTCCAGGGCTTTTAAAGCAATCTGTTTAAAAGATTAATTTTATTTTGAAGGGATGGAACTGCATCTCTTGGAACAAAAAGTTAATTAAGACCAGAGCACCAAAATGCCATTTTTCATCCCGGTCTGTGACTTGCGGTTAAAGCTGCTTGACCTCCCGAAATCAGAAACTCGTTGAATCTCTCCCTCCCGATTTTCCCAGCAGCGAGTCCCGAGAGCCAGGAGCAGCTTCGCAAGATCCCAATTCCAGCCTCACTGAGCAGAGGAGCAAGGAAATCGATCCTGGGCGGGAAAGGCAACGCCGTGTCCCTCCTCTTTTAACTAAAACTCTTTGGAAAAGGGGAAGAAGAGCCCAGATGTGGGATGGGGAAGGCTGGCAGCTGGCTGGAGCATCTCAAACAAGCTCTTGCCCCAAGACCCAGCTGCTTTGGGGTTTTTATGACCCTTTGGGGTAAAAAAAAAATAAAAAAAGGGAGTTTCAAGGCGGTGGCAGGAGGTGGATGGTTTTTTCCGCTCGCATCGATAGCAGCAGGGAGCGGAGGCGATGCTGCCCGGCGGTGCTTGCTCCTCCTCCCTTCATTCCGCGCTTACCACGGAGGAAAAAAAAAAAATCATCCCGGCTGCAAAGCGCCGCCTCGGCCGGCAGCGAAGCCAGCGGCTGACTAAAGCGATTAAAAATTGTGTTTGACAGTCTATCCTCCCGCTAATAAAAACTGGAAATGCCGGAGCGCTTTATTTGTCATGCTCGCTGATGCTCGGTGACGCCGTTGCCAGCACATGGAGCAGCTCGATTCCCAAGGATTTTAAAGTGCTTGTTACGATTTAATGGCCCTTAACCGAAGTGCCCCATGGGATGAAGTTTCCCCTTACTGTCACCGTCGGGTAGCTGGGTTTTTTGTTTCCATCTCCAACACGGCTCGGCTGGAGGGCTGGGGGCTCTCCCGTCGCTGCCAGGACCGACTCAGCCACACAGCAAAGAAGTGGTTCCCATCAGCGTCCGGCAAGCCAGGCAATTTTTCCTTTTGGTTGTGCAGGATTTGGGATGCCAAGATCACGTTGGGGACCCCCTGGGGCTCACGGGGGCCGTGGCGAAGTCCCCAGGGTGGTCCACACTCTCTCTGGTTTCGGAGAGCAGGAAAGAGGTCACCAGTGGGGAACAAACTGAGTTCATTGTCACTTGTCCCTCTGAAAGCCTTCGCTGGGTTGCGTGTAGACGTATCTATGAAGATGATCCAGCTCTGGCCATGCTAAGACCAACTTTCATTCAGCTGCTTCTTTTTTTCTCCATCTTTCTTACGAGTACGTCAAAGAGGTGTTAAGAACAAAGTACCCCCTGGTCCCCCCCCAAAAGCTAGGAACTGCTCTTCCCTCCTCTTAATGAAAATAATCCACTGGTCCTCGTGGCTGGAGGCTGCCGGGACAGGACGACGGCCCCAGAAGGTCATTGCTGACCACGTGCAGGGTTAATGACCACGTACCCTTAGCAAAAAGAAAAGAAACCGAAAGTATTGCTGAGGAACCAAGATAAAGCCCCATCCTCTTCGTGCAACCAGAGCTGGAGTGTCAGAGGAGCATCCCAGGCAAGAAACACAGAGCAAAGAGTGCACGTGGTGAGAGCCAAGGGGCTGAACACACCCAGAAAGTGCTGCTGCCCTTCTGCAAATGCCACACGGCGGTCTTGGAACAAATCCTGCCCCTCTATAGCTCCAGGAATCCACACCAAGGGAGGGAAAGGAGACGGGACGTCGCTCCGCAGCTCAGCAGAGCAGCTCTGAGCACCCACTGTCTCCAAAGCAGGCTGGGGAACGCGCCCAGGCTGGAGCAGCACCATCGGGGTCATAACATAGACCAGGAAGATCGGAATTCCCTTTAACATCAGGGTTTGGGAGGTGGGGGGACGGGCTGGATAAACCTGCAGGAATTAGAGTCTGGTTCTCCTCGAAGGTGTCTTGATTTGAGCAGAGGATGTTTGGGCACCTCCAGAGCAGAGAGGGGAATTCTGGCCACAGGCACTTCTGAGCCGGAGGGTTTCTGAGGGATGCTGCTCCACGGGCCAGCTCCTGCTGCCTCCACTTTGGGGACCTCCACGACGTTCCCACTCAGCATCCCGAAAGATGGATGATCCGAACAGACAGACTTTATCCCATTTCATCAGGAGCAGAGGGAAGATGGGACACCAGCATGGAAAAAAGGTGTAAGGAGAGGAAAAAACCCTGAACGGAGTACCCTGGACACTGGGAGAGCCTGGTCTGCCTTTGAGCATCTTTCCTCTCCTGCTACCCAATGGAGCATCCATCCTCCCAGCTGAGCATCCTTCCTCTCCTGCTACCCGACGGAGAATCCATCCTCTCTGCTGAGCATCCTACCTCTCCTGCTACCCAAAGGAGCATCCTTCCTTTCCTGCTACCCGACGGAGCATGCATCCTCCCAGCTGAGCATCCCTCCTCTCCTGCTACCCAACGGAGCATCCATCCTCCCAGCTGAGCATCCTTCCTCTCCTGCTACCCAACGGAGCATCCCTTCTCTCCTGCTACCCAACGGAGCATCCATCCTCCCTGCTGAGCATCCCTCCTCTCCTGCTACCCAATGGATGCAAGCAGCACCCCAGCGCCTGACCAGCACCACAGGACACCCTGTGCCAGGTTAAATTCTGGCTTTCCCTTTCCAAATCGAATGAACGAGGCAGCTCCTGAAGCCCTTCTACATTCCAAAAGACAGCGACAGGTCCTAGAGGTGGGAGCTCAGGGGGTGGCAACACTGACCGCAGACACACAGGAAAGGGTTGCAGCTCCAGCAAAGGTGGAAATCCAGGAAAAAAAAGGTGAAAAGTTGGGAAATTTGGCCTCTTCTCCTACCTAAATCCAATACGTAAGCTGGCACGATGTGCTAACGGGTGACCTTCTTTCTAACCGTCTGCTCCTTTTACCGGAGCCCAGGAGAAAAAACCTGAAACCACAACTCCTCCCTAAATTTTTTGTTTTCATTTGTCCTGCGACTGAATAAGTTAACAAAAGGAAGTCAGGCTGACTCTTTCAATTTGGCTTATAAAAAAAAAAAAAAAAAAGAAAAAAAGAACATAGTCTGGGTGTGAACTTCTCTCTCAGGCTTCAGGATTTACCGTCACTTTGTAAACCCCTGAAAATAGGAGTTTATAACAGGAGACTCCTGACACCACCTTCACAAGCAGCGCTGCCTATTTTTTTTTCCCCGGGATTGTTTAACAAGGAACATTTTCTCATCAGGGTAGGTTTCATGAATACTATACAGGTGAATAAAAAAATACATATATATATTCTCTTTGAACAAGAATCCCAAGTCCAGGCATGTGGAAGGCGGCGGCACAGGGGACCGGCGTGGGCAGGAGGTCCCCGGGTCCCTCACGAGTGATGGCTGTTGATCAGGCTGCGGAGCTGCTTGGCCACGGTGTCTATCAGCTTTTGTTTGTCCCTCTCGTTTTTCCGAAACTGGGCAAAAACGTTGTTTTTTCTGCTCGTGTCTCTCATCCTGCGCAGAGCAGAAACAGGTTATGGCACCGGGTCATCGCCGCTCGACGTTGCAACCCAGCCCCGCGAAGGAACGGAGGGATGGAGAGAGGAGGTGACGGCGTCTAAAGGCTCTACCTCCACTTTTCTCATGGATTTGTGTAAAGACGGGCATACAAAGCCACGTACAGGCTTTACAATTTGCATTTTTCCTTTAAACCCCACAAATCCCAAGCGACGTCACCGTAGGGTCTATAACACCCAAATACATGGAAACCCTAAAGCTCCTTGCTCTCCGTTTCTGAACAGCTTTCGTTCCATCCCCACGTCATCTCAGAGAACCATGAAGGTTGGAAAAGACCTCAAGGATCACCAAGTCCAACCGTCAACCCAACACCACCCAACCCACTACTGAAGAGGGTAATGACAACGCTGTAATTAATATTAGGAGGAAATTAAAAAATGAGCATCAAGAATTAGCAGTAAGGCTCCTTGTTCAAAATAGCGCATTGCATGCAGCCAAGAGATGCAGCTTTCGCAACAGCCATAAAGTTTTGGAGTTGTGAACTTCAAATATTACCCAATATAATTTATACTAAAGGAATCCAGCACCGGTTTCCCCAAATTTGTATTTTTTTTTAAATTACATTTAATACAGAAAGTCATGCACTGGTCTCCACGAGGTCTCTGAAAAGCCAGAGACAAGATGAGCAGGTGGTGGGACAGGACATGAAGAAGAGATGGTGCAGCTCCATCTCTCTCCACCATGCAAAGCCCCAGGGTTCATGCACGCTTGCATTCGCGGATGCATATTCTGGGATGGGAACCAGGTCCCATTGCACGCTCCAAACATTGGCTTTACGCAGGCAGGACATGTGCTGGGAAGGGAAACCACCCAAAAGGGTCAACCCTCCACCAGCTTCTGAAGGTATCAGCCTCAGTGTCCCACCGGCTGGTTCTCAGCCGGCATCGCTCTTTTGCAAGTTGCAAATGGTTTTCTTGGCAGATGGTTTTGGAAGAGTCACTTAAAGCTGTGTTTGTGGCTTCGGGGACCTAAATGAAGCATCGAAGTGATGGGGACATGGCGCTGGGAGCACCTGGGAAGTTGGTGCTTTACCAAACGGAGGGGGTTTGAATTAACCGAGCACAGATCAAACCTCCTGAAACTTATTTAACCGATTAAAAAAACACATCTAAGGTTTTTCATGCTCCGATCTTCCTAAAAAGAGCCAGAGGGAATCTGAAATATTCCCAAAAACATCCAGCTTGGAACTGGAAACAAGGATAACAACTTTATCTCAAAGGCTAATTTGCTAAAGTTACAAGTGCCCCAAGACCGAGGATTACAGTCGAGCCGCTTTCCCAGCAGTAACGAGATACCTCGGGGCACTTTCATTCAGCAAAATAAGTAGTATTTTTTTTTTCTTTCTCTATTTTCTTTTTTTAACCAAAGCAGGTTGCCAGCTGCTCTGCTGCAAGAACCAGGGAGCGATCGCCCCGACGGGAAGCAGGGTTTTTGAGTCACACAGGTTAGAGGTGGCACAGGATCAGGAATTTTGGCAACAACCATCCTCCCACGGGAGATCCGCTCCTCTGGCAGCGCCGTACGGCTCTCAAAGCTCTTTCTCAAGAGGGCTGAGAGCTCTGTTTCAATTTCACAGGCTATGTGGGGACATCAGAGGCGCTGAAATTAAACCTGGACCTCGAGAAGCCTCCACCCAGCGCTGTACCCAGCACCCTCCATCCCTGCTGCCGCTATCTCAGATAATCGACAGCAGAGCATCCTCTGCCCTAAGAGCCCTCTCATCCTCAGAGCCATCTCCGACCCCGTGGGACCTGTTCAGGTCCATGAAATGTTTTTGAAGTCATGTACGTTACATGCAAGAAAACTTCTGAACAATTAGAAAGGAGCTGCATGGATAAAGCTGCCGGATGGGGATGCAAAAGCAGTCAAGAGGACCCATCCCACAGCACACCCACATCGGTGAATCTGTTTAACTGGGGACAAGTGTCTGGAAGGGATGGGAGCCACTGGGATCTTCAGACACCATGTGGAAGTCAAGGATTTAAGTAAAATGAATTCATTAAGTCGCCCACAGGACACAAAATTTGGGTGTGCTGTGCCAGGCAGCAGCGGCAGCGGCTGCATCCTTGGGAGAAGCTGAGCTTGCCGATCTGCTCGAGGAGACCACGCCGGCTCAGGTCCTGCCATCGGAGCCCCTTAGATAGACTTCGAGCCGATGCCAACGTGGTCCATGTCAAAGGCATTCAGAAACGCCAGCCTGTGCCTTTTCCAGCATTTGGCTATAGGAAGCGCCCGGTCCCTGATCAAGTGATGCATCCAGACATCAAGAATATCAGGTGTGAAAGAGGAAGGCAATGTTTTCGAGCAGCTAAGCAGCTCTTTGGAGGATCGATACTTTTATTTAAGTGTGTGTCTGCAAAGCCCTGGGACAACCGAGCCCAGGTTTGTAACATGGTCCCTGGTTAGAGCAAGAATTAAAAGTAAGAGGAAGGGAAAAAGCGAGCTCGGCGCTGTCCCCACCCCTGTCAACAAACACCACCTTCATCAGAGCCAAGCTTTGTTTAAATTAATCTATAAGGAAAAAAAAAAAAAGCAACAGAGTTAAAGCTCCTCTTTTAGCTCTAATTAGTGCATTTGAGACGATAAAGTTACCGGAGGGAACTGTTTCAAAGGCAGCTTGCATTTAGATCATTTAGTGCTCCATTTAAATCAAACAATCAAGTCACTGCCAGGTGAGGGTAAAAGCCCAAGCAAGCAGCATACTTACACTCGTGATATCCTATGAGAGATGTGTGATTAGGAAAAGAGATAACGATGAAAACAGGTTACAAAACGAACCGGCGGAGGAGAATTTCACGACGCCTTGGCCGCAAAGCTCGGCTGCCTACGGAGAGGGATGGGGAGGTGGGCTCGGGGCATGGAGGGGAGCGGGTGTGCCTGAAGCTACGGGCAGGTCAGTGCAGAGTCCTGGGAGAGCTGGAGCTGGGGGATGATGCACAGAGACCCCCCAAAGGGCCTGAAAACCGAGCAGAGCCCACTGGAGCACGTGGGTGATGCCATGCAGGTGTTGCCATGCTGGAGATCACAGAATCACAGAATGGTTTGGGTTGGAAGGGACCTTCAAGATCATCCAGTTCCAACCCCTTGCCATGGGCAGGGACACCTCCCACGAGCCCAGGTTGCCCAAAGCCTCATCCAGCCTGGCCTTGAACCCCTCTAGAAATGGGGCATACCATGCTGGAGATGCCATGCAGGCGATGCCATGCCACAAGGATGCAGGAGATGCAAGTGCCAACCCAGTGACTTCACCAGGGCTGCCTCCGGGAAGCAAATGGGCTACGTGAAGATTGCCCTTCAAACGAGATTCTCTTTGGGAGAAGGCTGGCAAGGTGAGCTGGGCTTTGGGGCTTTTTCATAACAGCATCGAGCATGGATGCTGTGCGCTCAAGTACTACCTGGGGAAAACATCCAGGAGCATGGAGCTGCCCTCCCACTCCCCCACTGCCTTCCCAGCGATTCCAGTGGAACCCAGCTCACTGCCCACTCCCAGTTCCCTGGCTCTTCCAGCTGCTTCATGGCCAAGCTCTCAGATTTTTGATAGCTCTTTATTTTACCATTTTATCGATAGCCCATCACGGATGTCAGGTTGCAAATACGTCACGAATAACTCAACATATAGAATCAGAGAATCATTAAGGTTGGAAAAGACCTCAAGGATCACCAAGTCCAACCATCAACCCAACACCACCCAACCCACTAACCCATGTCCCCAAGCACCACATCTACACGTTTCTTGAACCCCTCCAGGGATGGTGATTCCACCACGTCCCTGGGCAGCCTGTTCCAATGCCTGATCACTCTTTCAGGGAAGAAATTTTTCCTAATATCCAGCCTAAACCTCCCCTGGTGCAACTTGAGGCCGTTTCCTCATGTCCCATCACTTGTTACTTTAGAGCAGAGCCCAGCACCCAGCTCACTGCACCCTCCTTTCAGGTAATTACGCAGCACACATAAATACATATATAAAAGCACTGCTAAAATGTATAAAAGTGCTTTACACTCAGCAACTACCCAAGTTTAGTCCCTATGTACCATAGTGATAACACCTGGATGTCATGAGCTGCTGTGAAATTATCTTTTCTCCTCTGCAGGAGAGGAGGTGGTGTGGTTATGCAGACCACAGGTAATACAGATGCAACTCCAAAGCTCAGAAGCACACCAAGGTCGGTCTTCCATAAGTGTAGCCCCAGCTCTAAACTATTCATCTCTTCCTCTCTGAGCAATGGAGAAAGTAAGAAACTCCAAAAAAACGCTCAAACTCCTGCTCAGGGTCTGATTTCATGGTAAACCCAACCAAATCTGAGCCCAAAGTCACTTGCTCCTCCACGCAAGACTTGGCAGTGGAGTGCCCATGACATGAGATGCTCAGAACATTATTAATGATCATTTTTGGCAGGTTATTCTTCTGGGAGATCAGCTGGTGACCAGCTGTGAGGTCTGACGGTAGCAAAGGGGCAGGAGGAGGGTTGATCCTCACGGTGAGAGCCTGGAGGTCTACCAGGGAATGGGGCATCTGGGCCACCACGAGGTCTATCAGGGAAAGGGGCACCTTGGCCACCACGGGCAGGATGGGGGACTGGTGGCACTTCTAGGGCCACCATGGGCAGGATGGGGGACTGGTGGCACTTCTAGGGCTTGGGCTGGGGTTGTGCAAAGCGTATGAGCTACAGGCTTTGAAGAAGCTCAGGTTCAGCCTCATCAAAGAGCATGTCCTCGCTAGGAGCAAGCTGTGGAGCACATTGTCACCTGAAGACACCGTCCCTGTCCCATAGCTGGGCTATAAGCACTGCGGATCCAACAGAAAGGAGATATGGGTGCAAATTTTAAATTATTTTAGAGGCTTGAGATACACCTCTACAGTGGAAGTCTGTTGTAAGACAAGGAAAACTCTACTTAAGAGCAAAGGAAAAGCCTCCGCCAGGTCAACGCATTTTGATACAAACCCTGGAATTGAGGTTAGTGGGATAAACGGGAATTTTCTATGCGAGGTCCCACTGTCGTCCCAGAGGTGAAAGCTTTGCTCATGGGATAAGCTCCCCAGGCTGCTCCGCCCAGCACCACGCATGATGGATGAACTGCTAAAACACGCGCTTGCCCAAAGCGAGACGGAGGTGAAAACCATCCCGAAAACCATCCTGGGTGCCCAGACCCACACTCACTTTTCCAGCAGGATGAGGGCTGTCGTTGGGTTCACGCGAAGATACTTGCACGTAGGTTGCCCGTAGTCAGCCAAATACGTTGACCAGTCCCACTGGATGAACAGATCTAAGAGCTGCAGCAGCCACGGGAAAGAAAAAAAAAAAGAGAAAGAAGATTTTTAAAAGCTGGGGAGAAAGCCGGTGGTTTATCTGAAAGCTGGCAAAGATCCTGGGCAAGCGGCGTTAACCACAAAACATCGTTTGCAGTACTTTTAAATTTCCTTAATATTATTCTGCTAATATTTAAATATTAACATATTAATATTTAACTATTAATTTATTAATAGTTAATTTTAATTTATGTGTGGCTATATTAATTTAGCCATAGTGCACTCCTGCTACGTTATCTCCATTTTTGGGGTGAACTAGCGGGGAATATGAGGGCAGAAACACCCCAAGGAGGTCACCCCAAGGAGGTCACCACAAATTTCTTCTGTCTCCAAATAAACCCTGACATCACTTGAACGGTGTCACAAGGATTTCTCATCACTCTTTCTCCATCTCAACACCTTCCAAGCACTCCTGGAAGCATCTCTAAAGACGAGAGCTCCCCTGGGGAGGTGTGGGACCCACCCAGGAGCTCAGGGCTTTCTCTTGGGTGAACGCAGCTACCAGAGGAGACCCAGAATCCCAAGTGGTCTCCAGACGTTTGTAAGAGAAACCACCAGCCCCCGGCAGCAGGGGAAGGAAAACGTAGATTAATTCATCCATCCATGACAGTTCCTGCTCCAAACCACCGGAATTCACACCCTTCACCTCCACAAAAGACCCCCTGCGTGCGCCATCACTCCCAACTGATGTGGGTGAGGAAGGAGCAAACTACAACCCAGGTTTCCTCAACTCCCTCTTCCACCCCACCCTTCACATCCTGTATTTTCCTTAAAACCCAAACCGGAGCTCCCACATCTTTCCCACACGAGGGCCTCCTCATCCCTAAGAGGACTTGCCTCTCCACCCACCCACCCACGAGGATGGACCAGACGCAGCCTTCATCTCCATCATCTCAAACAGGTTAATTAAGAGCGGCTGCATTTCTGCCCTGAACCTTCCTCCTCGGTGAGCCGCTGTGACCGCTCTATTGCCGGCCAGGCTGCCAAGAGCACGGACGTCTTCATCGCCCGCGTCGGCGCGTCCCGGCGCCCACCACCGAAGCCTGGAGAAGAAGGACCATCCGGCGGCCAAGCGAGGACCATAGAGGGCTCATTGTCCCCGCGTCTCCATGGTTTTCCCTGGACGCTCCAGCACTGTTTAACAACACATCCCGCCCCGCCAAGAAGGGGATTTAGCTCCTCCGAGACCTCGAGGTACAAAACAAAAATGTGCAACAAGATTCTTTTTGACTATGTAGGTCAGGGCAAAGAAAACAAGCTGTCAGGAACAATTCCTCAGGCTGGCGGGGGGGACGGATTAGCCGGGACCTAAGAGGGCTTTTCCAGCCCGCGGTCCCGCGCAGCTTTGTACGGCGGGTCCATTGTGTTAACTACAAACCCGAGTTGAACATCATTGGCAGGAGGTTTTTTGGGTTGTTTTTTTTTTTTTTCCAATGGGCACCTTCAAAAGACAACTTTAAATATGATTTTACAAGCTCTTTTCATACAGCACAGCGGGGTCAAAACTCTTCTCTCGGGTTTCCCGGCCGCTGGGGGACGTTGCATGGTTGTACAGGCTAAATCGCATCCCCCTCGACGCACCAAAGTCCTCTTGCCGGTGGCCCTGGGGGGCTGAACGTGCCTCTGGCAAACCACGAACAAAGCAGCACGAGTTATTGACACAGAAAGTGCGTGGCTGGACCATCAAGGGTCCAGGTAGCCATCCACCAAGAGTGGAAATAAAGCCCCAGGAGAAAGGGATAAAAGAAGTGAAATAAAAAGATAAAGATTAGAAGTGGGTTAGGAGAAGAAATGAAAACCATTGGGAGGTGTTATAAGCAGGAGGCTGGGGGGGGACAACAGAAGCTCAGGGAACCATGCAGGAGCTCAGAAGATGGGTACGGAAAAGACTCGGAGAAACCTCCCATCCATGTCTTTGATGAGCAAAGCCAGTCCAGCACCGGGAGATTTTTAAGCAAAAGTTGGATGAACAACCATCTAGGGCAGCTCAACGCTTGCTCCCCAGCTCAGGAGCTCGAGCCAACGTTTGCCACTCCCACCCAGGCCATGTGACGAGTGGCTGGGACGGCACGCAGCCCTTGGCCCGCAGCCACCCCCAGGTTGCCCAGGGACGTGGTGGAGTCACCATCCCTGGAGGTATCTAAAAGACGTGCAGATGTGGTGCTTAGTGATGGACTTGGCCGTGTTGGCTTAACGGTTGGACTCGATGTCATTAAGGGTCTTTTCCAGCCTAAACGATTCTAGGATTCTAAACAAGCCCCATCCTAACTGCGCTCCCACCCTGGGCTGGACCTTCCCCAAGCACCAGGAGCTCCAGACTCCCCCCGGCCGGCTCACGACAGTGACGGATAGCCTGTGTATTTTACAACTGTTTGCCCACATCAATCTTGCCGGCGAGGCAGGTCCAAGGATCGCTGGGGCCGGCACCTTTGGCCCCCGGTTGCGGCGCGGTGCAGGGTATCACCGGTGCTCGCCGGGCTCTGCCGCGGGTCGTGCTCCGGAGGAGAAAGGTCTTGCAGGAGGAGGAAGCCTGACGGCTCAGGGCAAGCCATCTCGAAACGATTTATCTGTCACATAAATGTGGTTTTATTGGTTTTACTGTTTAAACTTTTCACCTCTGCTGCTAAATCTGAACGAACCGACCTAAAAAGAAAAAAAAAAAAAAAAAGAGGAGCTTTAACCATGATGATATGAAAGTGGAATAAGCTCGGAGAGCTGCGTGCGTGGAGCAGGGCTGTGAAGCTACGGCTTCCCCGGGCGCGAGAAGCATCTTTGCTGCAAGAGCAGGGAGAGGTTCATGTCTATATTTATAAAAATGAAGAAATGGAAATGGTTTGAGTATGCCTCCAAAAGAAAGGTACTAAAAAAAATTTATACACATATATGAACTTTTACTCAAGTGGGGATTCAAGAGGGGGCAATGCTGGAAAGAAAGAATTAAACTGGGAACCAGTTCCCAGCCCTGCCCCAGGCTCCCCTTGGAGCCCTTTCTCCCCATTTCCACCTCAAAAAACGCTTTCTTTTCACTCTCCTTGTAATATCAAAGCTTCAAACTCTTCAAAAATATATTTTTTCAAAGCAAAAGCATGTTTCATGGCCCTCACATCACATGCAGGGAAAGGACGGTTGCAACTTCACTGCAGGCTGGAGGCAAAGGAAACAGGGACGTCGCGATGACGTTGCAAACTTCTCCCTCCAGACGCAAAGCAAAGCGGGACAGTCTGTTCTGTCTGGCACGACAGCGCCGAATCTGGATAAAATCCTTCCAGCCGAGCCAGAAATAATGTCATGTGAACCCAACGTGATTCCAAACGCAGTTTGCAAGCTCTGCCAGAGCCCCTGGGACAAGAGCAAAGCAAAGCACCAGTGTTTGCACGCTTGCAGCGTCCCAGCGGGCTCTGCACAAACCTGGGAGGTGATGCATGGTGGCTAGGAGATGGCAGGAAAGGGAGACCCATTTCTAAGATGACAATAAAGCCATGCAAAAAAAATATTGTCCCATCTCAGGGAAGTCAGGGTGATGTTGCAGGGTTAACTCTAGGTATGGGATCCTCTCCTCCCCAAGGACCTGTCCTCCCTTCCTCACGCCTAAGACGTGAAGGTCAAGTGTTGTTGCAGGACAGAGGAAAATTCCTGAATTCCCTGATTTCATGCAACATCTGGCTTTTCTGGTTTTTTCTTTTCCCTCTTCTGAACAGATTCAGCACCGCTCTGAGCATCCACAAACAGGGGGTTGCACCCAAACGCTTTTGACCTGCAGGAAATTGTCACTTGAGATCAACCAAATGGTCCGGGCTCATGGACAAGTCTACTGGAAAAGGAACATGATCAACCCTGTTAGCAAAGGGAAGAGCTTCCCAGGACAGCACTGCCACGACACCGAACACGAGCAGGAAGCAAAACTCCTCCAAATTAAAAGCAAAGAGCAACTGTTCACAACCAGAGCTGCTCCAAGACACGAGAACAGCCTACAGCCCAAGCAGAAATGGAAACCACATCCTTCTGCTCCCTGGCAAGCAAACTTTTTGATTTTTTTCCAGTCCCTGCTGAAGGGATTTGGTTGCTAACAGACACGCATTTCGGTATTTTTAAGGTTAAAAGAGCCATCGTCACCTTTGTGCTCATATCCACGTCTTCCCCCATGTCCCAGCCCTTTCACTTTGTAATATCCTGACTTTTTCAGGCTGAAATCCCACGTGATTTATAAAAGAACCACCACCAGAGGCAATTGGGCACAAGAGCCTCATGACTACGTAGCAACTGGATGGTGAAAGGAGAAAGAACCCCATCCCGAAGACTAACTCTCACTTGATTTCAAGGTCTAGGTGTCTTCTGGAGAAGTGAAGGTTCAGGGTGAACTTCATCACCATATTCCAGTATTTAAAAGGTGGCTCCAAGGAGGATGGAGGGTCTCTCCTCACAAGGAGCCACAAGAGAAGACAAGGGGTAATGTCTCCAAGTTACACCAGGAAAGGTTTCATCTCAATACAAGAAAGAAATTTCTTACAGTGAGAACAACCGTTCCCTGGGGATGGGGTAGAGTCCCCACTGATGGATGTTTCCAAGATGCGACTGGACAGAGTGCTAGATTATCTCATCTAGGCTTCCCTTCCCATAAAAGGTTGGACCAGATTGTCTTTCAGGGTCCCTTCTAACCTGGGCTGTTCTGTGACTCTGTCCCAGAAACAACCATCCCTTCCCCTCTTAACCACCACGGTGTTTACTCCCAGGGACAAGAGAGAGCATCAAGATGGCTTGAAAACGATTTTCCTCTGCCAACACCATCGGAGTATCAGCAGATCCACCAGCAACAAGACATTGCGAGGGCTGGTAGGAAACATCCAACAAAGAACAAAACCTTCTCTAACAAAATCCCAAATTAGAGAGCTCTCATGTCCCTGCAGCTATTAATTACCCTTTTAGTTCTTTTTCCTCCAAGCACACATTCAGCAGGAGACAGGCTCTTCTCTACCAGGAGTTGTTGACTTTCCATGGTGCTCAAGGGACCATGTGTCGGAGCTGGGCTGCGAGGAGTTACTGCTGGACATGCCTTCTGCAAAGCACCAACTGCTCCTCAAAAAACCCCAAACCAAACACCATCAGCACACGGGCACCCACACCGAACGATGAAAAGGGAAAGACGACTCAAGACCATTAGCTGGCAAAACTCTCAACCTGTTTCAACAAATTTAGTTGCAACTATCGCAGATTTCTCACATCCAACCGAACTAAGAAAATTAGAGTTAAGGGGCTGTGTCTTAAAGCAGGAGACCAGAAGGCATCTGGAGGAGCCTGGCCTGGGTCTAGGTGGTGCCAACAGAGGGTATGTGACATCTTCCTTGCAGTGGGTTTTGGGGGGAGGTTCAGACCAACATGGAAGGGACGGCTACACCACAGGGCTACAGCCAGGCTGTCATGATGAGCGTTATGTCCCCTGGATGCCAGGGTGCAGAGAGTTGTTAATTAAGTTGGTTTTGGGTGTTTCCCAGCTGGAAGCCGCCCTCCTTCCCTGAAATGTGCTACCAGGTCATGCTCATGACCAACTGCTCTTGATTTGTAGGGGGAGGAGGAAGGTGTATTTTCGGAACTGAGTTGAACCCAGCTCTAAAAAGCTCTGTTATCCCTCCTTATCCTTATAACCTCTAGGTCTGATGCTCCTCTTCCCCAGACTTTGATGCGGGCAGCATGCCGAATGAACAGCCTTTGACCTGACGCCTTCTACAAACCAGCCATGCTTCAGTTTGCAAGAGATTACATCATTAGCTAACAAACCTACCGAGATTTTTTCTTTAAAAAGCTCATTTCACTGATAACACCACACCTCCTTTGATAAAGGTGACAACAAGCAGCTCAGAGGAAGGCAGCACTTGGGTCCTACCATTGTCCCACCTAAACCCA
>WKFP01013230.1:309544-380856 GCA_011057875.1 Pterocles orientalis | reverse complement strand
GCGCAGGCCTGGTGTGCATCGTCTTTCTGTAACGTTTAGTCCACATGCTGCCATGCTTCCCTTGAAGCTTGCTGCGTTGTAAGCAAACATGTCCTCTGCTGGGCCATAGTGTCCAGTGAGGGGATGTGTTTATCTCATTAATCCTGAACGGCGTCATTGCTCCTTTGGCTGAAGGCATCAGCGGATGTCCAAGGGAGGATTCCAACAGCGCCTGCTGTAAGCACAAGCTGCTGAACAGAGCAGCTAGCAGAGGGAGAGCGGAGGTGTGCCAGTGTGGCCTTAGATATTTGATAGAGACAGTTCTCCTGCCCCCTCTCTCCCCAGTCGCTGCAGTAGCTCGTGTTGCAGCAGCGGTGAGTCTATTAGAGCACAATCGAGCCTGTCCTCTCCCTTGCCTTGAGTGGGAGGTTTGCTCCTCGAGTTCAGCCAAGTTCAGCTGGAAATAAGAGACATCTGCTTTTGCCGTTCTGCTCCTGAAGAGATCAGAGGACGGAGCCGTAGTGCAGCCCTGTGTCAGATCGGTTCTGCTGCAGCGGTGCCGAGGGAAGGCTGCTCTGCGGTGGGCTTGGGTGAGTCAGTGCATCTGTTTACCCGCAGACAGCAGGTCCGGCTTTGCGGGCTGCTGCCAGCCCCTGCGGCACCGGTGCCGCTGCATCCCAACCGGAGCACGCAGGGGCTGGCCTGCTGCCAGGGGTTCTGCTCCTGTGCGTGCCAGCAGAGGTAAGTGGTGAAACAGTGGGGAGGCTGGTCTTGAAGCAGTTCTGCCGCTAATGCGCAGCCTCAGTGGCTCTAGTTTGCTCCTAGCAAAGGTCTGCGCGCTTGCCGCATTGCCTCGGCCTCTGTTCCCACCCCGCAGTGATCGGCCAGGCTGCATCCGTCCCATAGCAGCGGTGCGTTGCTCTGCAGGAGCTCTGCAGGAGCTCTGCAGAGGTCTGCAGCAGCACACTTTTGTTCTGCGAGGGGTGTTGTGAGGTTTTCTGAAGTTCATGAACAGTTTTGTAACGTTACTGTCGTTCTGGTGACTTTGGGTCAGAGCGGCTGCCTGCCTTGCTCTCTTTGGGTTGATGTTCCGAGCTCCTGGGAGAACCATGGGAACAGCAGGTCCTTCCCTCAGGGAAGAGATGATGATTGACATGGGTTGACATCGATTGGCTTAGCTTTGATTAAAAAGTTGGAGTACCTTTCTGTAGGGCTGCTTGAGCCGTGGTGAAATAAGTGCCCAGCTGCAGGGGAGGAACGGCAGAAGGTGGCCTGGGGGTTCGGCTCTGTCAATGGGGGAGGTGGGTGTTGCTTCTGTTTCTGGGAGTCCTGAAGCCTTCTTGTGGCTGCCTCTGCCGTGCGTTCTGGAGCAGCCCCAGGGGCCGTGTGAGCGCTGATGCTCCAGGAGCCGCAGCGGTATCTCGTGTGGAAGGTGTGGCGCTGAGCGGCAGTGCTTAGATGGATTTCTTGGTGTGCTTGGTGACGGTGCCTCTGCTTACAGCTGCTGTATGATCTGCTTTGCTCAGGCGCTGGCTGCTGATGGATTTTGTGGCTGTTAAATTAAAGATAATTGCAGGCTTAGGAGGGCTGTGTGGTGACTACCAGAGGGGGGTGGGATACGTGCAAGCAAAATGTGCAACGGAGGTGAGCATTATAGGGGTGGGATCCGTGAGAACTGTAAAGCAGAAAGGAACTGTTCTGCTCCTCGCTGGCTCAGATCCTCAAGGGGATCAACGGAGTCTCTTGGGTTCTGCACCCAGTCCCAGGCCTTTCTGAAGGGGCGTAAGGGTTGGGCTGGAAGGGCCAAATGGCCCCAACGGCGGGGTGAGCGCGGGAGCCGAGCAGATCCCACTGATGCCTGAGCGCTGACGCTAGACTCTGAGAGCCTCCCCGTAGCTCTTGAATGGAAACATGCCTTTAGTGACACGGTTAAAAAAGGAAAAGGCCTGACAGCAGTCGTTTCCATGACAACAGAAAGCATTGCCTGCAATATTTCAGCTCATCAGCCTGGAGAGCAGTCTGATGGATAGCTACACGCGCGTGGTAGAGAGCGAGCAGGGGAGGGGAGGCCAATTAGATTGCATTTTCCTCGTCCTTGAATGCCTGTGGCCACAGCAGCTGTGGAGGGCAGTTTTTCCTTGCGTTTTGTGTTGGGGTTTTTTTTTCCCCAAGTGCGAATGACCCGTGTCGCCGCTGGAAGTGCAGGCGCGACCCGCCAGCTGTGGATGCACGACCCTCCCTGTCATGGGCTCTCTGTTTCAAAGCCTCTGCCACGTGTGCAGGGAATGGGGACATTTCGCTCCTTCCGTTGGCGATTAGCAAATAGTTATTTGCAGTATAACAAATATCTTAGAGGGGGATGAAATGAGCTTGGAGCACGTGCTTCCAGCATAAGGCGTGTGCACACAGGACACTGCTCCCTTCTCAGGTTGTTTCATGAACATCTCAAAGGCAAGATGCAGGTGGCTTCAGGAGAGTAACGGAACAATTCAGGCTTTGGGAAACCCGTGGTGGGTTCAGTGCCTCTTCCCCCAGAGCACTCCAGGGCTTGCCACCTCTGGGACACTGACTTGACAAAGGGGTGGGTGGCCAGGGTCTGCCCTGGCTGTGCTTTGCTCAGAGCGGAGGGGAAAGGGGAGCATGTGGTGGAGGAGCTGCCAGAAGAGAGGGACAGGCAAAGGTGCTGTGGGAGAGCAGGAGAAGACAAACCCAAGGGTCTGGCTAAAGATGGGCTACATGGGTTTACGTTGATCGGCTTAGCTCTGATTAAGAAAACAGAATTTGCCTGCCTTTCTGTAGGGCTGCTTGAGCCGTGGTGAAATAAGCGTCCAGCTGCAGGGGAGGAATGGCAGAAGGTGGCCTTGGTGTCCCTTGCCTGGGGGTTTGGCTTTGTCATTGGGGGAGGTGGGTGTTGCTGAGGTCTGGGGACAGCATGGCTCTGGCTGGAGCAGAAGGCTCTGCCAGTTGCCCGGTAGTGGGCTGCTGCTGGGAGGGAGTGGTGTGTCACCCGGGGAAGCCCAGGCTGGTGCCAGCGCTGGCGCTCTGCACGGTGGCACACCCATGTCCCCATGGTGTCTGTGCTCTGGGTTTTGTCCACAGTCGCTTTCTTCCAAGGCAGCTATCTTTAGTCGATTTCCATCACACAGCTGCCAGCAGGGGTTTTTTTTTCCTTGGTTAGTGGTTAAAAATCAAGTCAAAGACTAAGTGTGGTGTCCCACAAATTGTCATTCCCCTACCCCAGACCCTCACCCATTGCAGACCGCAGCTCGTCGTCGCTCTGGGCAGGGTTGCTCAGAAGGAGCCTTCTCCGAGAGCCCCCGAGCTCTGCCTGGGGTATCGGGTGCTCCTCCGGGGCCGTGGGACAGAGCTGTGACACAGGCTGCAGCCCGTGGTACCCAAATCCTGGCTGGCAGCATACCCCCAGTGCAGGATAACTGCCCGAGGGTGCTTCCAGGGTGTTTGCTCTTCCTCGCTGGCTCTGGGGAAGAGCTGACGGCAAGCTCCTCCAGGGCAGCAGCCAGCACCCTGTGCCCTGCACAGCAGATAGGATGGGGAGTCATCTTCCCAGAGCTTCTGAACGTGCTCTTCAAACAAGCCATAAAGAACTACAAAAGCCAGCGGGGATCAGGCTGCAGCCCCAGAGGAGGACGCCTGCCCTGGGAGCGGTGCCGTGCTGCTGGTGGGAGCTGTAAGTGCTGCACTGGGAGCAGCCCTGGCTCCTGCTGACCCAGCCTGACTCTAGCGGGACGCCGAAGCCGCCTCTGCCTTCACAGGGCCGGGAGTTCAGCCGTAATTCCAGCCCATCGCGCTCCTTAACGGGAGCAATGCTAGTTCCTCCTGTCGGGCTTGCTCTGTTGCCAAAGAGAGTTTAAAGTAAATGCAAGTGCAGTCAGCACCCACGGGCAGGACTGCAGCAGCCTGGGTTCATAGCCTTTGGGAAATGTATTTTGGGGAGAATATTTGAGAATGAACATTGAATGTTCCATTAAAAATAGATTCCTAGAGACAACAGATGCCAGATTGCTGCTCATGAGGGAGGCTGCTCTCCCTGGCTCCTCTGATAGTTTCTCGATGATGGTTTTGCTTTGGAATATGAGCAGAAACATTCAAAATAGAAACATTGTGATGTGATAAAATGGAACAAACCTACAAGAATCTACGATGCTCTGTCATCTCTCCCTGGGATATGTAAATGATGCCTTTTAAAGCCGTTGGAGTAGGTATGCAGCCCTCCTTGTGCTAATGCTCTTGTTGCAGGCTGTGGTCCCTCTATGTGCAATCCAGTACCTGCCCTGGTGCTGCTGGGGTGACGCTGGCCCTTGTACCCCCTGCTCCTGCCCCGCACACGCTGACACCACTGGGCATCACCGCCAGGTCTGTTGTGCCCATTTTCTTGGGGGACGTGGCTGCCACTGCTGTGTGTGTCACCTTGCCTCCCTCCAGCCCTCATCTCCCAGCTTTTAGTCTGCAGCATTCTCCTGGAGGAAGAAAGGGACCTGAGGAGAGGCGCCATAATAGTGGTTGGCACAGCCATCATCCCCCGTGAGAGCCACGCACAGCCTGTGCCTGATGGCAGCATGCTGCAGTCGTGCTGTCGGGACGCAGCAGGGAGGCTGAGTGGGGTGAGACTGTCAGATGATGATGAGAAAGGACTGGAGTGAGCTGCTGCTGCCTGAGGAAGAGCTCCAGAGAGGCTGCTTGTCTGCAGAGACCCATTATTTCTCTCTGCAGCTGGCTGCGGGGAGTTTTCCCATCCCCTATTTTTTCTGCCTCTCCTTTTTCTTTTTTTTTTTTTCTTCCTTCCCCCAAAGGTGACTTGGTGCTGTTAGTCTGCCTGCCATTGGCTGCAGACTCCAGCAGTAAGTCACAGTGTGTGTAAGGGTATCTCTGTCCTTTGTGCGACAATAGGATATTTTTTCCAAAGCTTAAGGTGCACGCGGTTGTCTCAAGCCAGAGGGAAGATGGCTAAAAACCCCTCCAGACAGGCTGCAGACTGGCTCCAAGGACAGGAGCAGGGATGAATTTCTGTGTGTGTGAACTTAACGTCTCGTTGTGCGTTGTTTGTGTAACCTGCTCCCTCTCTTTGTCAGACGAGTTCAGAATCTCTGTTGGATCCTCAGCAAATCCAAGCTTTTGACCAACTGTGCCGACTCAACCGCGGAACCTCCCGAGTACGTACCGCCTGCTTTCCTTTCCCTTTGCAGTCGCTGGAGGGTATTTTGCATCTTGCCAAGCCCGATGTGAGCACTGGCAGCGTGGACTCTGGCTTTTCCCCTGGGTTTCGCGTCGTGCTGGCAACGTGCTGTGCATGGGGCTGGCTGTGCCACATCCCAGGGCATCCGTGCTGCCCGGCAGAGCTGGAGGGTGTCCAGCGAAACCACGGGACAGCATCTGGCGTTGAGGCTGGGCCTGGGGAGTGTCTGTGGCGTGACATTTCTCAGATTCTTTTTAGATTTGCACATAACCTCCCCTCCAGACGCTGAGGCTCCCCTGATTGCACAGAAGCCTCCCTCCGCCTGTCCCAAAGAGAGCGCCGCTCCGCTGTCCCTTGCATTTTCCTTGGGCTCCTGCCTGCTTTGGCTGCAGTTGTTGGCGATTTCTGGGATTGTTTTTCAATGGTGTAACTCAGAAACAACCTAAAGACACCTGTTCAGGACTGTTGTCCTGCACTGAGCTCTGCAGGGCCACTATATACCATATATCCCCTTTTCTTTACGTGTCTCGAGGTTTTTCTAACTCGAGCCCCCCGGGAGCTTGCACAAGTGCTGCGGGCGGTCTCCCCCCGCTGTTGGCCAGCCATCTGTCTGGGTTTTGTCTTGCAGCTAGCTCTCCTGACAGAGCTCTCTCGCGGCCGCGGCAGTGACAAGCACGGGCTGCTCAGCGTTTCCCACGGTGACCCGGCTACTAGCAGCGTCTTCCAGAACGAGAACTTCCAGCTCCATCTGGCCCCCCCTCCGCTGGCTGAAGACTAGCGCTCCACAGCAAGGCCGGGGCTGGTTCCAGGTCCTGCTGCCGGGAAGCTTTTCCATCACCACACTGGACGTTGCTCCCCTCCGTGCTGTGGCCCAGGCCCGCAGGGCGCCGGAGGCTTTGCAGCAGTGGGTGATTTTCCAGCTCTGCTGCTGCCTCTCACTAAACCGAGGCAGCCGCGGGGCAGCTGGTCTCCAAGCTGCAAACTCTGGGGCAAAACCAAGTGTGCCGCAGTGCTGGGCTACCTGCGCTGACCCGGCGGCTCACGGCAGCAGCGGTGACTTTGCCAAATAACCAAGTTGGCTCTGCTGCACTGGCAGAGCGTGGGTGGTCCTGTGCCCAGAGCCTGTGTTTCACGGGGCTGTGCTGTTTTTGTGGATGGGTACCGTACCTGAGGGTTAGTGGTAGGACCAGTAAAAGCACTCATCTGGCCACGGCCTGGCCCCGTCTCACGGCAGCGGCCATGGGGTCTGAGGGCACACAACAGCAAACCTGGCAAAGGCTGAGGAATGCAGAAAATGACACGTGTGAGCAAACTAACCTGTGCGCGGTGTGTTCCCGCAAACTTCCATTAAAAAGGCCCTTGGCTGAACTGTCCTGTGTGAGCTGTGCCCACGGGGAGCGGGTGGGAGGGCTGCTGGTCTGGCCATGCTGTGGGCTGCCGTTTGCTCCAGCTGCCACCGAACTCTGGTAGGCGAAGATGGATCTTGTCACCGCGGGTGAAGTGCAAACCCTGCCCCCTGGTACCTGTGCTGGGGCTGGGAGGGAGAGATGTGCGTAAAAGGTGCCACGGGCCCTTGGGGGCTGAAGGGGGGAGCATCAGTGTGACGGGCACTGGGGTCAGGTTTGTCACTACTGAGCCCAGCCCACTGTTCTGAAACAGCAAACTGAGGGGAGCCGCAGGGCTGGACTCCGTGTCCCTTCCCCGCAGCACCTTCATCCCTCCGCTGACACAGCTGCAGCCCAACAGCAGCGGTGTTTCCAGGCTGTCACCTCTGGCTTGTGACAGATCTCCAGATCCCGCGCTAACACTGTGTTACCGACTGGTCTGGTGATCATTATCTCGCCTCTTCCCCCCTTCATCGTGTCCCTAGCACTTGGGTGTTTTGGGGCACCGTTCCCTCAGGGTCCCAGCCGCTCCCGGGAGGAACACAGCAGCAGGCGGGTGCTGCTCTGCAGATGCACGGAGCTGCGCGGCTGGTCCGTGCAGAGATCCTGCTGCCTCTGTGGCACGCCAAAGCACCAGCCCTGGCGCAGAGCCCGGCTGGCTGGGGAGCAGTGCCTGCACCCGGCGCCCAGCCCGCTTCCCACCAGCACTGAGAACAACAAACTGGTGTCCCAGCCTGACGCATCCAGCCTGCAGCTGGGGGTGAACCTGCTCAGAGGTAAGTCAAGGGCCACAGCCAAGCTGAATTCCCCCAGAGCCTGGGCTTGCAGCTTGTTCCCGCTGTCCTCCCTGTGAATGGCGCAGCTTTTACAGGCGAGGGAGGAGGGGGCTGCGAGGTTGCCCACGAGCCCCGGTACTTACCCGGTGCCTACACCCTGGTGTGCTCCGCCTGGCTGTGACATTTCCCTGCCTGGCACTGGGTGTGTGCTTCAGGTGCTGCCATCTGAAGCCGTAAGCGACCCTTCCCTTTGCCGTGAATGTCAGAATGTTTCACTCTAGCACGGAAAATACACAGGCAGAACTTGAGCTGTTTAGTATTTTATTAAAGAGGAAATACACACACCTCTCCCTGGCAGAGCGGAATCAAGCCTAGGGCACGTCTCTTACAGCACGGCCACGCCTGTGTTTGTGCAAAGAACAGAACTGGCGTTTCTGTGCGGGGCGTGTTTCCGAACCGGGGTGCGTGATGGAGCACAGCGAGAAACCTGCCGCTGCTGCAGCGCTCTCCAGAACGAGCCCTGTCCCAGCCCGGGCTGCTACACGGACCGTTTCCAGGTACCACAGAGGGAAGAGGCAGCTTATTGTGCTTAAGACATCGGAACAAATCCTGGGAAGGAGACACTCACAGCTTGTGAATATTGCTGATTACTTACAGTTAAGAAGGAACGTATCTTGACAACAGTGATATGAACCTGCAAGATCACGGGATCTCACGGTAAGTCTTGGTGGCAAATACCCAGCTGAACCTCGCTGCGCTCACAGCTGCTGCCCCTGAGGGCAGGAGGTGGCGGCTCCTGCTTGCCTGCAAACACAGGGAGCTCTTGCCAACTCCGGGGGTCCTGGCAACCTTTCCTGCGCTTGGCGCCCGCAGCGGGGGCTGGCGAGGAGCACCCTGGCCTCAGGAGAGGCCTCGCTGCCGCTAGTCCCTGGGGAGGATGCCTCTGCCAGCCCACCCGGGACGGAGAAGCTGCCTCAGGGAAGAAAGCTCAGGCAGGCCAGGCACAAGAGCGAGCTTGTTCAGCTCTCCGCTTAGATTACAATTGAAAGATTAAATATGAATAAATGCTGAAGGTTTACACATAATGCTTCCTTCTACATATGGAACGTGTCTGAATGGTCAAAAGACACTAAAACGTTGTTAGAAACTTTAGTTAACCAAGACAGACAACCCTGCTCTTAAAAAATAAGTAAATCCTATTTAGTTTGACTACAGCCTACATTTAAATGCCCTCAGTGTTTTCAGGTGCCTTGTGAGAATGTATCTGTTCATGCAACGGCCCGAGTTCCTCATTTAACAAGCATTGCGCTTTTTTATGTAAGTCATCCGAACTATAAAACCTGTTGATTTTGTCTGAAAGTGTAAGTCTAAAAAGGACAGTATTACCGTAGAACCAGTGATGGTGAACTCCTTGCACACGCGTGTGCACATGCCGCTGCCTAAACGCTTTCCGAAGATCCTGATTACCAAGTGTATAAAATCAGCAATACACGGTCAGGATGCAGTGAGGGCTGAGCTGTCCTAGGGCACGGACTCTGGTGTCCGTCGCTGAACCGGACACGTTGGCACAGCCTCGCCTTCACCGGTGACGACTCGAATGCCAACAGCGCCAAGAAACCCAGTGACACTGTTGAAAGCAGTGTTATTACTGACTCCAGCTGATGAAAGCGGACTGAAATCTTCTGAGAACGATACTTGTGTTTCGTCGAGCAGGGCTGAAACCAAACCACCGGCCAGACAGCTCATGCTTCCCAGCTGTTGGAGGAACCTCTGCTCAGAATCTGCTCGGGAACTGGGTGCAGAGCAGCGGGACCCGAAGCTCCCCTCTCCGCTGGGATGCCCTTCGTTAGGCTGTGTTTTAACAAGGACACGTGCTACCACCTCCCACGGGCCCCTCCACGCTGTCCCCAAGCTCTGCTGACACAGTGGTGTGGCTGATGTTTTAAAATTTCAGGCAGATGCAGGCCCTGGGGCCATTTGGTCCTGAGTAGGCGTGGCCGGCACCAAACAGCACGGGAGGAAGCAGCAGGCAAAGCCCAGGCCGGATTTTGTGTGTTTGGAGGTAGTAGCTCCCTTCACCCATTGTTTTACACCCCAGCATGGCATGGCAGTGGTTAGACGGCCGTGCTTTCTCGCTGCCTGCTCCCCCTCCTGCCGAGCTGTGAAAGCCAGCTCCCTTTCCCGAAATCCATGTGGAGCGAAGGGACCAGCTGGATCCAGGTAACTGACCTCCCTCCGGAGCAACAGCTGCCTTCTCAGGAGACTTCAGAGCCTGACCAAACTCAGCAGATGCTTGGTGCATAGCCTGGAGAAAAGTTGGAGGCACTTTGTGCATTCCCTAGCCTGCCATACCTCCGAGAAGGGTCGCACCAGCACTAGAGAAAAGGATGGACAACGTGCAAGGACGGAGGCTGAAAGAGCCTCTTGGCGCTGCACCTCGCCGAGCTGTTGGAGAAGGAATAAGGGCAACGTGGTTTTGCTGCACCAGCTCACCCTCTGTGCTTTGAAGGCCCCCTGCAAACCTCCCGACAGGTGGAAACATCTCAGGTGGCACATTCTTGTACGAGTAGTATGCGATGTAACCCAGACCACGCCAAGGGCCAGTTTTGGCTCTAAAAGTCTTAAGATTCGTCATTACCTTACGTGCAGACGTGGGAGATCTGATCAGGCTGAGAACGTGTTAAAATCACTCAGGCTGCTGCTAGTTCACCCACAGGCAAGTCCCGTGACCGCGCTCCCATGAGGAATCTGAAATATCAAGTGCACTGGAAAAAAGGGATTGTCAGAAAAAAACGGAAAATATAAATACTACAAAAGCAACATTACTGAGAGGGAACTGGACGGATCTGATACCAGCTTGTCGAATCACACAGTGGTTTCTATAGTCTCAATCACTTCCATTTCGCACTGCGAGGGTGACAAGAGCGGGCATTCATCTGGTTCCCAGCTGCTATCCGGGCTGTAATCCTCTTCTGAACTCAGCTCGGCCACCCCCTCCGTGTCCTCGTCACACGACTCCACGTAGTGAACCCCCACTGCATTGATCCCGGAGTCCTCGGAGCTGGAAGGGGACGAGCAGTGATCTGGTTTTGGTGTATTGCTCTCTTTTGTGATTAAGGCATTGCGAACGGGGGCTTCCTCGGGCTTTATCTTGTGGGGCACGGGGGGCGGCTGCCTCTGCACGTAGCACATCTTCCCGTTGATGCATTTCACGCGGTAATTGTCAATGAAGAGGTCTGCGATCGTGCAGAACTGCGGGGAGTCGGGGGGCAGAGGGGGCTGGAAGACGGGCGCAAACTTCAGAAAGTGTTGGGTGAGCGAGACGGAGATCTGGATGGTGTTTGCAGATTCTCGAGGGCGAATGGGTATTTCCGTGCTGGGAAGCTGCTCTACGGGTGTCATGGGCTGATAGACATATTTACCTGTCGGCAAAACAGAAAAGCAGCATTTAAAGATCGTTTAAGTTAGAAGCAAACTGATGAGATGATGCTTGCCCTGGGCCGTTAAGAACAGCCAAGCGTTCCCGGCAGGCAGCAGCCACCCTGTTTTCAGCAGCCCCAAGGTACCTAGTCCTCTCCTGGTGCGGATTCTCTGACAGCAAGCCCGCCCGCACCCCTTTCTGGGGGAAAGAAAACTCAAAAGATGCTCAGAGACTTTTTTTTTTAGTTGTTGTTTCACTGAACACAGAGCAGTTCTAGCTTACATCTTTGCTACAATGATGTACATTTTATTACATTGTTGTTATTCCAAATTACAATGACTCTTCCTGCCTGCCTTTCCATGTTCTTTTTTTTTTTTTTTTTCTGGGGACTAAATCGTGTTTTTCTCTATTATAAACCAGAATTCATACATGACTGCAATTAGAATTTGACGGCAGAAAATAAGGGAATTCTTAAACCATAGAAATGCTTTAGGCATCTTGATTATCTGGTTAAGTAGTAAGAAAATAGGATTATGTTGGTTATATAGAGCTGAACCAAATGTGAACCGAAAAGTCTTTACTAAAATAAATAAATAATTTCTGAGCAGAAAATCAGTACTTTGTTAGGAAAAACTGAGAAACCCGAGGCTATGCCTAAGACTGTAAAATGCTGCATTGGATTTGTATGAATTCTCTGAAAGATTCATGTCTCCCTAAGAGCTTGTGCACTAGGAAAGCACAAATTTCCAGCAGACTTGCAAGTAGCGGGGCTCTCAGAAGAGTTTGGATGCACGAGCTGCAAATACTGCTTTGCAAAGGCAGAAAAAGTACCCCAGCAGGAAGGACTCTCTGGATGCGTGAAGCTCTACCAGGTAAGGAGCAGAAAGCCACTAAGGTGCGGTAATGAATCCAGTTGTGCGTTGATGATCTGCCAGGTGTGTTTGTGTCTGCAGCCCTTCTCCCCCTAATTCCTTTGGAAAATCAGGGCAGGGCTTGCATTTCTGCTCAGGGAGGCAGCAGCAGGAGAGCAGGGCTTTCCTCTCCACGGGGAAGGGCTCGCTCCCTCTGCCATGCTTCTCTGCAGTAAAACATCCCCTCCTCAAGCCGGGAATCCTTCCCAGGCGTGGGGAGAGCTCTGACTGCAACAGCTCCCAGGCAGGGTGCCAGCGGTGCCCCCGCTGCCTGTTGAAAGCACCGGGACAGGCTGAGGGATCCCAGCTCCTGGCTGCAGCAGCCTCGGGGGTGCTCGGGGCTGTGCCAGGGCCCACGCACAGGCTGGGCTTTGCCAGCCCTGCTCCGGCACAGCACTGGGGGGAGACCTGGGGCGCTAGGAAATGCTCTTCCCAACCCTGGCATTGGGAGGGACACAGCTTGCGTGGAAGTCGGCTGCGCTCCTCGCTGGGATGCCAAACCCCCTCGCCAAAGGGCAAGGAAAGCAGAGGAAACACTGCAAGGAGCTGGGAGCTGAGCAGAAAGCTCAGTGGAGCAGCGGAAAGGCACGCTGCGAGGCCAGCGAACGCCGAACGCAGAGGAACCAGCACCAGGTGTGAAAAGCCCACCCTGTCCTGCCACGGGAGAGAACAGCCAACGAGCCGACCCACCAGCAGCAAGATGGCAGCAGAGGAAAAGAACAGTTTGTGAACAGATCCCACCAGCTCCCCTCAAACACCTCATCAAGTGGGGCTTTTTCTGTGGAATAATAATTGTTAGCAGAGCCACTAGAAAAGCTATGGGAAAATACAAGGAGTTGTTTTGCCTCTTGTTGGATTATGGCTGGATGGCAGGAAACAAAAAGCCATCCTCTCCCCATGTGCTGGGGTCTCGCTTCTAAGCTTGCCGTGACTCGGAGGAATGAAGTCCTAGCATCCAACAATGGAACAGTTCAACCTCGGGCAGAGCAGAGCTCGCACTCCGCTGCTGCCCTTTGGAGCAGCTGCAGCACAGATCTCTCAGTTCCGGCACCCACCGAGGGATGGGGGCTCTTGGGCACTTTCCAAATCTTGGTGCCACAGCTTCTCTGGGATGCTCTCCGGGGAGGGCAGACAGACCTTACCTGCACAACCCCCTGGAACAGCAGCAGCCCACGGCTTCCTGCCATCCGCTGATCTCCAGAAATCCTTCCTTCAAATTAATGAACATTAAATATGCTGCTGTCTTGCAAAGCAACGCAATCGGATGACTGATTAGCGTGCTGCTGGGTGGAGGAGCGTCTGATAAAATTCAGCTCATGCAAGCTGAAATGCAGCCTCGGTGTGATCGAGCTGCCGCTGCCTGAGCCCCACGCTGTATTTATTTGGGGTGCTCCTAGTCTGTTCCACTGGGGACCAAAGACAGAAACCAGTTGCTAGTGAAATTTCCCAGCTCTTGTTTGTGCCACCTCTATTTGAAGTGTCCAAGGAAGAGCCTGGTCACGCGTTTAACAGAACCGAGAAAAAAAACAGTATCTGCACAACAGAACAATGTTTTTCCACTTAAAATAGTCACCGCACGCTGTCAGCAGGCCGGGGGACATTGGGAGAGGCAAAGCAGGGGACTTAAGCCAAGGCAGTGCACAGCCTGGATATTGAAGGGAAGCAAAGATTAATCCTTTTGGCTTTTTTTTTTTTTTCCCCAAACAGTGTCAGCAGGGGAAGATGAGTTGTTACCCGGGAGCCCAGCTGGTGGTTCTGCCCTTGCAGCAGCATGGGGTGGTTCTCCGCATGTTTCAGAACTGCCCTGCTGCCACTAATTTCGGGGGAGAAGCAAACAGCAGCTATTCTGCTAACTGAGGATTTTGGATCTATTTGTGTGACCCGACATTGGCTGAAGCTATTTCCTCATGTTCCAAGGACAAGCGCTGCCAGGGCAAAGCAGGAATTGCCCAACGGAAAAATAGACATTTCTACATTCCTTTAGCATTCTGTTAATTTTAGGGCCAAGTTTGCTTTAGACAGATTGAACTTCTCATTTACAGAGATGATCAGGTCCCTTTTTTGGGGCTGCTGGTGCTCACAGCTGGGACTGGCCAACGGGCTGACTGTGGTTACAGCCTCGCGTACAGCTCCTTACCCTACACAATGCATGGAAATGCAGCAACCGTGATGCGTCCTATGAAAAATAAATGCAGGAATTTAAAAGGAAGATTGCCCCCCTGCCCCTTTGCACTTTGCAGGATGAGCAGGGATGTATTTTTTCTCAGAAAATTACCCCAAAAGCACAAGTCCCCAAGTTCTCACATAATCATGGTGTGATCCACCTCCCACTGAAATAAACAGCAATATTTTTGCTGACTTTAAACAGCTGGCAAAAATCTCTGATAAAATAGTATTTTAGGCACCTATTCTGATACATTCCTTTTAATACTCTAGCGCGTAATTTATTGCTTATTTATTCCAACCAAGTCAGTTGAAGAACGCTGCAATCGAGCTGTGTTGATGACTGCTCCTGTAAATTACAGAGTTTTGCACAAAGACAGATGCCAGACTAGACTCCGCATCACCGGTTGTTTCCTGGGTCACTTGCCGCCGCTGCCTACGCAGAAGACAGTAATTCAGTGAAGGAAAAATACACGTGCCGAAAACATGGGGTTTTGTCCAAAACCCAAACTCCAAATCCGGTTTGCTGGGTGTGCAGAAGCCTGGGAAGCCCTCAAGCACAGCAGCAGCTGCCAGGGAGAAGCGCTGTGGTTCTGGCTCTGCAGTTCCACCACGGTGGCACAGGGGCTTGGGGGAACCAGCCCGCTCCTCGCCGGGGTGTTTCGACGGGAAACGCGTGAAGCTAGGCTCTGCCAGAGTTCTCGTCGTGATAAGTCTCAATTATCTGTGACAGCCATCTGCTAACAGATGATTTGATGAAACGCGAGACAATGGGGGAATTCAGAAGTAGGTATGTAGGTTACGCTTCACTGGAAGCCTGCACCCGTACCCACACTTTCTGCTGCTACACGCTCGCAAAAGTGGCATCCTCCGTAGAGACCGCACCTCTGGGTCTGATCCCAGGCACACAGCGCAGCGGTTTGTGCCCAGCTAACAGGACTGATTGTTTTTCCATTGCTTTGTTATCCAACCGACCCTTGTAAAAGCCTAAAAATCCAAATTCTGCAGAGAATTAGCACATAGAAAAGCCCACACTCGGCTGCAAAACAACTGCCAAATGCATCCGAGGAGGTAAACACTGGGCAGTGCTCATCTCCCTGCTGCTCTGGTCACAGCCATCTGGTTTTTAGCACCAAACAGGATGGATGCTGGTCACCAGAGCCGTGAGCTCTGTCGTCACCAGATCTTGGACAAACTCACGCAACTTGGAAAATTTTTTATCCCCAAAAGCAGCTGCACACTTCCATATAAAATATCTATAATGTCTGTTGGTGACATTGATTACTGGAACGATGCAGCTGATGATTGGAAGGGATATTATAGTGTCTCCTGCTTACAAAAACTATATGCAAGCCTCTAGAAGTAAGCCACGAGGTCGTTTCTTTCCGATTTTTTGCTAATTGAGCAGTCTGCGTGCATCCTCACCAAACAGACGCAGCAGCAATTTCCATGGCTAATGCAAAATAACTTCCCCATGAAATAAGCAGAGGTGCTGCTTCAACATTTTATGCTTCACTTCCCTTTGTCCCGGCATTCTAGCTTACCTCTGACACTCATTAATGGGGATAGCATATTTAAAAAAAAAAAAAAAAAAAAGAATAAATCTCTCTTTAAGCAGTGAGGTTTCTCATAACAAAGCAGCGACCTCGGCCGCAGGGCAAAGCACGGGGGCTGATATTTAGGCAGCCATTTGTTATCACCGAATAAGCGTGCGTGTGGTCGGTGCCCGAGGTTTGACAGCAGAGAGCTGCTCCCTAAGTGTCGGTGACTTGTTTCTGCTTGAACCCACACCTTTGTAACGGGATCTGGGGTTGCAGTGCAGCTGGGATTCTCACTCCAGCCACGCAAGGCTCTCCTATCGCCACACACAACCCTGCCAAAAAACCCCACAGCTTACGTAGGAGGGAAATTGGTCCCGCTATGAAGAACATTGAAAAATTCTAATTAAATACCGCCCAGCTTTGAAGGAGCGAGGGCATGGTAAGTGTTTGTAACGCGTGCGGAACAGGAGACAGCAGTCACCTGGAGCCCCTCTGCACCAGGCTGAGGGGGTCACAACGGGGGGCTCCTCCGCACCTCCTGGAGATCAGCTCCTCCAGCACTGGCTCTCTTCATAGCAAAAGATGGAGAACCGCCAAGCGTTCCTGGAGCAGGACTTGTTCCACACCTCAGCAGCGTGGCAGGAGAGACGAGGCTGTCTCTAGAAGAGCTGACGGGATGTATGCCACTCTGCCGTGGAAATGAAGTTGTCGTGCAGGTGACGACAGCTACAAACTGGAGCAGTGTGTTGCTGCCTGGGTGGGCACAGTAGCCCCAGGACAACATCTCAGCTGTCAAACACCCAGCCGCTCCTCCGGGATCCCCAGAGTGGCACAGACAGCTCTGCCACACCAGAGCAGCCCACGGCTGGCCCCCGCCCGTGCACAGGGAGGAACCGGGCATCGTGTCACCACCGCCAAAGCAGAAAGTCAGGGCAGAGGGGGGGTTTCCTCCTTTACAGATTACAGCAAACTCGCTGCTCCCAAGCTGGAAATGTATATTGAGGGGCTGTCAGCACCCTCAGCCTGCTTGAGGTACCCCCCGGCAGAGGCGGAGGGGTTGTCTGACAGCGTGATACAGGTCTGAGCCCCTGCACGGGGACGCTGCCTTCCAGCCCCGCAGGCTGCAACCGCGGACAAACCGACTGCCTCTGTCCTTCCTCCTTCCTGTGTTACATGCACAGCTTGGGACAACAAACCTCTGCAAACAAAGCTTGCCCTAACCATAAATATTCACCAAGGACTATAATGCCTTCAAATTACACTTTGCTTAGGGCACAGCAATAGCTCTTCCAGAGAGGGGAGAACAAATGGAAGGAGAAACCCAGACTACATTTACAGATTGCACATGTGGGAAAAAAAAAAAAAAACAACCCACCGCTAACCCAGTTTCCATTTCTTTGTATCGTATGGAATAGCCATCATCTCGTACCTCGCAAAACACCATGGGCTGTGCTGGGAACGTGAGACGCGGAACAAGCCACTGGAGGAAAAGAAAAAATATTTCAGGCCATTGAGGCAGTGCCAGGTTTACAACACAAGCTCAAGCAGAGCCAAACTGCCTTTGGTGGTTATAATGAAGCGCAGCCAGAACGCTGGGTGATGTTGAAGGAGCCTCACAGACAAAGATCCGCAAGTGATATTTTCATCCTGCGCTGCTTCTAAACAACTTTGAAACAAATCTGTTCAAACAAATTTCTAGTGCATCCAGCACACTTCCGTTATATAGGCGCAGGTGGAAAGCACAGTAAGGGATCACAAAAGAGACGCCGAGGACACAGGCCAACTCTGCAAAGGACCGGTTACCCCACCACCAGGAAAGAAAAAGGCAGGACCATAGCCATCTGGAAATACACCGGGAACCACGAGCAGGCTCTGCCCAAGCCGAGGTGTATCGTTACAAACAGTACCTTCTCCTGGAAGCACTTCCATCAGGGCACTAACGAAGCCATCCCATCCCCAAGCTCGTACGAGCACGGAACAGACCTGGTCTAGCAGTGGCTTCCCCAGCAGCACCTCTGTACCATTGCCAATTCTCCTGTGAAGGAGAGGTGTTCCCTCTCGTCACTGTACAGCGAGCGACAGCTGTGACAGCCCTTGATGTGATGAGCCACAAGCTTTTCATGGAAACCCAAGAAAGAGAGGGGAAAAAAAAATCAGCAAGCTTTTCTTCATCAAATTGGTATTTTAATGCCCTTTAGTCTTGATTTGTTTTGAATACAAAAAGGATGATGATGGTACATGCTGTGAGCTGTCTCAGGGTTTCCTCTGCACGCCTGCTTAAGAGCAGGTAACTCTTAAATGCAAACAGACCCTGGAGCTGCCTTCTCTTATCCCTGCTCTTTCTTCTCATTTCTTACGTGGATTTACCAGACTCAAGGAAAAAGCAAACCTGGAGGCCTGAGAAACGCTTCACGCAGCCCTAAACCCTCCTAAAGGGGCCACATTTGCTTACTAACCATTGTGTGGGAACAGAACATCAACACCCAGAAAGCCATGAACAACAATTCACGCCCTGCGTGCCTCCTGCAAGGAGCTCTTCCCTTTCGCTGCTTGGGAGGTTGCCACTCGAAGCACAGGCACGGCTAGCCCCAGCCCGGCGCCGCGTTGAGTTACGAGAACACGCACGCTGCAGCGCAGGCATGGGAGGTGTGATGGTCGCGGGCACCTCCACAAGCACAGCTTCCCATCCCAGGGATGTTTGCCTTCCAACGTCCTTCTACAGAGCTGCCCCAAAGGGGAGGACAGCAGCTCTTTGCCCGTTTCCCGGAAAAATCTTATCCCCAACTTACACTGGATCTTTTTTAAGTTCAGTAGATAGCAAAAAAGGGCTTAGCACAAAATATTTATTCTGCAAAGCCATCCCTGTGCACCATCTGCTCGAGATTCAGCATCCCATCATTTCCACGCAGACAGGCAGGGTGCTGATATGGTAACAACGAAGGAAAAGCACAGATAGTGTCAGCAGCTACCTAGAAAACGAAGGAATTTCCCGGTGCAGAGAAATGATAGGCGACAGAGAGACAAGTTACAGCCCGCTTCCAGGTGCCTTGCACGTGCTGCAGAGGGTCACTGGAGAATTCCCATTTCTGGAGAATTTAAAGGACTGCTCTTCCTGCTTACGCCCAAAATGCGTCACCGTGTGGAGCTGGTGTGTGCAGGCATGGGTACCAACCCTTCCCTCGGAGGGGTGTGGGATCCAGCAGTGCTCTGCATGGAAAAATGAAAGCCCAAGTGCCACCATTGGAGGTGGAGGAGTCGGGCCATCGTGTCACCCAGTGCCGCCGCAGTCAAATAGCTCAGAGCAGCTGGACAACGCGGGTGGGAGCAAAGCCAGTGCTTGCTGCTGTGGCAGGGTAAGCGAATGCTGGCAGAGAGGTAAAAGCATTTCACACCAAGAGAGCCACGATCCCCCAGCACCAGCCGGGGAACACAGAGGTCTGATGGCACAGGGCAGGAAAAACAAAGAAAAAGGTGAGGGTCTCCCTTTGGCTGCCCTGCCGATGGACGGGCTCGTGCTGGTGGACTGCAGAAGGCTGGCAGAGCAGATCAGTCCACCCTGACACACCTGATGGTGTCCACGCCCAGGGACGAGAGGCACCTGTGGGCACAAATGCTGGGAACGAGGCTCAGGATGGGCAAAGCACCGCAATCGAAACAACACAGGCAGCCAAGCACCCTGCCTGGAACGGCCGCAGGCGTGCTCCAGCACTGGCATCGCGCGGCGAGAGGGACGACAGCAGAGCAGGCTCTCAGTGGGCACAGCAGGGAGGATGTTTCAGGGCTGGGTGCAAGTACAGAAGCAAAACAAGCAGATTTGAGAGCACGCGTGTGGGCTCTCAGAGCTCCACAGCCGCCGGTGAGAACAAGAATAGAAAAGCATGCCTCTTGTTGAACTTGTTTTACAACACAGGTTATATATAAATTCCAACTATTACGTTGGCTAAATTGGAATATGGGTATATTAAAGACAAGGCTCAGTTGCCAAGCAATCAGATTTTACTTTCCCACCAGGTTTTTACTCCTGTCTGTGTGAATATACCCAGCTATTGGCAAACACATCTCTCAGCTGCACCAACTGCACTTCTTGAATTCTGTGATCAGTCACTACATAAAAATTGATTACTGGCAGAATCAAAGCCATTACGAAAACATACTCTGTATCTTGTGGACAGATAGATTCATGAAGGTGCTGGACTAGGGTCACTTTATATGCAGAGAGAGAGAGATAGTGCGTATGTACATGTATCTATCTGGAATCCAATCTACTGTCAAACAGCTTTTTACATTAATTTAAGCTTGTGCCATCCATCAGCAGCTAAGCCCACACTGTCACAGCTATCATTCTGGAACATCTTACAACGTTTGTGAGTAAAGCGTTTTGCTTTTTTTCCTTTATAGAAACAAAAATTTCTAGAATAGCCTTATCAATGCGCAGAACTAAGTTACCAGGGCTTGCAATAAGTCACGAAGCGTTGGTTAAATTGAGAGCCTTTACATAAAAACACCCCAAGATGTTCATCTCTACACGCCCAGCTCTGCTGGTTGCATCAACGAGAGCAGCGACAAAAGACATTCTTGTTGAGCACACAGGTGCTGCCAGGAAATCTGAGGTCCGGTGGCAAGTACTGGAAAGGTCTCCTCGGTGCTCCCAGCAAACCCAAGCACACAGCGCTGCAGACGTGCAGGATGGAAACCGTGACGGTGACAGTCTCATGCCTCGGTTTGTCTCGCAGGGCAATGCAAAGGCATGACCATGGCTGCAGGCTGAGACAGGTGAAACATCCACCTGCAAGCACAGGAGTAAGGATAATAATGTGTTGGAAGGCGCTGCGGTCACATACTTTTGCATCTAGGCACCCAGAGTAGGAATGCTGAGAGAATTGACCAGGCAAACAGATTTTCTCACCTGCAGAGTCCAGGAAGGAAGCCACACACGTGCCGCAGGCACTGGGCTCCAGTACAAATTTGATCTTTGAGCTGTGGCTCTGCAGCGAGGAAAGTGCCAGCAGCCTTTACCAGAACGAAGATCTCCAAGCAGGAGCAGAGGCTCAGCCTTCACCACGACGCTGTTCAGAACATCCTGAATTCACAGACATCTGTGCCAAAAGCTGATGGGAGGCAACGGTAATGAATTTTTATTTCGGAAGTACTTGCTTCCGGTAGGAAACATCCAGACCTCGTCATTTCAGGCTGGTCCCGAGTGGGCTTTGTGAGGACAGCAGCTTAACCCTTCCAGGAGCTACAGAGGAGAGATGGCATCTATCCACAGCTCTCAGAGGCTCGTCCCAGCAGACCGCTGAGTTTGGGGCGAGCAGACATGAATCCCACTCGTCAGATGGGCAGATTACAACTCGCAGCCTCATAGCTGTGCACGACAAACAGAGTTTTTGGCTGGCAGGAAGCATTTTGATGCACAAAGCCCCTTTTTCTCAGGACTTCAGGAGAAAGAAGTGCAGTGATTTCTGTTCAGTCCTGTACGAGGCACAGAAGAGTTAGTCCTGCAAGATGTACCTACAGCAAGCAAACTGAACTCAAAGCTTTTCCTGCGGTCTGTTCCTGGTAAGTGGTATCAGGGGTTTTTGTTAATAATAATAACAACAGAACACGCACGTCTCCAAACAGAACTGCATCACAGCACGGATCTCAAAATGAATGCCAGCAGGTTCCTTCAAAGGCACCAATGTTCCTACGGGGTTGGATGAGTCTACAGATGTGGGTTCTCTTCCTGAGACACAGCATCAACAGCACATCCATACCGTGATTTGCAGATTAGAACTAAAACCAGAGCAACGAAACACAATCCAGGTGCAGAACAGTGCACCCGTAAAAACTGGCGCGTGTTCTCCCTGGGAGTTACGCTTCAGAACAGATGAAGCTGACATCCTCTCCCGCCTTGTGTACAGCTTAGCGAAATGAAGCCGGAATATGATAGCACTTCAAAATCCAGGTGAAGAGAAGATCTTGCATAGCCACAGGCAGCAAATCCTCATTAAAAGTCTTTTCCTATTACAAGCTGAAAAATCCACCTTCCTGCAGCTCGGCACGATGCCTTGCTTGTGCACAAACATTTTGTCCAGATACATGGACCTAAACTGCATGGATGCTCAAATCCTTTGTACAGCAAAAGCAAATGGAAAATGCCAGTTTCCCAGGATTTGCAATCACCCTCCCAGTAAGGCAAGCCGTGGTTTCAGAGAACACCCAGCCCAGAGTTCCCAGCCCCACTGCTCCCTTCCTCTTTAGTCAGAATTTTCCACAAAGGTATGAGCTACGCCAAATATTCAGTCTCAGAATTTAAAAGCATGTTACAACTCCCTTTTCATGTTTATCCAACAAATCAGTTCTCAGGATGCAGTTTTGCCCTGTGGAGCAGCACTGCTGGAAATTCAAGTTGCCCTCCCCAGAGCCGGGCTGGCTACTCCCAGTAAGATCCAGTCTACAGCACCTCCCGCAGACAGGGGCTAGCTCAAGAGACACGAAAAGCACCGGCACACCGCTGCCCTTTTGCTCTCTCCTGGGTGTGGCAAAGAGTTTCATAGCCACCAAAAACCAACACGAAGCAAGCCCACCAGAGGAAAAGCAATGCTGTCGGAGATCTCGAGGGTATGCAATGCTGCGGAGCGTCCCAGGGCTTGTTTTGGGATCCCCCCGGGGCTGCAGCTGCTTCTCTAACATGGAGGGATGAGCAGAAGCTGGCTGGCAGGCAGACACGGCTCCTCTTTAGACCCCCACGCTGTCACGGTGCACTTGAATGCCTTCAGTAACCATTTTAGCTCACTTACCAGGAAAGAAAGGCTGCCTTGCTGATTCCCCGCTTACGGCTCCCACAGGCAGACCAGGCTCTGAATAATTACACGGGCTTCAAAGATTGTCAGAGCCCCTGCTGAGAGCTTCTGTCGCTCAAGAGGTGGGAGATATACCGTGGAAATGCTGCTTGTGTGCACAGAGCTGCTTCTGTGCTGCACACATCACTAGGTAGCGGGGGGAAAATACCAGCACCTGGGGCCGGGGTGCGCGCACTGCCAGCGGACAGGTGGGAGATGCGATGCGACACACACCAAACACCACGGCTTTCTCTCTGGAACAGCTATAATCAAGGCTGGCCTCGGCACGGAGCTTTCACCAGTTTTGTGGGACAGAAAAGGAATGGTTTTGGTTTTAAAATGTTCTCAAATGAAACCATGGGTATTTCAAGAAGGGAAGAATGTCAGAAACAAATATCTGCACACGCAGGTGCGGTGGCTGTGCTGATGTGCTTCGTTCCCTGGCAGCAGCAGGGAGATGGATAATCGCCTCTCACCGCCCAAGCACACAGCCGAGACCCACCCAGCTCCAGGGCACCTGCAGACACCCACAAAACAGACACAATGGAGAAGGGATGGAGAGCAGAGAGAAACCCTGCTCTCCCCGTTCGTCAGGCAGACGAACAAGAAGTGGAAATATACTCTCATTCTGCTTCCCCAGAATATGTGTCAGCACGGCCAAAATCAGGCAACTCCTTCTCCCCAGAACACATGTGCCCTTCACGGCGTGCCACCTATCCCACAAACCCATCTTCTCCTCTTGGCCGAGGACCGACAGGTTTTTGGGTGTCCTGCCAAGCCTGCCCGACCTCACGCAGAAGCTGCCAGGTCAGGCTCCAAACTCGGGGCGTAGCAGCCTGGCGATGACGTGATGCACACCAGGGAGCAGGAAGCTCTTTCGAGGCACACCTGCAGGTGTTATACACCACTTAGCAAAACACAAGGGTGGCAGAGCATTGGTATTTTTTTTTTTTAATCTATGCTGCCACCACAATCTTTTTACATGTCTGAGCCTAGCAACTGTTTTCCCTTTCTGACCACCCAAAAGAGGCCCCAGAGCTTTCACCCATTCTTGGTTTGTTTTCTTGCAAACGGTCCAAACAGCTGAATCTCGCCAATGTGGTGGCACTGAAATTTATTTGCCGCATCAATTGTTTAATATAAGATAGGCAAGATACTTTCAGTAATTAAAAGCCTGCTTTTTGATGCTGAACCAGGACAAAAAAAAAAAAGTCTCAGGCTAATGCAAGGTAGCACAGCTACTCCCTATTGATACAGCTGCTGTGAAGCGAGCATCGTGGAACCGTTATCCGTAACATATTTTTGATAACTGCAACATAATGTAATGAGAGCTCCGCGAGGTGCTTAACAGAATGCAAGATATTCAGATTAAAAAATTAACATGGTTGCAACAGAATACCCAATTTTTGCACTGTCCAGGGATGAAGCCAATCTTGTAATTGTATCAAGTGTGATGCTTTCTTTGGTGAGAAGTAAAATTAGCAAACCACAGTCAAAGTCCTGCTGTGGGGACAGATGGAACCCCGAGGATCTGATCCCGTTCGACAGCCGCAGGTACCACCACGCAGCAGCAGCCTCACAGGCAGCATCAGTGCAGATCCAGAGGTGAGGAGAGGAACACAGGCACCTGGCTGCAGACCTGCCTCTGGTGCATGTTTTCTCCCACTCTGGAAAAAGCTGATCTGAGTAATTTAAAGCTCTCAACCTGCATCTAATAAACAAAACCCCCCAAGGCTGTCAGAGGGGAGGAGGTGAACAGCAGGCTGTCGCCCTGGCAAGGGGAATGCAAGCAGGGACAGGCTGAAAGGGCGCAGTGCAAGCAAGAGAAACATGTAACGGGACAGACATAGGGGCTGGAGTCAAAACACCTCTTGGGCCAACACCTTTTTCCCTGCAGGGAAGAGGACTCTGAAGGCTTGAGCCTTCATCCCGCTCCCACACGCAGATGGGAGTGGGCAGGCGTGGAGGGAAGGGTGTTGCAGAAATCTATTACAGCAGGCTACAAGGTGCTGCCTGCTGTCCCAGACCCCGACGCCCGCAGAGCCAGGCATCTCCAGTGACACCCCCTGCACCCTGCCCACCCTCCATCCGCAGCCTCCACACGCCCGCCCGTGCGGCACATTCTGTGTGTCCGTGCTTACGGGGTTTTAGTTGGGTTCAGAGCTCCCCGGGCACCGGGGCACATTAGGGAACCACCTCCCGTCTCCCAGGGAAATCTGCTCTCCAGCAAGCCCAAAACAGACTGAAAATGACCCAAAATAAACTCCCAGGCTTTCACACAGAGTCATACAGATACCCACAGCACTTGAGGGTCTCAGAGCCGTTTGGATACAGCAAACAGTCTCTGTGATCTCGCCTGCCAGCTATTATTGCCATTTTACGGACACAGAAACATGGGAGGTAAAGAGAGCATTTAAAATACCGCTCACTTCAGAGCGTGCCAACAAAAATGGCTTTGGGGAATTCAGACTGGGTTCTTTCTCAATTATTACTTCTATAGCCAAGTGGCTCCGCAACGCTAAATTGCTTCTGTCACTGAAGTAAGCAGATGTGATCCTGAATACACATGAGGAGACAATCGACTCATTGTAGCGGCGGTGAGTTCTTGTAATCTCTCAGCGTAAGTGCAATTTAACCGAGCTGACATTCTCCAGGACCTTGGACACTGATGGAAAATAATACTTCAAAAGCCATTTTAATTGATGTAGAGCTTCCTATACCCCAATACAGCTCTTAAGAGCCACAGAAAACCACTTTTAAGAACCCTCTGAGGATTCCCAAGTCAGTATTGCAGCCCTGCATTTATGGAAGATAACTCCCAACACTGTTTAATTACATCTCTGACCTCTATACAATTTCCCATTATAGGCCTCCTTCTTACCCTTTTTAAGTCCAACTCGGCTCATTCTGCAAAAACAGGATACAAAGAGAGACTTAGCGCTGAAATTTGCATTAGGAAATCAGGGGGCAAGAAGGGAGCGCGCTTCTTTGTGGTTTGCAGAAGATTAAACGCGAAAATGAGGTGTGTGACTTCCCTCATTGAAAATCAGACTTTCGCGGGGCCAGTGTATCTCCAAGTTTCCTTAGCCATAAAGGAGGAATGAAGAAGGAAGTCTGTATTTTTGCAAAAAAACAATTATTTTTAAATCTTAGGATTGCCACAGAGAAGCTAAGGGTTGGATGGGATCTCAAGTGGTCCTTCCAAGAGGGAATCAGCTCCGTGTAACTCCTAAGAGGCACCAGTCTAAGCCTGCCTTAAAGGCCTTTCAGGGACCACATTGCCTCACCTTCCCAAGTACTCTGTTCTCTTGCTTCACCTCTCTTCCTACTTAAAATGTTTTCTAATATCCAGACCTAAGCTTTCCTTGCCACGGGAAAGTGATAACATCCAAGTCTGTGCAGAGAAGGACTAGAACACAGCATTTTGCAAAGCTCACCTCCCCTTCCTCCATCAATCCTCTCCCACCCAAGCTACCCCTTTGCTTTCGCACTCCCCTGCAAATCATATTTTCTAAGCTGATCGCTGTGATCTCCTGCAGAACCTCCCCAATTCTAAAGCGCCATGCTCAAAACCAAGCCCATCAGTCTGGTTTCATCATTACTGAGCCGAAGAGACTAATTAAATTGCACGCTTGCGATGCTCCTGTTAATGCATCCCCAAGTGAAGGCTCGGGTTCTGGGTTTGGATTTTCTGCCACAAAGGCCTCCTGCTGCTGACGCACGCTCAGTTTGCGATCCATCTCCATCCCCAGATCCTCGTCCGCAATGTCACTTCTCCAGGTGTTCCCAGCTCCATGTTCGACTTCTCCCGAGGACCATCCCCAACTGATTTCAGAACCAACCCCAGCTGATTTCAGGTAACATCTCCAGCGTATAAACACCTTTTTGAGCTCTGATCCTGTCCTCCACAGTGCTTATAAGCTCAGATGTCTCGATGACAACAAATAACTGAGACCAGAGAAATTTTGGAAAAGTCCATCTAGGTCATAACTTGGGGGCCTTTGTGCCATCGATGAAGTGCCAGTGAGACATCCCTGTCCCCGTGCAGCAGGTGACCATGGCACCTTCTCACATAGCCCGTGGTGCCACCACACAGGACTCACTTCAGGGCACAGACAGGGAAAAAAACACTGCTCTGAACTGATTTCAAATGAACACCAAGTCAAGGCGGAATTCCTGGAGTGTGTATTTAATTCAACCAGAAGCTCCCATCCAAATAAAAGGTGGCTTTTTAGGCAGGCCCTTTTCCCCGTTAAGCAAAATTCAGAAAAAGCGTGTGTGAGGGGGAGTCCATGTAGGAGATTAAATTACAAGGTGAGATGACAACAGACTTAAAAGGAGAATGGGATGTCAGGGGTCAAGGGACACCTTCAGCAGCACCAAGCAACCCTCACATCATCAACCCCCCACCATCCAGGCGTTCAGATCTCCGAAACACGACACGACCTAAGCACATGGCTCCATCCCCATTCCCTGACCTCCTACCCACACGCTGTCTGGAAAGCCTGCTCTTCCAGGCTCTGTGTGATTAATTATTCATCAAAGGATGAGTGGACATCCCCGCTTCTACCCCAGGCTCCACACATCACCACCCTCAACACAGGCTTTAAAGTCGCTGGGCACCTTTTCCACAGAGTTGGCTCCACACTGGATTTTAAACAGTAACCACCCGCTACATACATCCTAAAGCAGGGACATCCTGCTCCAAAGGTTTTAAGAGGTAATGTATGGCTGCAAAAATGAAACAATTAGAACCGGGAACGCTTCCCCGGGAGAGCCGAGCCGCCCGCAGCCCGGTGGTGCGGGAGCAGCGGGCAGACGGGGGCTCGTTCGCCCGGCCCCGAGGTAACTCCCGATCGCCACAGCCACCCCCTCCCGGGAGCAGCCCCCAACTTCGAGGGGTCCCACCGCAGCGGGGTCGGCCGCGGGGCTCTCCAGGGGGACAGCTCCTGTCGGGACGGGGCGGGACGGGGCGGGAGGGAAGGCGGGCAGCGGGGACCGTTAGGGGACGGCGGGGACCGTTAGGGGACGGCGGGGCCGCGCGCTCGGTCGCTCGGTCACTCACAGTGGCACCATCCCAGGTGGCAGCACCAGTGCAGGCGGAAGCAGCGGCCGTGGCTGTGGGTGGCGCAGAGCGAGAGCCCGTCGCAGGGCTGGAAGTCGGGTCTGCCCGCGCAGCTGCGGGCCAGCGCCTGAGCTTCGTCCAGCTTCTCGCTCTTCGCCGCCGCCGCCCCGCTCATGGCGCCGCCGCTCCGCCCGCAGCCCCCGCGCCGCAGCGGCCAGGAGGAGGAGGAGGTGGCGAAGGAGGAGGAGGAGAAGGAGAAGGAGGAGGAGGAGGAGGAGGAGGAGGAGGAGGAGAAGGCTCGTAGCCGCAGCGGGTACCGCCCGCCCGCCCAGCGCTGCGGGGAGCAGCGCCGCGGGCAGGGCCCGGCCGCCCGCCCCGCCGGCTCCTCCCGGCTCCTCCCCGCCCCGCCCCGGCCGGCCTCCAGCACCGCCCGCCGCCGCCGGGACGGGGGGACCGGCCCCGGACAGGGGTCGTGTCCCGCCGCGGGTGGCCCTGCGCGGCGGTGGGGCGCTGGGTGACCGACCCCGAGGGGTGCGCAAGGGCACTGCTGTAGATTTCGCTCCGTTGCGAGATGGGACCGATTCCCCCAGGCACCCGTGCCTGCCCGGTCCCCGGTCCCCGCTCAGCCAGCCGGGCTCTCGGCGGCGATGGGCAACGCCAGCGGCCACCGTGCCAGGCACAGGCTCCCCGGAGCATCCCCAGGGTGTGCAGAGGGCTCCTCGCTCAACACCGGGGTTCCCAAGGGGATCCAGCCACCTCTCATCCCGAAGGCAGGCTCCAAGGAGGGTGGGAAGGAGCCAGGCAGGCTCGGTGATGTGGGGTGCCCCACGCGGGGGCTCCTAGCCATTTGATGAGACATGTGGACACCAGCCGGTCCCTGCAGTGGAGCAGGAGTCTGAGATGCTCACACATGTGGCCTGTTGCACGGGCAGTTGTGCAGTGTCTTATTCTTCATGCTACTTATTCTCAGGCCATCTAATCAGGAAAACCGTTTCTTTCTAAGAATGCAGTTATTTTAAAAATCCTGATAAACCTTGTCTTCCATGTTGTAGAACAATCAGTAGATTTGATTTTGGTTAATAATGATGTGAAAGTGTATTGTTACTTTCCAACAATCATATCTTTAGGCCAAAATTAAAGTTTGGGTTTATCTTGAGCAGTGGTTACATTATTTCATTTCCTAAGTGCAGTTGTGGGCTTGTTTCCCTGCCATGTTTGAAAGTAGATTGTGTTTTACTGCCCCTCTGCTTAGTACTAAGAGAGCTGAAGTCAGCTTTCTGTTAGAACAGAAATCAAACCAGTCATTTTTGTAGTCAGTTATCTTTGTACAATACCCAATAGCTCTTTGTCAGAAGTAGTAAAAAAATACTTATTTTTCTGTGTTCTCCAGAATATTCCCAGACAATTCCTTTGGGGGTCTGTCCTTGGGATGGATCCCAGACGTGTGCCAATGCTCTACACCCTCCTGAAGATGTACTGGGAGAATCGTCTGCTTCTTGCCAACAAGAAGAGCTTAAGAACAACCAAGCTGCAGGTGTATCACTGTGAGCAGCTATGGCTGACAGCAGGGATATGGGTCGTAACTGCGGAGCAGACAGTTGCACCGACACTTTGAACAACCTCTGCCCATCGTCCCTGACTTGCTGCACAGACCAGCTCCCTGCAGCGCTGCTGGCCCCGGGGCGTTTCACCATGCACACCGGTGCTGAGCCAGGCACGAGGCTGAGACCCATCAAAACAGCACGTCCAGGTGAGCAGCTCCTGCCCTGTGCACTGCCCTGTCCCTCGGTTGGGCTGCCAAGCCTGTTTGCCGTACGCATTTACACCTGCACACCCACAGCCCCTTTCCCCTCCAAAGCAAAGGCGCTGAAGGATGGAGTTTAACCAGCAGGACAGTGCAGGGCTTGTTGGGGGAAGCCTCTGGCCTGTGTCACGATGGAGGCTGCAAAAAACGGTCCTGCTGGTCCCTTCTGAACTGAACCCTCCCTGGTTGCTAGGAGCAGGACGAGCGCTTTGCCTGGCAGATGGGCTGGATGCCAGAGTGGGAGGGCTGGGATGCTCACCCACCGTACACCCAGCTCCTTCCAATGCAACGCACAAGAGCGGCCAGCACGTACCTGCTCTGCTGCTGCCCTTCCTGCCCTCGCGGGGCTCTGGGGAGTCTTTTGCTCCCTCCTGCAGCGTCTCAGTGCCAGGGGAGCCTGGCTGCGTCCCAGCTTGTGCCCTCCTCATGTCCTGAGATGGGCGAGCAGGGGCTACCACCTCTCCCTCTCGCAGCTCGAGGGAGAGCTTTTCACAGGCTGAGGGGGACATCTCTGGGGCTGGTTTTATTGCTGGGACAAAAGCGATGGGACTGGCTGGGGTGGCAGGGAGGTTTGCACCATGCCTGAGGGACAAGGCCCATCAAACCCAGCCAGGACACGGGACCCCAGCGGCACGGAGCAGGGGGCTTTGAGCCTTCGGAGGCACTGCTGTCAGGGGCCTGTTGATTTTACATGTCTCCAGGGTTAATTGCACTGGAAAGGGAGCTTTTTGGATCACTTCTCAAGGCTTACCTGCCTTTGTTTAGTGAAATCTCACAGAAATCTGCGAATATTCAGGACTTCGCTCAGCTGTTTGCAAGCAGAGGAGAAACCGACTGCAAGATCAGGTGTTTCTCTGACACTGTTCAGTTGTCCTTCTGTTCCCTGGAGCCCACCAGCAGCAAACTGGGGCCGCAGCTCAGCTCCCGCGAGACCCTTGGCTCAAAGAGAACTGCCTCTTCTGCCTGCTGGCACAAAGCCTTCCCTCTCCACCCCTGTTTCTCCTCCAGAGCTGCTCTCAGACTCAGCCTGGCGGTAAGATCACCTTCTGTTAAAAAGAAATCAAGTGAAGGAAGGTGAACTGTGGGTTACAGAAGCAGGTGCAGGTGCTTCTGACAAGACTCAGGCGTCCCATCCAATTTGGACGCGTGTGGCAGGATAGTGCTCAGCGTGCCAGGAGGCAGGGAGCTTTTTGCCTCCTGTTGAAGGCCCGGTGCTGCAGAGGATGCTGATCAAAGCTACAGCAATTCTGTCCTTTGGTGCACTCCCATTTTTTACTGTTTCGCAAAATGCCTGCGGCTGGTCAGTTAATGGAGGCATCTGCTGCCCTGGCAGAGTTCGCTGACTTAATTAAAGCCATCTAACAATTCCGCAGCTGCATGTGAGAGACGACGGGTACTCGCAGGGCTGAAAGCAGATATCCTCAGCACTGAAAGCATGCGTCCCCGCTGTGCAGAAAGTGTAGATCTGCAGCCAGACGCTCACAGGAAAGTAGAAAAAGGGCCCAAAGATTAAGGATGGACTAGAGCCAACTTGCAAAGTGTGTCATGAAGGCCTCACCGTGCTGCAGAACTGTACAACCTCGGCTCACGCTCACCTCGCTTACAATGGTCAGGCTGGCGGCGAGTGAGCAGAGCTGGGGACACGCGTCGCCAGTAGGGATGGTTTTACCTGTAAAACATTTTTTAACAGATATTTTCTCACTGAGTGAAAATAGTTAGCTGGTTTAAAAAGACAGGTGGGAAAACTAATTCTGTACCAAATGGTTATCAAGTTCTCCTCTGTGCGGGGCCGTGTTCCCTCCCTGTTTAAATAAAGAAACATTTCACTCATGGGCATATTTCTGATGTCACTGCACATTTGAGCTCATCAGGGACTTTGCAAGGCTGTTATTTTAACAACTTACCAAAGAAGCTCACAGAACAGGCTGGTGCTTTCTGATCAGATTGCACGTCAGCAGCCACCAAGGTCTGTGACTCAGGCTGCCGAGCACGGGCCGCTGCCCTGCGGGGCTGGGGAGCTGCGGGTGCCCCTCGTCGTGCTCTCACCCTGCCAGGAGCAGATCCACTGAGCAGCAGGGACTCCCCCACACTCCTGCCAGCTGTGGGGAGCCTCACGCCTGGCCTCTCGGAGCGGCAAATGCGACCTCTCAGTGCCAGCAACATCCCCAGGCTGGGATGTGAAGCCGACAGAACAATCAATGCTGTGCTGCTTTGGTCGATGCGAATTTACGAATGAGCTTCTGTCAGGAGAGCTGTTACTAGTGTGAACAGCCTCTGCTCTCAGTGATTCCCGTGAGGGGAGGTGGGAAGGGGAATGGGCACATCAAACGCACCAGCACAGTAGTGCCGCAGGTGAGGAGAGGCCTTTTGGCCACAGGGTAGAAGCTGGTGGGTCTCAACATCCTGAGAGCAGCGTGTCTCCCACAGAGGAGAGCCATGTCCTCTCCTCCGCAGCCCGCTCCCGCTGCCAGGGGAACTGCCCTTTCCCAACTCCTCTCCAGAACGGGTGAACACCACGGCACGAGGCACAGGAGAGGGGATGTCAGCCCGGGCAGTGTGTCCTGTCCAGAACTGTCCTGCGGGTGACGTGACAGCTGCCAGCACCAGCCAGTGCTGTTGTGTAACATGTCACGCGGAGCCCGCTCGCGTGGAAGCAGTGCTTCACCTTTGAGCAAATGCTGGGTTGCTCTCAGCTGTGGCACACAAGAGATTCGGGGGAAATTGCAGCAGTTTGCTGGGCCTAGAGTTAGCTCTTTCTCTGGTCCTGGAGAAAAATCCTCCCTGGAACCAGGCACTTGGACTGGCTTGTGACTTCTGAAGGGTTTCCTGCCATCAGTTTTGCACCCTCACCCACTGAAGGACAGGGGTAGATAAAGGGCAGAACGAGATATATTTAGAAAAAAGAAGCATGCAGCCTTTTCAAACATAAACCCCTCCACAAACAGGAAGATGGTCTAATTCTACTGTGTTGAGAAGCGATAAAGGTATAGATAAAGAAAGAACAAGCACATTTTCTTTTTTCTGCTTTTCCATTTGGTATCATGTAATATGTCATCAGATAATCCAAGCACTTCTATTACAATAAAAAGCAAAAGTTTGATAATCTTCCTGAGAAGGGAACCCAGACCAACCTATTCCCCACACTGGACTGGAAGATACATTCCCTAGAGCTGAGAAATGGGAGACTTTGCCCCAAAGCGTCAAGCCTGGAGCAACTTTGGCTTATTGTCCCCCTGCTCTGCTCTCTGCCTGAGATCTGCCGCCTTCCTGTGTGCCTCCAGCAACGTTCCTGCCCGCACAGCTCCCAAGCCGTGCACCTCTTGGTGAGCCCTCTGCCCCTGTGAAAACCCAGTAAGTGCCGGGACATGTTTTCTAAACTGGTCAGAGCGTGCTGAGCCCCGAGACCTGGTGGCTGTATGCGGGCAAGAAAAGGGGGAATGGCAGCAACGGAAGTCCACACTTAAGAGATGCCAGAAGATGGTTCTGTTTGGACAAAGCTGCGTGGGGATAATGATAATGGAGGATGGAGTCTGGCTGCAGAAGGCCACTAGGGAGCCAACACCACAGGCTAGGTTAGTTAGGCCAATGCGTTTGTGGCTTTTCTGTCACCTACTAGAATCCCCTCTGCAGCAGGGAGGAGGGGACGGTACTGGCCCTGCCCCTTGCTCTCTGCACAGACCTGCTCTCTCCGATTCATTTGCCTTTACATCGGAAGGGCGCTGTGCCCCTTGTGCCATCTGTCCCCCAGCAGCAGGAAGTGAGCAGGCTCCAGCTGTCCGGCTGACTTTGGGAGAACCAGAGAACCCAGCGGAGGTGGGCTGGACTGGAAAGACCTGAACAAACTGGGAGAGAGATTTAGGGCAGGATCTGGCAGATCCAGTCAGTCTCAGGTGAATTGTGACCATCTCTCTCTTGCTTCCCACCCTGATTTGCTTTGTGGGCTGTGGATGCTGCTCCCTCCCTTCCACAGATGGAGGAGATGTACAGCTGGGGAGACCTGACGGCAGAGCAAAGTGGGACGGGTCCGTACACAGCTCTGTGCAAGGAAGGTGGGGAGGCTGGTGCTGAGAAGAAAGGGTGGGTGATGGCAGTGGTTACCTGCAGCAAGAAGGGGACTGAGACCAATCATCTGCTGAAGTTATTCCCTGCAGAGGCCCAGGAAGGCCAGTGACATTGTTTACAAGCCTGCAGCATTTTGGTTTTGATCAGAAAAGACAGTGCAATTACAGCACCTGTTTCGTGAGGTCAGCCTCCGTTGAATTTATGTAGCAGGCAACGACCAAATCACAGCTTGTTGCTCTGCCGGCTGAGGCAGGACATCCAGTCTCGGAGTGGAGGGTTCCCCAGAGCTACCAGCTTTTTCAGAAAGGCACTGGGCCGTAGCCTGGGAACATCAGGGTGAGCCTCCGAGTATTTCTGCAGCTTAGCCAGAACACGAGGGAGCCCAACGGCAGAAGCGTAGAACATGGGGCCACCCCTGTGCTTTGGCCACCCATACCCGTTGATATAAATGACATCCAGGTGTTCTGGGCCTGATGCTATTCCCTCAGCCAGGGTGTCAAACCCTTCGTTGATGAGGGAAAACACGCACCGCTCCAGGATTTCCTCCTGGTCTATAAAGCGGGTCTTGATGTGATGGGTGTCTCTGTACTGGGCCAGGAAGCTGTGAAGCCACGGATCTGGCTTGGCTGTCCTGCCCCCAGCCTTCTCGTACTGATACCAGCCTTTCCCAGTTTTCTGGCCGAACCTGCCGTTCTCACACAGGAGATCAGGCAGCGGGCTGTAGCGATGGCCGTGCCGCTGGCGGGCAGGTGTTCCTGGAGGTAGCGAGGCCCCAGTGAGACCCTGGTCCTTTCGAGACCTCCAGCCCACATCCAGCCCAGCAAGATCAGACATTCGGAAAGGCCCTAGCTTAAACCCAAAATCTTCAAGAACCTGATCTACTGCTTCAGGTCTGCTTCCTTCCTCTAAAAGGAAAATTCCCTGTTCTATGTACGGAAACATCATTCGATTCCCAACAAACCCAAAACAATTCCCTACCACCACTCCAACTTTTTTCAGTGCTTTGGCTAGCTGCATAGCAGTGGCAATGGCGGCGGGGGATGTGTGATGCCCATAGATTATTTCTAACAACCTCATCACATGAGCAGGGGAGAAGAAATGCGTGCCAATGACTTGCTGTGGGCAGCTCGTGGCAGAAGCTATTTCATCGATATTCAGGGCTGATGTGTTTGTACACAGAAAGGCCCCTGGCTTGCAAACTCTTGATAGCTCATGGAATATTTTCTTCTTTAGTGCCATGTTCTCAAACACAGCCTCAATGACTAGATCTACATCCCGCAACACATCAAAGTCCACAGTGAACTGGAGACGTGCAGGGTTATGGAAATCCAGGGCTTGTTCTCCCTGCTCCATTTTCTTAGCCTCATGTTCCAAAAGAAGCAGCACAGCTTTTCTTCCTGTGTTCAGATACTCCAGATCCTGCTCCAGGGCTACCACAGGTATGTTGGCCTTAACCAGAGACGTCACAATGCCTCGGCCCATTGTTCCCAGCCCTAGGGATAAAAGCGAGACAGAATCAGAGACTATGAATAGAAAAAAATGTTACAATTAATCACTTGACGGTAGCATTTCCTTTGTATCTCCAGGATAAAAAGTGGAAGCCTATGCAAAATGGGTGGTGCACAGAGACAAAAAAAGGACTGAAGACTGGGAAAAAGAAATGTGAATTCTCTCTTTCAGTGAGCCTCAGTGGTTGAAAAGCAGCAGCATAAAGGCAAGTCAATGTTTTCTCAAGATAGCAAAATACCAGTGGGATTCACTCCAGTGTGACCACGTGATCTATGTCTCCTCCCTGCAAAGTTTTACACCTATGGAAACCAGCATCGCTTAAGTGTTAGAACCTGGGGATTTTTCACTATGAGGGTGGTGAGACACTGGAACAGGTTGCTCAGGGAGGTTGTGGATGCCCCATCCCTGGAGGTGTTCAAGGCCAGGCTGGATGAGGCTTTGAGCAACCTGGGCTAGTGGGAGGTGTCCCTGCCCATGGCAGGGGGGTGGAACTTGATGATCTTTAAGGTTCCTTCCAACCCAAACCATTCTATGATTCTATCAAAGACAGGAGATCTGAGTTTCAGCTTCAACCCTGTTACCAACAGAAGTTGGCAGGCAGTTTCACAAGCAAGCTTCACCCTGAGGATAGCAGCGCCTCTCTGTTCCTGTGAGATGGTCCTTTATAGGCACCCACAGAATACGGTTTAAGCACAGACACCCCACCCTGGAGATTTGGATACCAGCAAAGCTCAGAAAATCGGTTTCTCCATCCTCCTTCCAAGCTTCCTCTTTGTCTCCCTCCTCTTCTCCCTCTGCGCTTCCTTGCATAATCTTTGAAGCGAAGAAAATTCAGCTGCTATGACTTTTGGACACTGATCTGCTCTAAATTTTGTCTCTAATGTCTTGTACGTCTCTCTTTGCCAGGTCAAACAGGATGGAACTAATACAGCACTCTTAATCCAGATTTCAACATCTTCTGTCTGCTTTTGAGTCACTCTGGAACGTCAGTAGCCTTTTGCTTGCTGTTTGCACTTCATATCAGGCATCTCTGCCCACCGGGAACTCTCCAAGTCCTCCAACACAGGACATTCCTAACTTCTGAAAATTCTTGAAGACAGTCTTCCTTGTCCAACCGCACAGTTAAAGCGCTTGCCCACAATTCCTGTAACTAAGCATCCCTTCAAGCTGTATCTTCTCCAAGATGCATAAATGTGCTACTGCCAGCTCATACCCCCAGGAATATCAGTGGAGAGATTACTGGTTTGTTCCACTCCTTCCTTCTGAGCCCTTCCACCAGTTCTGCTCTCTGTTACAGCAAACGGAGCTGCACGCTCACACTGTCCTGTGCCACAGCCCACACTATTTATTCTGCTCTACCATGGCAGAGGATTTTCAGACTAAGTCAATACAAACTAGTAAGAGAAGGCCAGCACAATGTTACCAGCTTTAAAAGTGCGAAGCATCTGAATGGGAGGATTATTAATATCCTAAATAAAGCAACAACCATACAAAGTACAGGTTTGTTATAATTCTGTAAAAATGATTTTTTAATCCTAGGTTTACAAATGAAAGTCAGCTAAACAAATAAACAGAAACAAGGGGATTAAAAAAATTGTCTAAAACAGCTTTGGAAAGAAGAGCTGAAATTATGTCATCATGTAAACAAGTTCCAACAACCAAGGTCAGACAAAGTAGCATGTTTTTCCCGCAAGCTACACATCCTTGGTTGAGTTCTGTCCACCCTCAGCTTGTGTACACACAAGACATTTAAAGCATTCCCTGCTTAGCCACAAGAAGGTAGTTTTTTACAGACATCACTATCTGGCAGCTTGCTTACAAACCATTACACTCCCAAGCAAATGCTGAAATTCCTTTCTAGGAAATTAGATTTGCTATTAGATCAAGTACTACTAAAAAACGATTTGAAAATAAAACCAGAGTAACACGAATCAGTTTTTAATATTTCAATGTCCATGGTTTGTCGACTGGAAAAAACCAAACACAAATAGCTCCTCCCGCTGTGCCCCGCACTCCGAGCCTGGGATGTGCTAGCAGGTATAGTAAGAGTTAGCTTTTTCCTTGTCTTTGGTGAGCTGTGTGACCTGCTTTCTTCTTGGACAGTGCAGGAGGGTAACTCACCACAGCAGGCACACCCGCCAAGCCCAGCCCCAGCTTCGGGGCTCTCTTCAGACACCAAGCTCAAGTGTTAGCAGTTCAACAGGGCTCCCTCCTGAAGTCCCTTCCTTGCCAGGATGGAGACTGGGGTTTCTCCCTAGAACTTCCAAGCTCTTCTAAAGAAATAACGCACACATCCTGGGTCTTATTAAATCCTGTTCCCCTCAGCTCCAGCCTCACGACTGAAATCTTTGCAGTTCTCTCACTGCTTCTTCCCGAATCAAAACATCTTCCACGTGCAGAGGTTCTCCAGTGTTCTCTTCAAGGGCAGCTCTGCAGTGGTGGTAGCTGATTCCCCTGTTTGCTGTCGTCCACATGTAGTACGAGCACTCCCATCCACGTTCCAGCCATCCCACGACAGACAGGCGTACATGCTTAGAGCACTTCACTCTCTAGGCCATGGGAATAGGCTTATAGATAAGATATGAGCTTGCCAAGCTTGTTTCTGACCTAGAAAAGCTGTCTCTCAACTTGCTACCTAACTCTTCAGTGGCCTGTATGAAATGATGTTTAATGAAGCTGGCAGAGAGAGTAATGAAAGCCCCAAGGGTTTTGTTACATTACAGCGTGCACAGCATGGCTCCCCTGGAAATATTTCCTAAAACTGGGCTAGAAGACCAAGGAGAGATTTGCCTATCTAAGCAGGGAAAGAAGAATTTCTGAGGACTCCCCTTTTCAATTTTATAGAGCCTAGTGATCTCGGGGAAGAATATATTAGAGCTGAAAAAAAAAATGCCAGAGAATCATTGGGCCCTATGTGTGCAGAAGGCTGTAGAAGGAAGAGAAGGGGAAACGCTGCATGCTCAGCTCAGCTCACACAGAGCAAAACACGGCTAGGAACTACTCCAGAATTTCTACTGTGTGTTCCGTTTTCTTCCTCGACAGTGCTCTCACTTCCACCAAACCAGGAAAAAAACTTACATTCCTTGCAGGGGACTGTGTTACCATCTTTCATGCCCAAGACACATCTTTCAAAAGAAGACTGAACTCTGCTTCAGGAAAAAAAAAACACGCTGTCTAGCCATCTTCCTTCAGGTCTTTTGTTGTGAGATGTAGCTTTGACATATAAATAAAACCACACTTCAGCCCATGTAATTTCAGGCCAAGTATGGCTATTACAAATCCATTTGCTGGGCAAATGTTAATTATTGTTAATTATTGATCTGTCACATGAGGTACTTAGAATATCAAAAATCATGCAAAATTAATTGAAGGACTTTAAAAACAAATTTCAAAACAAATGAACTTGAAGTATGCACAAAACAGCTCATGTACAGTCACACGCACTAGAGAAATGCAGATCAGGGGAAAAAATTCTGAACTATAATGAATATTTGGATTTTAAAATGCCAGGCAATGGAAATAATACTTTATAGATTGGTAAAAATATGCAAAGACTGTTCCAGTTTTCCTGTTAAAAACAAAAACGAGCAATTGGCAGTGGCAGACTGCTGCAGACTGGAGCTGCTTCTTTCTCTGTTTCAGAATATTAATTTCAAGCAGAAATAATGTGACACTCAAGGCAAGCAGGGAGCTATGGAAAGATTGCAGAAGAGACAGAGACGAACTCTTTTTCTGAGTGATGAGTAACTAGACAGAATGGAAAGAGATGGGACCCAAGAGTTCAGAACAAGCAGAAGCAAATTAAATAGGTGAAGACAGCCCAGGACAGCCAGGCCAGGAGCAGGAGGGATCCCACCCAGCTGGGTGTTACCCATTTATCAGTCTTTCAGTGAGCAGACTGCAGACAAGGGCAGCTGATGGGAAGCCAACACTGCACGGAACGGCTGACAGTTTATCAGCAATGCTACCCATCAAGCACGCCCACAAAAATGATCGATCATTCTTGATCTTTACATCAAGACATGGTCAGCAAGCGATGTGCCAGCTCCCTCCAAGTCCCTGCTAATATAGGACACAAAGCAAGGCTCCCCTCTCATTCATAGCACTGCTTCCACACCCTAAAGCTCCTCTGTGCCTATGGAAAAGGTCCTGAAGGAGGAAGAATTCAGAGTGATCTTCTCAGCTGCTTCCCATCGCGCAGAGATAAAAAATGGAAGCAGCAGCATAATGTGACATGGTTTTAGTGTGTGAAACAGCGCAGCACTGTCTACTGGAAAAATGGGCCCTGTGTGACTTCTGACCATCCAGAACAGGTGCAACATCTTGCTCTGACTCCCTCCTCTCTGCAGTGAAAACAGTGAGACTCTGGATCACCCAGGAAGGCTCCATCCTGACATGGATGAACAGCGCTATTTTAAAAGGTGTCAGTCCCTCAAGAATCATCCCTAAGATTTTGATTTCTGGTGCTGCAAGGATGTACTTAAGATCAAGCATGTGAAATTGAGATGCTCTACAGCATGGTACTGTCTGGAGAATGCCTTTTTGTTACAGCATCCTGAAAGAAAAAAATAGAATTGTATTGGCACGTTCTGCGCCTGTCTCTAACGGACTTGTAATTTCACAGATATCAAAAGGCAAAATAGGAAGAAAACCTTCCAGAGGAAGGAGAAAAAGCACAGTGGGGTGGCAGAAAGAAGCAATGGAAAGCCGTGACACTTAATATTGTGTGGGATTTATTGTTAAAAGGAGAGGATCAATAACCTCCAAAGCAGGAGATGTCGCTTATCAAGTGAAGTATAACATGAACCACAAACATAAACAAAGCAAGCTGTAACTGTGGGCTGTAGGGGATGTACTGATAGAAGCAGTGATTCAGAAATGGCATTAGAGTCTAGGTGAGTGGCAAGGCCCTGTTTACACTGATAAGCTATAATGACCCTGACCAGCTACACCTGAAGCCTCCACCCGCACACATTGCCCATGGCTCTCTCAGCCCCATTTAAGCTCAGACCATGACGTTCAGGTTCTTCCTAAGCTATGTTAGAGGAGTTCTGGGGTCTTGCTGTGGCTGTGCTATGGACACTATCAATCCAGACCTTAGTCTACAGACTGCCTTCCCAATTTGGCCTTGGACCTGCATCATCACCAACTTCACTCGATCGTCTGTCCTTCTGGCATATCCTGGCCGCAACCTCTGGGTCTGCCCTGCTCGCCTTGCTTAGGTACTGTAAATAACTGACACAGCAGTGGGTTGTGCTGCCATCCAGAGGGAGAAGGGGGTTGATAGAAGCTTCATGAAGTTCAGCAAGGGGAAGTGCAAAGTCCCGCACCTAGGTGGAACAGTCTTCTGCATCAGTGTATGCTGGGGGCTGTCTGGCTGGAAAGCAGCTCTGCAGAAAAGAATCTGGGGGTCCTGGTGGGCACCAAGGTGACTATGAGCAGGGATATCACTCTGTGGCAAAGAAGACTAAAGGTACACTGGGATGTGTCAGGAGTCTTGCTGGCAGGTTGAGGGAGGCAATCCTTCCCTTCTGCTTAGCACTGGTGGGAGCACACCTGCAGTACTGTGTCCAGTTCTGGGCTCCCCAGTACCAGAGTGATATGGAGGTATGAGTTCTGTGAAGGGCTGCTAAGGTCATTAAGGGATCAGAGCATGTCTCACATGAGGAAAGGTGGAGAGAGCTGTGACTCCAGCATAGAGAAGGCTTGGGGGGAATCTCATCAATGTATTTGAATACTTGAGGGGAAGGTGTGAAGAACATGGAGCCAGATTCTTTTCAGGGGCTCATAGTGACAGGGCCAGAGACAATGAGCACAAACTGAAACACAGGAGGTTCCGTATGAACATAAGGAAACACTTTTTTTACTGTGGGGGTGACTGAGCACTGGCACAGGTTGCCCGGAGGGGTTCTAGATTCTTCATCCTTGGAGATATTCGAAAGCTGTCTGGACATGGTCCTGGGCAACTGGCTCTAGGTGGTCCTGTCTGAGCAGGGGATTAGGGCAAGATGACAGCCCCAAAGAGTCTGTTGTTCTGTCCCCTCAGGGGGTGTTATTGCTATTGCTTCCCCATCCCTGGGGTGCAGCTGCTCCCTGCCAGCAGGTAATTAACAGGATGTGTTGAACATGGCTAATATGGAAGCTGGCTGCTACCCTGAGCATACTAAGTATGAGAAAGGAAGAAACATATCAGTACCTGATCTTAGTGTAATTACTCCTGGAATACTGTTCCCGTTTTGGCTATGAATGCTTTATGAATTGTTGAAATATTAGGGGAAGATCAGTGACATGAAAATGACCAGAGTGTGACAGACTATGCTCTGCAGCAGAAGTATCAAAAGACTTAGTTTATTTATTCTGCAAAACGTATGGGCTAACTTGAGCATTGTCTGGAAACAGCTATAAAAAACATTGAAACTTGGGGGTAGAGGTTGGAGCAATTTCAGAACAGAATTCATTAATGTGTCTGGAGAGGAGATGCAAATACTCAATCCAATGGATGGGAGATGTAGCCCAGCCAGCTCAGTTTGGAAGGTACAGATCATGTTTCTACCAGAAACTTTCAAGTAGAGATTGCATTTGTCCTTAGAATTCCCTCTAGCTCAGTTACAGCACCAAAATAAGCAGATGAGATCTCAACAGCCCTTCTGGCTAAACTGTCATTGCTATTGGGACACTGCACATGCATTATCCTGGCATGATTTATCAGCACACAGCAAAGAACACCCATTCTAGACACCTGAGCATTCCTTCAAAACTGCCACACAAGCCCTTCCTGCCAAAGCACGACTGACCTGTCTGGGACTGCAGGTGTCCACAGTTCTGTGTCCTTCAGGTCACCCGATAAACCTGGCAATAGCTCATGCCTTTTTACCTGAGTGCTGGAACTGCCACAAATACTCTTCATGAGGTTTGTGGACCAATGTTTAAAAACCATTTTCATTAAAAATAATAGCATGGCAGCTAATGAAGAGAAGGGAACTTCCACCAAAAAAAAGTGTTTCTGTGGTCTGAAATGTACCCAGGAAAGAGCAGTGTTGATCTGGTGAGCTTTCTCTGAAAGAGCATGGATGTTTTCCAAGTGCTCCATTACTTCTCTAACCATTTTTTGAGTGCTGCTATCAACAAGCAGAGCTGAAAGATTTTTTTTTTAAATTTCAGCAGTGCATCAAAGGTTTTATTTAAATTACTCTTATAAAAAATTAATTAAGGCATTATCTTGATGGGCTACAAAATGGCAGGAGTGGATCCCAGTGAGATGAAATCTTCTTAAAATACAGCTGTCAAAACATTTTTGTATTAACATATCCCTGGGTGACTCTGTGCACATGCACTTGCAGTACAGAACTAGACCAGGAGGAGGAGAATTTCATGCAAACCTGCTTATAACAGGGAACAAAGCCAGGACTCAACATAGTATTTAAAAGGGAACAACAGACTGCTTGTGGTCCATAGATGAAGCTGTCTCTGAACTGAGAGGAAGTTATTCTTCCAAAGAAGGAGGTGGCATCTGGTAACAATCTAGTGGGATGTGACTTGCTGTCTGAATTTTGGGCTTACCAGTGCAGTGACAACTTCCCTCTTTGCCTGCCACCTATGGGTGTGAAGCATCTTTGCCTGTGACAGGTACCAGTGACTTTGGCGAGTGACCGCTAGGGAACCCCAGTTCAGCCTTCTGCCATGACTAAAACCCGATTATACTTATCCCGCTTCAGCTTTGCTGTCAGCTGCACAGTCAGCAAACATGACAGTTTCTTGGTTCCCTTACCTATCACAGCCACTTTGTGGATGGGTTGAGGAGAAGCGCTTTTCCATGAAGCTCCGCTGGGTGTTGTCCACTTCTGCACCGCTCTCTCAGCGAAGAAGGCGTACTGCAGTGCTTGGGCCTGGCCGGATGTCAGCAGGACGTTGAACAGCTCTCGCTCCTTCCGGACTCCGTCTGCAAAGGGCTGCTCTGTGGCAGCTTTGACTGCCTGGAAGCACAGTTCTGGAGCCAGGTACCCACGGGCCTGTTTCTTCACCTTCGCAAGAGCCTCGCTGAGAAATGCTTCCATGTTGGGCAATTTTGGAACTGGCTTCAGGCTGAGCCTGCGGGGTCCCAGTGGCTGGCCTGGGGATAGAAAAATGGAGTTACAGAACAAAGCATACACATCTGGAAGACTACACATTTTCATCCCTTTCTACAGACTGGGAATGCCGTCTGCCTCTGTTCTTCCCAAGCTCACTGCCTTAGGGCTTGCAGGGGACAGTGACCTGGGTCTGGAACTCAAGTATATGACATTTCTCTTTAGCTTTTTGTGTTTTCTGACAATTACATTTTTTCAAGTCCCTTCTCAGACCTCAGAAAAGCAAGATTTTGATTTCCAAGAAGCAATTGTAGTCTTCCTTTTCTCAGCTACACAGAGTGCCTTGACTTTTTCCAGTTTCCTTGCTCCATAGTCCCAGCTGCCACGTTCGTATGGCTCTTTCTATAAGCTTCAGTACTGAAGTTTTCCTCCAGTGTTGTTTAGTACTCAGTGCCGAATTGACTTTGCTAGCCAGATGCAATCTAGCCAGGGTCCTGATGCAGGCATTTATGAGAGTCTGGGAAATGTACCTTGACTTCAATTCTTCCCTGACAGCAGGAGTCCCTCTATTCATTTTGGGACTAACCAAGAGGACAGTTCACACAGCATGAGCTGAGGAGCAAATGAATAACAAGGGAGAGTTCATGCTTCTGTGTCAGCAAGGGATGAATCAAGCAGCCACACAAATACACGAGGCTCATTACAGACAGAGGTTGCTATGGTGATACCTAAACAGGATTTTAATTGAGAGAAGTTCGTTACATTTCAAATGCCAAAATCCATTCCATCCTCTTCAGAAGCACAGACCTTGGTGCCTGCTGGGAGACCTCTGGGCAGTCCACACTCAGGCTGTTCCTATACTCTTAATGGCAGCTTGCCTCAGTAAAGACCATGGAGGAACAAGACCAGAAATTCGGGATGTATTCCCTTAATATTCCAATATTTTCACAAAGACCCTTTTGTCATCATAGCCACACCCAGATTGTTAACTAACTGTGTAGCAATGCTGCAGTGCTGTTCCCAGAAGCACCCAGGACTACCACCAAAGTAGGGGGGTGGGTGGGACCCTCGAATGAGAACCTGATGCTGAGCAGCTCTCTGGTATATGGTCTCATCGCCCCAGCTTCTGTTACGAGCTCTGCCACAGGAGCACGCTTCCCTCAAAGGTGGTGTATTTCTTCCTGTTGTCTGTGTTAGGGAAGTGCCAGTGCACCAGCAGAAGCCTCGGGCAGAAGAAATCATACCCAGGATGCTGAAGAGCAGGAATAATGGCAGCAGAGCAATTCCTGTTGCCCGAGGAACATGTTCTGACTCTAGTTCTTCCTCCAAGACCAAGCAATGTTTAAAAGAAACAAACAGGAGTTTCTAGCATGAGAAATGCTGACTTCCTGAAACAATGGTCTTCAAAGCTCAGGCTCTTTAATGAAGCATTTTAGAGAACACAAAGATGAACACCTATTGTGTAAGTAAGTAGCTTCCCTTGTAATCATAGTTCATGAAAGCATTTTTTTCATATTGACAGTGAATATAGTTTGTATCTGCCCGTAATAGGATTTAGTCAGGATAATGTTCCTTTATTTTAGTATCCTTTGTTTTTTCCCTAAATGTAAGTGTTTAACCCAGAAATATTCTTTACGCATGGTCCTTTATTTAGGACTTAGCAGGTTTAATTTCATCACTAGAGAAAACCTCAGGTTTGTCTCAGAAAGCAGATATGAAGGCTGGAAGGCCACTTAAGACTGGGCAAATCAAGGAACTTCATATGACATCTCTGATGTGGCAAGGACTAGTAAAAAAGGAATGCTACTGGGAGCCTTTAAGCATGGTCTTCAGAGAACAAATAGTACTTGTAAGCACAAATACTGATGGGGGACATGAGAGAGCTCCTCAGGGTGAAAAAGAAAAGTAACTCTCTTCAGGGTCCTGTAATAAAACTCTTAGTATTTCTGCAGCATCTTCACTTCTGCAATGCTAATAAGAATCGGGGGTATATTTATGAACAGGAAAAAAATGTTCTGAATCCAAACTGGGGAAGAAGAGATCAGTGTGGGACACCTGCAGTTTGATTTCTGAAATCAAAACAGCAGGAACATGATGAACAGCATCAGATGTCAGTGCTGCAGGGGACAAGTGTCATCCATGCACAGGAGCTAGCACAGGGTTTGTAGTCCAGGTGGCACAAAGGACAGATCAAGTCTGTAAAATTTCTGTCAGCAAAAGCAACATGCAGGTGCACAGGATCAAATAGTGTGCTGTTTAAAGAAAAGGAAAAAAAATACCAAAACACCCCAGAGCTCTAAACCCTTGGGATATTACAGGACTCCCCATGCAAGAGGCAGGGCGAGCCCAGCAGCCTTCCTGGCGCAGTGAACCGCTCGTGAATTCCCGAGAAGCCAAGCGGAACTGCGCCCTGCTGGCTGGGCTTGCTGTGGTCTCCAGCCTGCCGGAGGCAAGCCCGGCTTATGTCAGACCTTTCCCAAACTTTGCTTGGGTCAAAGGGGCACTTTGCTACACCTGCTGCCTAAAGAAGGTTGCAGCCAGAATCATGAGCCCTGGAGAGAGATTAAAATATCTTTATATTGTACATCTTCCCAGAGATGATGCACTGAAGGCACTCGCAACTGTAACCGAAAGCCTTTCTCCACCCGCCTCCGTTTAAAGCATGCAGTTACCTTACAGCAGTGTCTGTTACTCCTTTGGGTTTTAAGAGAGAAGAAACACAGGCCCCTCCACTGTTACTCCTGGTGGCTTGCAGACAGAAACCCACAATCATCTTTCCATGCAGAGCTTGATACCTGTGGGGCCTGAGCTAGTCTCAGCTGAACCAATTTTGCTTGGCTCCTTGGCGCAAGCCATTGGAACTTTTGTGCTCTGAGAAGATGGCGAAGGGTCAATCAGCAGACGGGGTCAGGAAACGAGGGATGATTATAAAAGGCGAGCTCCAGAGAAGTCTGTGGTGCGGAGGATCAGCAGCCACTTTCTCATCCTGCTGAGAAAGACTCCAGCAGGCCAGCAAGAGCTGAGCTGCAAGCTGCCGCCTGCCACGAGCGATCACAGCAATTTTTCAATTTTGTGATGCCATCAGGTGGATAAATGATGTAATACAGCTTTGAATTAGTGCAGTGATTATCGAGCACACTTAATGAAAAGCATCCTCCTTGTCTCCAAGGATTTAGCTCCTGTCTATTCCTTCTAAAAAATGCCTTCAAAAGGGAAGGTATTTTCTCTTGCCTGAAAAGGCCAGTTTGTCTGAAGAAGGCCAGGAACGTACGCTCGCTTGCTATCTGCGATATATAATCACTGTTTTTTCAATGAAAAGTTGAACTTAGAATCAGTAACTGTCTCTGTGTATTCCTACAACCACTTATTGGGAACTGCTTCCGAACTCCTTTTGGTGATGTTCTTCGTTAGGAATATCCCATAAAAATGTGTGGATGAAGATGCTTTCCCAACACACGTACCAGAAAGGTAGCTCTGTCAGCTGCATGGTGAAACACTAATCAAGGACCCTCGCTTCAGTAAGGCCAGTCACTTGTGACTGATCTCTTGCCATGAGATACTGCAGCTCCAGTGAAAGCTCTAGAAGAAAATTTCTGAATTGATTCTTTAAGACTTATCTTGCAGTACAGCCTTCCCAGAAATAGAAATTCCATCAGTGACAAGACTGGTTATTCAGACAAACTGTTCTGTGAGAAGCCAGCAGTTGTTAGCCTCATGTGGTGTTTTTTTTTTCTTTAAATCTCATCAGAAACAAATGCTGCACGCCATACAAAGACAGCGGACTTCTGTGATGGCATTTTTTGTGCAACTCTGTCTCTGGTTTTATTAAGATTAGCTGAAAAATGTTCACTGAGGACAGAACTCAATGTGAACAAAACCCAGACAGCCCTGCAAGACCGTCATCTCTCTGCAGCCCTGAGTTAGTGCTTGATGTACAGAAACCAAAAGCGCTGGCTTGCCTTTGTATGGCAGGAGAATTTTATTAACTTAGGCAAAGGCCAAAGCCAGGAATGACTCAAAAGGAACATGTGGACTCTGGGTACACCATTCTTCCAAATTATCACGGAACCTGAGGCTAAATATTGCATCAAAACTTTTCATGGTCTCCTGCAAGGTCTAATGAGAAATTTTCTAAGTAGGAGAGAAATAAAGATTAGCTGACTAGAGAGTATTTCCACTGTTAAAGAACATGCTGTAAATGCAGTAAAGCTGTTGGAAAGAGTCTGAAAGCATTTTTAAAGTGCTGTTGGAGTTGGTATATAGTGTGATGTGGAACACCTTCAATACATTACTCGTTTTTACTGGGTAACTCAAACCAGCAATAAACAGATAGAAAATCTTCCACTAATTAATGGGTAAAACTGGGACAGGTTACCTGCCGAACATTCAGCCAGGGTCCTTGTATGCTTACACAGTTCTCAACATAATTTTTCTTTGTCATGACAATTTCAAATGAAAATGAAGCTACAGGAGAAGAATTTGCCAGTAGTGGCAGTGGGCATAAGCTCCAGAAAGCAAGTTACCCTGAGGAATAGTGTGCTCAATTATTAACTCCTGAGGTTCTCCTCTAAGGTCAAGCTGACTTTCACAGCTGTCAACCACTGTACAATGTCTGTCACAGAAGAAATAAGCACAGAAGTATCTAAATTTTACTGATTTCACATAGTATTTGTTGAAATCCAGAACACTTGCTGGTTTGCTTGTTCTAGCACTGGATTTATTACTCATTTTGTAATACACTGCTGCTGCCATAAATGCTGGTATAGATCCTATGCAGGGCACCATTCAGAAGCCCAGAGGGTACACCAAAGGGAACACGGGTTGTTGGTTTAATTTGCGTAGAGGAGTAGTAATATTTCACTGCTCTCCCAACAGATGGAGAAACAGAATTCTGTCAAACCAGACAAAATCAGTGAACCAAAGTATCTTTTTTTTTTTCTTAGAAGCAATAGTGAAGTACATCGCCTATCTTTTTCTGAAGAATTATACTTAAGTAGTCTTATTGCATATAGGGAAAGAGAAAAGAGGACTGCTTATGTCATCAATTCTGCACCAAAAAATGAAGCCCCAAAATAGTGTAGGATGAATACAGTGAGAAGGAAGGGCACCTCTTACAGAAAACCTAGCCAAAGAATATCCTTTTGCACCTATCTCAAGTTGTAGGGAAATATAAGACACTGATCTTTTAGAATAGCCCATTCATTGAATTATCTTAAAAATATGATGCATGGTCATGTAGGACAAAGCTTAGAATGCTTCAACTTCTAGCACAGGAGAAGTGCTCCTACAGAAAGAAAGGGCATTATTGGTAGTGAAGAGAACTGCAGGAGCGAGAACAGCACTTCAGCTTGGAAAAGCATTGCCTATAAAAGCCACGCAATCAAAGAAGAAAGGGTTTTTTTACTTCCTTGCATGCATCTCACTGTGACAGAGCTCCAGATGAAATCCTGATGGAAGTCAATGGTCAAAGGTCCAAGGAGGTTAGCAGTGGAACAATATCCTGCTTTCTCTCAAGGTGATGCTCTCCATGCTGCACAAGGAACATTTCTCTTCCTGTGCTAACTCCAGTGAGTTTGGTTTTGTTATTTCTAAGGTGGGGGGAAAAAACCCCATCTCTCCACATCCCTCCCATCTCCACAGGCCATTTTCTTATAAAACAGCTAAAGGATTAGGGACAGAGTCACTTAGAGACTCGCGGATTGTTAAACTGGGCTGAGGATGTGGCAGTCCCTCCACTAGAGAGACAAAGTTATTTTTGACTGGCCATTATCGATGGTGCAACCAGAATACATGCAACACCAGCTGTGATCCAGAACTGTATATGGAAAGAGCACACATACTCCCTGAAATCAGTGGAGTGCAGCAGCCCGGAGGAGCATCTGAGTTTGGATATATAATTAAGAAGCAGGAGGACTTGATATGTATCTGTTGTACAAATCCTCATTTGAATCTCTGCAGCTCTTCAGCATCTGAATTTTTCGCTTCAGAAGACAGAAAACAAATTCTGCAATTAATTCTGTCTTATATCGGTGCCAAAACCCAGTGAATGGAGCATATAAACTGGAACAAACTGGTGGGCTTTGTTCTGCCAGCTCTGAAACATGACCAATTATTTATTGGCATTGCTACAATTCTTTTCTCACCAATCACTTTGTTTGCCAAGCGAATTGCTGCCTCAGCTGTGTTTTGTTCCACAACTTCATCAACCAAGCCCAGCTTCAGTGCTTCAGTTGCTGGAATGTGTCTTCCTGTGATAAAAAGAGAAATAAGGTGACTACAGCAGGGCATGATGGGCAAGGTCATTCTTTTCCATCTGATCAAATGACTTGTGGGTAGCTGTCCTCAAACATGAGACAAGCTCATTATTAGGTACATAAAATGCATTACTAACTACATGCTTCAGAAGCACAGTATGTCCCTTTCTTAGCCCATTGTTAGTGGAAGCAAGCTGAATTTCAACCCAGGCAGCTACACAGGTAAAAGAAACTAGTGTTTCTTAGACCAAGCTGGTGGTATGACTCAATGCCATATTCTTACACAGAGAGCAAGGCCAAGGCACAGTACTTTTACCTGTAGTGATTATATCCAGAGCAGCTGGTACCCCGATCAGTCTGGGTAGTCTCTGAGTGCCTTCACCACCTGGAAGTAACCCAATGGCGACCTCTGGTAAACCCATCCGTGCCTAAAATGAAGTGAAATCCAACAACAAATCTGATTAGAAAGAGTGATAATTACAAAGTCAGATGAACAGAAGAAAGACAAGCAGACCTGATTTACACATTGTTCCTCTAGGAAGCCTCAAAACGTCTACATAAAAATTTCATCCTTGCTTTTTGTCCCATAAGACATTTAAGACAAAAGAGCCCCCTCAACCATTTCAAGAACTTGTGTCCAAATTCCCAGGAAAAACATCACCCTTCAGTGGATGTGTGTGTGCGCGAGCACAGCGCTGGAGCAGAGCTGTGGGAACAACAGCATCTCCCAGGTGGACACGTGTCATCTAATGCTTTCAAGCACCTATTACCAAATGCTGGAGGGCACTCTGTGACCTGTTACCTCTCTGTTCTTGGAAGTTTAGTAAAGGAAAATTGGTACCGCTCACATACTGAACTCTTCCCTAATCTTCCTTCAAATGTGTTTTCTTCAAATGGCTCTTGGTGCACTTGACATTTAGTAGGATTATGGCAGAGAAGCTGGGGCACCAGGAAGAAGGGGGGATCCTGTCTTCTCTTAAGAATCTATCTAGATTTTGTTGCCACGTTTTAAAAAAAATAATAGTTTGCACATTTCACATTGAGCTCTCAGAAGATTTGCAGTCGTGTTAAGAGCACTACTTATGGCACCCACCTTAGGCTGTATACTGGGTGATGCAGAATACCTCTTTATGCTGTTATAGCAACCCACACTGTCATGAACAAACAGTGATCCACACTGCAAGAGTGAGGATGGCCCTACCAGTGAAGAGTCTCTATAAGGAAACCAAGTAGTTTGGCATTCCTGAACCTTGAAGGAGGGGATTCAAAAAAGCAGATCACTCTTAAAGCTGTCTTTTGGTCTGAGTACTCCTTGAGGAACCAGAGCTCGTAAGGGAATCAAACTGTAAATGCTCTGTGCTAGCTGAGTTTCAACTGCCTATTGAAACCAGGCCACTGGCAGAAAGAAATGCAAAATTCACAAGGATGGGAAAAAAAAAAGTCATACCACTAAGATACAGCCGTCTGAATATAGACAATTGCCAAGACCTAGGGCAAATTAATGCTTCAGTAGAAGCTTCCCTGCTTGTTCCAAATCAATTTCATATTTAGAAATTACTTGAAATTAGTTATTTAATAAGACTTGTGAAAGCATGTCAAGGGTTATGTTGTAAGTGAAGCATGTCTGAGGACAGACTTGTGTCCTGTAGCTACAAAGCCCCCTCCCGTGAGCAGATGATCCCGGGAAAGGCACACTGTGCCACTGCTCTCCAGGAGCAGCCTCCCACACTGTCCATGGCCATATGTACCATGGCTCCTGGTGCCTTCACCACTCTCTCTAGCTTGCTGCATGTGTTACCTTCGCGTGTGCAATCCGATAGTGACAGCCAAGTGCCACCTCCAGGCCTCCTCCCAAGGCAATGCCTTCAATAGCAGCCACCACAGGCTTCTCACTGCTTTCTATGAGGGAGACGATGGGGCCCAAGGCCCCATCCTGTCTCTTCGGAGAATGAAATCCTTGAATGTCAGCTCCTGAGTTAGTGCAAAGAGATGAAGAGAAATTAGTGGGGAAGGCAGGAACGATCACTCCCTCTGTGCTGTTGAACATAGCTGCTCACAGATGATCAAGTTCTCGCAGAGCACGCTGCCGGCAGGAGAGTGCTTAACAGGAATCAAACTCTTTTGCGACCTTCAAGAAACCCTGGCTCCTTGAGGCCACTCAAAGAGCTCAGGAGAAGGCAGTACAAAAAAACATAACTGTAGCAATCATGCAGCTACTACAGAAAATTGCAGACATACCTGGTTAAACAAAACAAAACAAAACAAAAAAAAGTTGAGTCTGGAATAGTTAAGTGCAAGTTACTACTGACAAGCAATGTGGAGCTCCACAGAAATTCCCTAGATTCCAGGTTTCTACACCTGGAGAAGTTATTTATCACTGCCTCGCCCCAGCTATGTTCCATACACTGCACCAGCTGATGGTCCAGAAGTTTTGTACTGATACCTCCTTACTTTCTGTGGCTTGCTTTGTATGTCAGGGAGATGAGAAGCTGTCCCCGACTTCAGCATGAACATACCAACTTATTTCTGTTCTAGACAGAAATTGTGGCACAGCAGAATAGAAAAAGCCCACTGTCTTGTGGCCATTTCCAGACAATATTAGCAGTGTTACAAGGCAGAGACTCTTTAGACATGGTGGGTGGAGAGTATTTCCTTTTTTTCTTGGGCTGTTTGATGAACAGTGTCTTACCTGCACTGAATTTGCCATTTTCACCACAAATTATAATAGCTTTCACTGAAGGATCAGCATCTGCTCTCTTCAGTCCATCCTCTAATGCCTGGAGAACTGTCAAGCTGAAATAAATCAGAGATGTAATGAGTAACAATCAGCTAGGTTACCTTTCCAAGAGGTCTGTGCTTTAAATGCCAAGTGAAAATGAGCAGTATACCCCAGTATGTCTCTACCCTAGCCTGTCTTCTGCCCCCGTCTCTCTGGGTGAATCCTTTCATTAGTCTCCCTCTCACTTCAAGGGCAAGTGCCAAAATCCAACGAGCTTATGACTGCTGACCTGCTGTTGACTTCCTGGAGAGTATTATTGTGGCTCTGACATTGCTGTTTCCCAAGCAAGCAGCACAGGGAAATGTTCTTTTGAAAATGCCTTTATGAATTAAACATTCAGATTTTTAGGAAAACAGTTTAGCATAATTTAAAAGGAATTAATGCTAAACCTCTGACAACCTAAGAACTTTTCAAGAAAGGAAATGAGCTCCAAGGATAAAAAGCTATCTTTCAAACACCTGACACAGGGCTGGTGCTGTGATGACAACCATAATGCTTTTACCTGGCAAAGATCTGTATATAGGTCCTGACTTAAACTTGTGTGAGATACTGTCAAAGTCAATTTGGGCCTAAAAACCTAAGTAGGAGGTCTTTTTTTTTTTTTTTTTTTGGTCTTATCTGAATGTATTTCCACGGACAGAAGCAGTAAATGTGGCCAGCAAAGAATTAACGAAGAACTTCAAAACAGAACAGTAAAAGTACAAGTAGTGTTTTTACAAATCAGACATTTAAAAAGAAATCTGGCCTGACTGCATGCTCCGTTGGCATTTGAAGCTTAGAAGCTAATTACATATGTCTATCTAGACTGTTTTAGAAGACAGTGACAATAAAGATGATGGTAGGTAAAACCAGAAGCGTTAACACCTAGCACTTTATTAACACAAATTCTGTGTATATACAATTTAGTTACTAAAACATATTCACATATACACATTTGTATCTAGTTTGTGAGAGAGACTTTCCTGCGTGCATGTGTGTATACATACTATATACGTAGATAGGAAGAAATTTTTCCCTGTGCGGGGGGTGAGGCAGTGGCCCAGGGTGCCCAGAGAAGCTGTGGATGCCCCATCCCTGGAGGGGCTCAAGGCCAGGCTGGATGAGGCTTTGAGCAACCTGGGCTAGTGGGAGGTGTCCCTGCCCATGGCAGGGGGATTGGAACGAGATGATCTTTAAGGCCCCTTCCACCCCAAACCATCCTGTGATTCTATGATTCTCTATGCCCCTGATACAGAAAATCCAAGCCACAAGCAGTTGGAGGCTGGAGGGATACTCAAAGAAGTATCATACATGCTTGCCCAGTCCTTTATAAACACACCCTCTGCTTCTGCACCTTCTCCACACTGTAAGCTCAGTTTCTCATGTGAGCTTGGTGGCTGATGAAAAGAGAGGAGAGCTCAGTCGATGCCAAGTGGAGAGGAGGAACGCGAATTAAAAGGAACGGATAGAAAGGCCTGATGCATACTCAGCTGGTGTGTGTTTGTCAATATATTTGAGGGCATTTCATGTAAAAAGGAATCTTGTCAAAAAGTAGATTAAAAATGTATCACTGTACTAGTGTAATACTTCTAGGTGTGTCCAGGGTGGGTGATCACGTTATTCATGTAAAGCAACAGTCTGCAGCGTTGCAGTGGAAATCCAAAGACTGAAAAGGAAACCTGGGGAGCCCAAGAAGTGTTCTGCAAGCCAGTTGTGTGAAGTCCTGCCAGCCAATCTCTACATATGCCTCCTTCAAAAAAAAAATAAGAGAAGCTATTAGCAAAGTTTATTAATCAGGGCTGTTGGCTGAGTAGAGACTTGGGGGGGTCTCCAGGATTAGCTGCTGCCTGGATAAGGCCATGGACACAGGAGGATCAGTGGGAGACCCGACAAGCTGAGACTGAGAAAAGTGTTATTTTTGGAGAGAGAACAGCCAGTTACATACCAATTGCCTCATCCAGACATCAAAGGCAACTCTGAAGTCTAACATTAGTGGTGGTTCTGAAAGCTGAAACTTAAAATGAGACTAATTTAGCCATGACAAAGAAAAACTATTAGGTGACTCAGTAAAGGTCCTAGTTCCATAGTAGCAGAATATGAAAGCCTTTCCAATTTTAATAAATGGTTTCATATTATCTAGGAAAAAATACATTAAAATTTCGGTTTTTATCTCACTCGCTTTGGAATATCAAGTCCTGTGGCTGCTGCTGTTTGAGGAGGACCCACAGCCTGCACCCAATGCTTGCTGCTCTTAGAGGTCTGTTTCTGCGTCAGTGGAGAGCCAGCCCATAGAAATACTAAATTCACCTAGCGGCTGGAACATTAAAGGGAAAACCATCATGAAATGTAATTATACTTTACAAACCATGGTGCAAAGAGAGGGAAGAAAATATGTACCAGGATTCCAAACAAATGCTAAGTTACTGATTTGAAAATATTACGTAGAAAAAGGGCACAGTTCTCTCTTGGGAACAGACAAGAAGCAACCAAAGCATTTCCGTGTCTGTTGCAGGCACGTCATCAGCAGACGCAAAATGCCCATATGAAACTTTTCTGTGCATTAAATGGAACGGTTCAGGATTTTATGTAGGAAATTAGTTACAAGTCCTTAACGCTTACAACAACATATTCCTACCAGAAGAAAAATTAGTCATCAGGGCTGCCACAAAATAAGTTCAATACCTACCTGACCTATATTAACTATTTTTGTCAGAGAATAACTTGTACTTGCATAAATATTTCTTCTCCCTCCACATAACTTTTTCCCAGTGGTAATTTTTTTTGGTGGGACAAAAAGGAAGAAAAATCAGACCTTTTGCAGTTTCTTGCTCTTATAAGATGGAGTGATATGTTTGCCTCAGGATATGTTACAGTCCAACACAGAGGCTGCATCACTTTGTAACTCACATATACGAGCAACAATGGTTGGTATACCAGCAACAGTAACTGGTACTAAAAGATGTAATTATCAGTGAAAGCACTGTAGTAAAATGTATGACAGTAAAACTATAAAAATACTCAAGAGTATCACAACTTCAAACAGAGCATTAAAGAAACAAAAAGTCACCATAATTTGCATAAGTATTTCATTACTGTGACAGCGTCATTCATTTAGCAGTAACAGTGCAAGAATTCACTCCATGCACTCCAATCAACGCTCCATCCCATGCCATGTAGTCAGCTCCACCATGGATACTGTTTTGACTGCAAGAAAAGTGATTCTGCCAAGATAGTTCAGCGTTACAGGTTTCAGAAACACACAGCAGGTGCTCTTAAAGAACACGTGCACACCAGGGAAAGAGAATACTCTCATAGGTGACCACACCAGGTTATTTCTATTTTGCATAAAGGTTTACTCATTGCAGTGATGGTGTGCTGGATTTGTAACATGGTTTTATTATTTACCTTAATAATTTAAGATTTCAGCTAGGGTTTGTGAACTTCTTTGATTGAAAAAAAAAGTATTTTCAAGGAATCCTTAATTAAGAAAAAATTAACTTAGCCACCCTTAAAGAACTGGGACTTGAATCCAACAGTAGAAAATGTTGTTTATGAAAAACGTGCCGGTCTGGTACTTTCCCCTTGCACTTCTCGCAGCATTCACAATCACTGCATCGGGGATGTTGCTATCTATGGCTACACACATCCTGTTCAGCATTCCTGATACGCCGTGAACTTGCCTAATCCCTTTCTGACTCTGCTGATCCATCCACCTCCACAGGTTCCTGTGGTATCAAACTCCCTATTATGTTTCAAAACACTCTCCTACTAGTTTAATCAAACACCTCTATTTCAACTGTTGCAGGATTTGAGTTATGCCCTTAATTTATTTACTTTCTTTATGATTTTGTAAACCTTGACCTTATTCTTCTACAGCTTTTTCCTCTGCAAAGCAATGACACTCAGTTTTTCAGTCTGCGTTCTTAACACAGCGTGCCATCCCTGGGATTATTTTGGTTGACCCTTTCTGGATTGTCCCTGTATCCTGCAAATGTAAAATCCAGAACTGCACACAACAATTAAGATGTTTTATATTTCAGAAAAAGGATGCCCTCTGCTCTGTTCTCAACATACACATCCTGATGGTACCCAATATTTTGTGGGCGGTTTGGGCTGCCTCAGCACACTGAGCCGATGATTTCCCAGAACTATCAAAGGTAAGGATCCCTCTCCTGAGCTGGAACTCGCAGTTTTGAGCTCAGCATTCTGTAAGCTTGTCCTGGGTTATATTTTTTTATTAAAAGAGCTTTCCGATATTGGTTTTTAGCATGCTTTGAATCCACTCTTTATAGTTTGTAGTCTTAATTTCCAGATTACATCTCTCCTGTCACGTTTTACAGGCTTTCTTGTTCTCCTCATTTGAGTAAGCTTTCCACTTCTTAAAAAAAAAAAAAAAATCACACTTTTGCCTTAGTCTTCTTAGCTTTCTCAGCAAGCCATGCAAGACTTTTACTGGATCACTTGCCATCTGAACATCTTACCTGCGCTTCTAAAAAACTCTAAAAACCCCCAAAACCCCAAACCCAAACAACAATCCAACCTCCACCTTTGTTGCAAGCTTGCTGCAGCATTTTTGTTTGAACTAACTGCTGGGTATTTACACAATTCCTTTCTTGAAACGGAGTACTCATGCTGGATCTGCCGGATCTGCTCTCTCTTGCCTCAGTGTCAGACCCAGCTATGCAGTGTTCACTATCACACGGCAGCTAATACAGCTTGAGTGGAGTCATGCACACAAATTAAGGCTGAACCAGGAATGGTGTCCTTTCTGTGGGGTTTTAGAATAGTTGTTTTAGGAAGCAGATGCTTATTGCATCCCAGAGTTTTCTCTCTGCGTCTCGTCCTGATGAGGGCTGATCCAGTCCAACACATTTTCTCTAATCTCCTTTAATGTTTTTTGATCATTATGCTGACTGGGGGTCAGCAGGACAATCCTAGCAGCCAGAGAGCACCTTTCCCAATGACTGTTATGCTGTTATACTTTCTATAATCCCACGCATACACTCCCCTACCCCATGTCCTACCCTATCATCCCCAGAGCTCTTCGGCGTTTGTATGCTCGAATACCGAAATACTCTTCAACATCTTCTTAATTTTCAGTGCCAGCAGCCTCCCTCTGCTAATAAGGTGTGGCTGGTCCTTTCTCTTACAAGTCTTGTCCGTCTGTTCTCCAAAACTTCACAGTTCTTTGCATATCTAAGTCCCTTCTCTCTGTGCCATGGTCTCATAAATGCAGATGTCTGAATATTAAACTTCTGCAAACCAGGAAGAAAACAAAAAAAACCCAAACCCAAACAAATCAAATTTGGCACATGCCACCTCTGCTAGTGGAGAGAAAGATTAGCTTGAAGGGGAATCTGTCTTTGGGAGACAAATTTGCTGCCAGGATCACAAGTTAGCCTACATTCCTCAGGAAAGTGCTGCCTGGGTAGTACCTGCACAGGCAGCGGATGATGTCAGACAGAAAAAACAAATTCTTATCCACCAGTGGCTTCTAACATGCTGAAGGACAGTGCAATGGCCTGGGAGCTGGAAAAATGGCAGCAAGTGCCACATATAGTGGAGGGAGACAGGTGAGGCCGGAGCAGACCAGGGAAAAAACCAATTAAAAAATTAAATTTTCAGGATCGCAGGAGATGGCTCCTGTCTGTAACATCCACTGCCTGCTATCACCTACACAGGCAAACATTTCCGACATTAAACACAAATCTGCTCCCCTGTGGTCCCCTACGTGAAGCATGCAGAAGCAGAAGGAACCCACAAGGATCAGAGTGTGCTCTACCTTTCGTAGCTATAGCCAGATCTCAGCTAAAAGCTCTCTGATGGCAAATGTGAGACGATTATTGATCCCTTCTAAAGCAGGTATGACCCTGACATATGATCAAAGACCACGAGCATGTCTCAAGCTGAAGTTTCACAGCAGCTTAACTGATTTCAATCCATGCTGTGCAGGTGCCCATCCCTACCCATGTACTCCTACTCCTCTCCTCATGCCAGCAGTGCTCCTCATGCAATTGTACGAGGGGCTGATGCAGAGAGCTAGGCTGGCTGAGAAACCAACCCCAGAGGCTGGTGGCTGGTCACATTTGCAGCTCGAGCTGGTTCACTGCTGTCCCAGGAGCGCCAACGCCAGCAGAGCAGAGGCTGAGGAGCCAGGGCCAGGATCACAGCAGTCCTGTCCTGCCTTGGAGCTCGTCACGAGGGAATGAGCCTACGTGGGTGAAGTAAGTACTTGGGTCTCCCAAGGGCCTCTGTGCTGTGGGGCTGTCAGCGGATAAAAGTGGGTGGGCAGCACAGTGGGCAGGGGTCTGTCCTGAAGAGGCTGTTGCGCAGGTGCATGCAGCTGCTGTCCAAAGGCAGAAAGCAACTTTTGGGTTTTATCAAGGACATCTCCAAAGAGACCGAAACGTTCCTTAAGCACGTATCTTTAGCTCTGTATTTTGTACTTTTCACAGTGAGGATGGAACGACACAGCCTGGAAGTTTCTTAGGCTGGTCATGGGCACAGGAGGTCTTGCACCCTGCAGTTCTGGGAGGCCTACATGTCTAGTTCATCTAATCCTACAAACTCACTTCAAGTTTGTTTTCTCCTGATAGTTATCTGGGCATATTAAAATGCTCTTACTCCACTTTTAAAGGTGTTGCAACAAAATAGCGAGCATTGGCAGTCACTGCCGAGCAATGTTACATTGGCAGTTACATGCAGAGTATGAATTTCCTCTTCATGCTCTTACTTGTCTCTTTCAGCTTCTTTGTAACAAACTTTCTGGTTTACAAGTGGAGCATAACTGCAGTGGATTTTTTTGGCTTGTGAAAATACCCTGAATAGACACTATGGTCACTGTTACAGAACAGCTTTTCAACTACAGCTGCTTAAACAGGGTCTGTATGCTGCTCAGAACTAAAGGAACCAAAATACACACCTTTTAACAATTTATTTAAAGACAAAAAGACAGTATATTCTTCAAAACAAATGAAGAACTAGAATTTCAGAGGCTCCTACAGATTGGTGTTTGACTTTGTTTTTCACTGGCTCGTGTTTGATACTGTCTGGGGCCTTTCCTGACTGAGACCAGTATTGAGAGGTGAAGTCCGTAACCATTCTTAAGAGGCAAGTGAACTGCCTTCACTTCTGGCTGCTCTGGCTGTGGCTTAATCCTGGTGCCAGCTCCTCTTGCTGAGCCACATCTGCCATCCGCAGAGCCCTTTGCTCCCCTAACCCTTGTGCTCACTTGGCTGGCGCAGGGCTGTACCAAGCAGGCAACGAAAACAGCAGCAAACCCGAGACGAAAAGCTGGCTTTCGCCTACGAGCTCTGAAAGAACTCCAGGTGAAAGGTCCAACCTGCTCACGCTGAAAGCATCATCTCGATGCTTAAAGAACGAAAGGTGACAAGAAATATGCAAAGTTTTTACACAGTTTCCAGGGGAGACGACAGAAAGTACAGACTGATGAACCTTACACCTTTCCTGCGAAAAATAAAAAACCAACCCACTAGGAATATAATAAAGAGCAGAAGTCACAGAAAAAAATCATCCTGATTTTTTGTAAAGGCTGGTGCAGGCACCCAGCGGCGTTCAGAGGGGTCCCTCGGCAGGGGCTCCTTACCGGGCAGCCTGCCGCAGGGCCAGGAGGGGCCTCACCCGGGCGGGGAAGGGAAATGAGGCGAGAAGGAGGGAAACCAGTGAATCCCCCCACCCTCCGCCCGCCACGGGAGCGCAAGCGCACGGGACCGAGCCGGCCGCCGCTGCGGCTCCCACGGCCCCGGCTGGGCCCGGGGCAGGGCGGCCGCCACACGAACTAGCAGCGGGGGGACCCGGCCGTTACCTCAGCGCGTTGACCGGCGGGTTGTGGAGCCGAATGACGGCCATGGCGGCAGCGCCCCTCCCGTAGTGCGCCATGCTCAGCGCCCCGGCCACCGGCCCGGGACGGCCCCCGCAGCGCCGCGCTCCGCCCCGCCCGCAGCCCGGCCGGCCCCGCCGGGGCGGGACCCAGCACCGACCGCGGGGGCTGGCCCCGGCCCCCCAGCCTGCAGGGTCGTGGGGGCTCTGCCGCGGATTTAATGTGCGCTTCGCCGCCAAGTTGTGTCCTCTCGGGTGTAATTTCACACCTAGCCCCACAGGTCGGTGTTCCTGTCTGGAGGGGACGGTGAGCACCGCCGTGGCTCGGTGCTGTGCAAATTTGAACGGAAAACTGGTGTCACAAGTGTTCGTCCTGCTTAAAACTCCGCAACAGGCTAAGGCCCGCGTGGTTTTTTAATTAATACAGGGAAGGTAATGAGGTGAGGATGTGGTAAGCTTTGCCATGTTATAAAATCTTTCTTAGAAAACTAAAAGTTGGTAAAAAAAAATAGCTAAAAGGTAGAAAAAAAGAAAGTAGTTTCCAATATTACAAAATGCAACCTTCGCACTAAAATGTGATTCAAGGGAGAGAGAGGGTTCTTCAGAGGGAAAGCTCCCGGATGCTGAAGAACCGATGGCTTTTGACATAGATCTGTTGGTGCCTGCTTGTCCTGTCCCTGGCACAGCTGTTCGAGATTCAACCCACAGAACCTCACCAGAGTGCTTTAGGACCAGCTGCTTGCCCCCCTGGGTAAGAGACATGTCGGAGCTGACCCCCAGACCGGGGTGAATCTCCAGCAATTCCTGCAGAAAGAAACCCAGCAACCACGCATGCTTCTCCCAGGTATGGGTGTGTAACGAGGCCTGTCTTTCCCTGTGGGTTGTAGGGTGTTGGTTTAACCTCTGGGGTGAGGTGTGTTTTGTCCTAATTAGCTTGTAGTGGAATGTTAGCTTTGTGTGAAATGTTTTTATATCTCTATAATCTCTCTATCTCTTGACCTTTAGAAGTCAGCCACTGGGCGGAATGGCTACAGCTCCTTCCCCTGGTTTGGAACCGGTATAGATAATTTTAGAACTCACTTCATGTGTGTGGAAAGGTTGGTACGAATGTACAGTCTTCATTCACAGCAACTGCTGCCTTTATTGTTGTTGCTTTCGGGGTGGATCACTACAGCTCTTCTGTCATTTGCTAAGTAATGTAAAATAAAAACCCCAAACCAGAGACAATACTCTCCAATTTGCTTGTAAAACAGTGTGTTTTGGGAGTGTATAAAAAAGCCGTAAGCTGTGCCTTGCCAGGCTAACTGATGTGCTGTATTTTTGTTAACCAGAATGAAACTAAAAATCACTCTGAGCTGTACTTTCTGGTTATAATTTGCAGGTCTATTTTACTCATCCTTTAATATAACTGCTCTAGTTCCGACAAAACAGGGCCCTTCTGAACATGAATAAACACAGAAGAAAACAGTTCTCAGGAAAAGAAAGCTGAGTGACTCCACAGAGTCACGCAAAGGCTCTAGTAAATGTTTTCAGGTTCATTGTTGTAAGCTTTATGTTTGTCTGTTTATTTTTTCATTTAAAGATAAATAGAAAAGGAAGTGCATTTAAGTGTATACAGCAGAGGAAATTAAAGTCTTCAGAGTTTTCTGTTAAATATTTAATCTGTTCTGCACTGAGTTGTACAAGGACTCCAGTTTAAATGCAACTCCCAGACCAATGGAGCAAGACGAGTGCATGGCCAGGGGCCTCAGATTTGGCTTCTTGCTGTTTTTTCTTCTCTTACAGCTTCACTCTTTTCACAGCAGTCTGATCCAAGGCAATGTGGCTCTGCTACACCAGAGCTGATCTTGAGCACAGGCAGCCACGGCAGGGGGGGACAAGCTTGCAGAGTGCATTGGTGCACTTAATCTTGACAAAATGTAATCAAGATGGCCAAGTTTCTGTAAGCTTTTGAGTAATTCCCCAAAAAGCTTGTGTGGGTCTCCAGCGCTTCTATTTCTCAAGCTGTCCTGTGAGGAGCAGGGCTCTTCCCTGCAGACTGCCTGGTGGTTTATGCTTTGATGAAAAACAGCTGTAGACTATGAAACCACAAGCCATGGTGGCAGCTTTCTCTAGCCCTAGGCCTGCCAGAAGAAAAGATATATTGCCATACAAAGAGAAATACAGCTAAAATCGTATATCTAAAATTGTTTATGCCTTCATCCTCTGCTAGGGGACAGCTCTACTCTTACGCGGCAGCTGATGCCATTGCAGAAGTCAACTATGATTATGGTAGAGGCTTAACTTTGTGCAAGAAAACTTGAGTAGTAATGAAAGGCTTTCTCTCAACAGGACAAGGCAGGCAGTGAAGGACGTTGTGGATATTCCTCTGGGTGTTCTTAGGTTTTGTCATTCCTTTGATTACTGGTCTTTTGACTCCATAGTAGGGGAAAATTTTCAGAAAATATACCTGGTGCCCACTCCAGCTCCGGAGGGAGAAAAGGCTTCTCGAAATGGGAATATCAAATCCTTAGAGACTCCATTACTTGAAATGGAAAGGAGGGTTATTCACCAAAAGACAGATTTCAATGGATGTGAATGTTGTGCTTTGTCTTCCAACCCCCCAGCGCATGCTGTAGTAAACGAAAAAGAATCCTGCTTCTTTCTGAGCCAGAGCAACATGAGTCTGTCAAGAAGTCTCCTACAACCTCCTGGGATCATCAGCCTTTTTCAGGCAGTGCTGAATGGTACAAACAAGTGCTTTACTTATAGGAGGCTCAGGTTAATTTTTATTCCAGTGTGTCATTGATGCAAGGTACTTCAGAAGATGCAGCTTGATTTGCTATAAACTTATTCACACAGAATAAAAATTCCTGGAAAAATGATTATTTGACTAGTTGCACAAAACATGTCTGTTTCTGACCCCAGAGGCATTTGAAAAGGGGGTCTTGCAGTGATGTTCCAGCTGTGGGAGTACTTCTACTGAAAATGCCTCTGAGGAATACAGAAGCTCTAACTAGCTGTATTGTACAACCCCAGCTGAGGTTTTGTGCTAAAACCCGTGGTCACAGTGCTGAGAGGGAGAGAAGGTCTGAAAATGTGTTTTTGATAGCAGCTGGTCTAAACACCAGGCTTGAATTAACATGCTGCTCCTGAAACGATGGCTCAGAGGGCCAGCTAAATTCACCAACTGTTTTCTGCTTTCCTTTTTACAGCTATGACTTTTTCAAATTTTTTTTTTTGCTTTAAAAAATTATTTGGTTAAAAAGAGCTGTTGATCTCCCCACCTTTATAATCTTTTGTCTGGTACACTGTTCTCTGATCCTGGCTGATACCTTCATCTGTGGAAAAAACAATATTGGAAAATATCTGATCATAAAATAATTTTCAAAGGCTCCTTTGATTATACACATCCCTAGGTGACCCCCTCTGCTAACTAAGGTTCTTTTCTAAACTGTCTCCAAAACCAGCCTTCCAGAGCCTCAGTGAGCTGGAGTTCATCACCTCAGGGCTGGTAGGTAGAGCTCTTTGAAAGGCACAGCTGGAGTCAGTGTGGTAACTACATCTACACAACAAGGCATATTGTGGGCTGTAAAATATCCTATTCCAGAGTTTAAATTTCTGCTGAAGAGCCTCAGCTTGTTTTAGCAACAAAGGTGGTTTTAGCTTGATGTGATGAAGACATGTTTAAAAACTTTTCCTCCTTGCTGGATATCCTTTGAGGTGTTTTTTCCCTGTAGCAAAGAAGGTTTTAAATGTATTGGAAGCTTTGCCTTCTGTTCTGTCTTCTGTACAAAGGCTGGGTATAATTAAATGCATAATTAAATTTGTCACTGTTAATGTGTCTAAAAACAGGGCTCTAGGTGGAGAACAGTTGTACATCTAACACTGTGTTCTCACTTAGAAGCAGCTCATTTTCTTTTAAAATGTACGTGTGCAGGTATGGAGAGCACAGTGACACAGCTCTCGGAGCAGGACAACTGTGTCTTATTGAGGCTTTACTCTGCTCCTTGGCTTCTTGAAACCAGGAGATACCCTCTAAAAATCCCCACTGCATCACGTCTGTAATATACATGTGTGTGTACATGTGTATTTTTAACATCCAGGCCTGCAAAGACAGAACCATTGACAGTTTTGCACACGTAAAGCTGCTGTAACATATTTGTTAGCAGTGTACAAACCCACTGTATTTTCCATCCTTCTGTACTACCCTGTGTCTTCAGATTTAAATTGCCTTAAACAAAGAATACCATTTCAAATGGAGGATCTTAGGTTGTCACTGCCAGAACAAAGTAAAGTATCTGTCCAAGACTATCTCATGATTTTTAAGCTTGGATATTTGTGTGGTTTCAAAGCAACACCTCCTGGCAAGCCGTGGTATTACTTGTGCAAGCAGAGATCTTTCTGTTGGATTGATAAATGACAAAACAAGACAGTGGAGTGATCTGCAGCAACAGTCCCCCCCTTGCTTAGTGCGCAAATCACCCTGTGAATATTAAGACTTCCACTGGGGGAGAAATAAAAGTGGGGAGCATATTTCAGAATTTTATTTAATGAGAACAAACATAAGCACTTAATGCTGTCATACAGGTATCACTGCGTTTTTGGTGTTTGATTATACACGTGCTGGTTTACAGTGGACGATAGCACCAAAACCAACGCAGGACTTTATCCAAAAAACTGTGAGGCCAGCGAAAAAAGGATGCTTGCTATTGTCCCCATAAATGGAAATACGGACATTAGTGTTGATCTTTTCCCTCTGAATTTACTGCCTTCTGTATCCCAGTGTGAATCTGACTGGCAGAAAACAGAAGTGTGAATGGAATTTCAGAAGTTTCAGAAAGCTTCTATAATGTGCCCTTAGTGCCGAAGCAATGTCACTGTCCTTACAGACAAACAAAAATACTACAAAAGACATGGCGGCAACGTGGAAAACCACTAACCACCGAGATTACAGTCCCCTTATTCACAGCATCTACACGTGGTTGTAAGGTACTATTGTGCTGTATTAGTTTCACCATGGAACAACCCAGCACACCGGAATAACTTGAGGAATAGGACACGAAGAACGCCAGGCAATTTATACAGCAGACTCAGATATGATGTAAATGTTCATGTACTTATTATGAATAAAAGCAACAGAAGCCCTTGTAGGTGGCCTTTTCTTGAGGGAGACAGTAAAATTGTTGATAATGATGATAAAAAGATGCACACACTCCATCTTTCTGCTCTCCATTCCAGATTGCTGATTGATTTGTTGATGTACCGCTAGTGAAACTCTTTTCTGTCCAGTAGCAGAATGTGATTTTTAAAGCATCTGTCGAAGTTTGGCATCTTTATATCTTAGGCTGCATCCTAATATTTTGAGAGAACAGGCTGAAAAATGACCTGACTATCGGGGCTGGTATCACCAACTCTTCAAAGACAGCGGAAACCTCAGATTACAGGAAAACCACTTTGTGGTTTGCCTGCCCTCATATTGCACCCAGACACAAATCTGGCGCCCTTCTCCCCGCGACAACCCGAGTAGGTAACCGACCTGCGTGCTCTGAAGGCTGAGGCCAGGCCTGCCGGGAAGCCACTCAGAAGGACCCGCGGTGCCCCGGCTGCACTGCCCCCCGCGAGCGGCCACCTCCCTCACGGCTTCCCGCCCACCCGCGAGCGGCCGCCTCACACACACCCTCCCCGCCGCCCGCGCGCCGCTGCGCCTGCGCGCCTCGCTCGCGGCGGCGGAGCGGGGCGGAGCGCGGGAAGTGACGCGGGAGAGGTGAGGCCGGTGCTGCCGGAGGCGGACGCGGTGCCCAGGTAACGCGGCGGGGCCGGGGCTGGGGCCGTCCTGTCTCTCAGAGGGAGGGTCGGTGCGGGCAGAGGCCCTGCAGCGGCGGGGTCCCTCCTGAGGGTGAGCGGCTCCGGCGGCCCCTCAGCCCCCGGCGGCCCCTCAGCCGCTGTCCGGGTGGTGGGTGCCTCTCCCCTCGGTGCGGCTGCAGGTGCTTCCCGGGAGCTCCCTGGTGTCGCTTCTGCTTTGTGGGGGGAGAGGCAGGATTTGCGTGGTCCTGTCTTGAGGCGCACAGCTGCCACGCTTGCATCTTAAAAAAACAACAAAAAAGGAGTTTTTTGTGTTTTAAAAAAGGAGTTAGAGTTGCATCCGTGGCACTAGCCGTTTCTCGGCCCTGTGCAGGAGCGAGGGGTCGGTGATGCCTGTTTTGAGGGAGATGGGCGCTCTCAGGGAGTTAGTTATCCCCTCATCCCGGGGGCAGGAAGCGTTTCAGTAAATCTCCAGACGGGATCTGAGTCGGGTCAGGACTGGGTTCAGACTGCGGTGTCAGCCTAATCCTGTCTGAGCAAAACGGCTCCCGGGCTGCTGAGGAAAGGAAATCAGCACAAGCCTCTATGGTTTTGTGCCCTGTTCAGTTAAAAAAAAAAAAAAAAAAAAAGCGTGGTAATTTTGATGCTTCTTGTGTCTGGCAGAAGTTTGGAAGAGCGAAGGGGATGGCTTTAGCGGACACTTCGCTTGGACTATTTTTGGCTTAGCCCAACAGAGTGAAACAAAGCGGTAACTGGTAAGAAATGCAGCACTTCCAATGGTGAAGGAAGACAGCATCTTGCCTTCTTATAGGGAGAGGCAGTTCCCAGGGCAGTCTCTAGTATCTCTAGCTTATTTTTGCTAAATCATGGAGATGGATACAAGTAACATTTGAAAGCATAGTACAATGAAAATCAAACTGCTACAGAAGATGAATAGGAACCTGTCAGCCTCTTTTCTGGTGTGAGCTTGGTGGGAGTTTTGCTGCTGGAAACTAGTGAGACCTTGTTGTGACTTTGTTTGCAGTTGTTTTATTAGTTCAGAGATACAGTGGTCTTAGCATACTGATTCTCATTGTGAAAGCAGAGTGGAAAAAAAAAGAAAAATACTTTCTGCATTCACCCTGACATGGATTTGAGTCCTGATCTGATTGCTCCAAGCTTGCGAAAGCTTACATTTTCATGGTAACTGTGTGTGTCAGTAAGTGTGGAACTTCAGGAGAGAAGGTTTAAGGTGATGTTGTTGCTGAAAAAGGTGGTCCTGTGCACCTCTTTTCCAGCCCTCTGATTTTCCAGTTTCCTTGCCTTTCGCGTGCAGGTATAAGAGGTTTTGTGTTCAGCTGGATTCATCTGCCAAAGGAGCCAGCAGGCAGCACCAAACAGAAAGTGAACTGATGGAGCTGACTGCCTGTCTGGGCTAATGCTGGTGTGTAGAACAGGGAGAGGCAGGTCCGCCCCTGTAGGCAGTGTCATGGATCAAAATCAGTTAAGCTGCTTGTGAAAGTGTTCCCTGAGGCTGCATTTCCCTGGACGGGTGAGCTGGGGTTTGGTTTTTGGTGGTGGTGGTGTTTTTTTTTATTTTGTTTTGTTTTGGTATTTTTTTTTAGATAAAAGCTGTACAATACTGTGTCTCCAGAAGGAGATGTGGCTCATATTCTCAGCCTTCTCCCCCCTGCCCCACCCCGGGGGCCTCTGCAGTAGAAATATTTTTGTTTTGTTTCTTGAAAAAAAAAACTTTTAGGTGGTGACCAAACTGGTACACGTGAAAGCTTAAAAATGTAGAACTGGAGAATTTTTAGAAATTTACTTGTGGTGTTATCACCAATAACTCCGCTGGAATCGCTGCTGAAACAGATGTTCAGTTTTAGAGAACAAAAGCAGTTTTTGCTAAATGTAAAGATGGGAGTGCTAACAATAAATAAAGAAATCGCATTTAGACACAGAAAACAAGTGGATAAAGAATTGAAACATGTAGTAAACAAGAAATTGCTCTCAGTTGCTCAGTGTTGGTTTGAACTGTATTTTAATAGCTGTTTCTGACATCAGAAAGATCTCTGTCCAAAAACATGATAAAAGATGAGATTTAAAAAAAATTTACATAAGAGGCTTGCAAGGAACTTTTTGGGAATATCAACAATTTTGCTAGCTTTACTAAGACTAAGAACAATCTGCCTGCAAAAAAAAAAGTCTTTTGTTTATTGTACTATTTTAGTGTCTGTGTTAGTACAGCAGCTCATAGATTTTATTCAGATATTTAGTGGAGAATAAATCCTTCTTGTAATGTCCTAGAGTGTTATATAAGCCTGTGTGACATAGTTGAATGGCTTAATTGCAGTGTTAAAATACTACTTCTTGAAAAAGTGCTGAATTTTCAGAACTTGGTGTGGTTTAGTTTTAAATTATTTTTGCACTGTGGCTCCTGCCCCTGTCTTGAACCTGTTCTGTCTGCAGTGTACACATCGTATTGTTTAGATCTCCTTTCATGGAAACATTTTCTTTTAGGTCCCTTATTAAAATTGTTAAACCTGAATCTAACTGCTGTCCTTGTAGAATTTATCTTTACAACTTCTCATAAAGAAGATAAATTGCCTTTTATTATTCTTTGTTGGAAAAGATAGTGTAAGATTTAATAAGTTACTATATCAAATACTCTAGGTGGGCCTCAACAGTACAGTGCTTAAGTTAAATATTGACTTGCCGCATAGGACTTTGGTCTTGTGTAACCCTTGGTGAAGCTGCAGCCAGGAGAAAGGTATCATGGCAAAGATATAACGACAACTTAAAATTACCCTCTGCCAAGCTGAAGCCAGTCTAGCTGTGCACAGAAGCAGCTAATGATCACAGAGAAGGCTCAGCTTGGTGGTGCTTGTAACTGTCTAAATGTAGAGTCGATTCCTCTGTCTCTTTCTTATCTCTGGGGAAGATAAAAATTAATTAAAATACCATGTAACGAGAAGTGTGAAATAAGGATGTAAAAAAAAAATCTTAGTGTATTTTGCGGTATAGTCTTTAAATACATAAGCATAAACCTTCCTGTAGTATACTCTTGCTCGGTGTTGGTAGTCTCTGCTGCATCGTGTGAGTAGGTAATTAAGTTTGTACCTGGGGGTGGTGACAGTCTGTAGATTGTCAAATGACTAGAATTTGGGCTCTCCTCGCTGGTGCCAAGTCTCTTTCTAATTTTGCTCTTATTTATATTTAAGCATACATTTAGCTGGTATAAATTCTGTGTGCCAGCAGGCCAGCTGTCAGGAGGTCTCCTCTCTGGGACCATTTCTCCTGGTATAGAAGGCTCTTTGTGTTCTATATGCACATGATCACTTGAAAAAATAAACATTTCTCATTCTTGCAGAAATTCACTTTCAAATATGAACTAAGCATAGTTGGTTCAGTATTTCCAGCCTGCCTCATGCCTCTTTCCTTGCTGTTGTGGGCTTTCTTACAAAGGTCTAAAATCTGGTTACTGAACTGCATTGAAAACAGAATTCCTTTGGAACTGACAGGATAGATTTTGTTCCTCAGTGATGTGGTATGTATCATTCTTGAATGAGTTGCTGTGGGGAGCTGAGCATGTAACACAGAGCTGTATATTAAATTCTCGAGCTAAGAGGCTTTGTAGGTGGGAGTCATCTTAGTCTTTCTTATTTACAAGTGGGGAATAGGAGTTTCAAGCTAATCATGAGGTTGTTAGCAAAAAAAAAAAAAAAAAAAGAGCCAGTCATCTAAGGTGCTTTAGGTGAAGGAATTCCTGCATCCTTTAATAGTAAGATATTTTGAGCTGTTTATACATGGGTGGGGGAATAAGTTATTCTATCTCTTTGGTAAGTCAGGTTTACTGGCAGAATCTAGTTCTAGGAGGATTATTCTACTGTGTTATTGGAAGAAGGTTGGATATGTCGTGTGTCAACTTCTTTGCTATAAAGTGAGGTTTTGATGGAAGAAACAATGTTTTAGATTTAGAATTGGGTTGATAAATCCTGCCTTTTTACTTATTTTGAAACCATTTCCGTAACTGTGATGGACATGAATATTTCCTCGCTCACTCTCTGGATATTCTGGAGCGTGCATTTATAGAGCTGTCTGTGAAGAGCCCGTGGAGTAAAAGGTGGTTCAGGTTTTTAGCATTCCTGTCAACTTTTTCCAGTTTGTGAATTTAATGTGATTAATTTTCAGGTGTGTTTCAAAGATGTTTGGATGTTTGGTGTGACTGAGGTCAAGATTTAGGCTGAACTCCGGATGGTGGTCAGAAGATTACTTTGAGAGCTAATTACAAGTCTTCTTTGTATAAGTCTGAATAGTTACATCACAAAGATTTTTCTTTAATGATTCATCAGGCAATTTAGTGGGGGGGAAAAAAATCCCCAGCTTTTTAACTTCATGATAAAGCGTGTTTTTCCCTTAGCCCATCTGGCTCTCATTGAGCTGTACCCCAGCTCTTGCAGGCTATTTTATTGGGTATTCATTTCCTGATTCTGAAAATGAGATCTGTGATGGCTTTGAAGTCTGGATATCTCTTTTTCTCTGCATGTGTGGCCTACATTTCTCCTTGTATCCATCTCCTGAGTGAGCGTACTGCTGTGGTGTGAGTTATGAACGAAGGCCTGTGCCCATGGTTTATTCAGGCGTAGACTCCGTGAAGTTAGTGTGTGCTATTTCTGGAGTTCCCTTGGGGAGAAGATGGCCAGCCTGTCTAACCTCAGAGCCGAGCAGAAGGAGGCAGCTTTGGTGTCGCTGTGCTGGATCAGCTGTTGGTGGTGGTTCTGTCAGGGAGGATCCTGTCCTGCAGACGGGTGTTAGCAGGGTCACCCGGCAGCAAGCTGCTGAGAAAACATTCATTTTACTCCATTGGTTTGTTATTGTTGCCAGGAAACACCTTGTCCACCTTACAGAGACTTGTGAGCTATGGCTGCTCCTATCTCAGCTCGACAGATTTGCCCTACAACTTGGAAATAAGGGTCAGTGCCCCCGACACCCGCAGCTCTGGGTCACGGTGCCAGCCTGTCTTGTCAGGTCACATTGTCACTGTCTTATTTGGTGCCTGGTGCTGTGACCACTACAGTTTGGGCCTCTGGTCAGTGGCAGGACAGCTTAGTGCTAAAGGGGGTGAAGTTTTCTCTCAATTATATCCCTCCGTGTTTCTGGATTACTCGGGTATCTCTTGAAGGGCACTTTCCACCTTGTGCTGTGTATCCGGTGCTGCTGCTGGCTTCAGGTCAGCCCAGCACCTGGAAGTTGGTGGAGGTGGAGAAATCACAGTGCTGGGGTCTCACGCTGGTGCTGCCATGGACCTCAGCAGGTAGCAGATTGGTTTCTGAGTTTTCGTTAACATCATTTGTTTTCTACCTGTTTTCCTTATAACAACTTGAATGGTAAGGTTTACTTGGTAGCATTAGGACACCCCTTTGGGAACGAGAATGTTTAAAAGTTGCTTTAGTCGTAAGGCTGCTGGGAGGAGTTCTCTCTCTTCATATCTTCTCAGGTGAAGGTTAGTATGTCATAGAGCTGACAGAGTACTTTGACCTTCCTGGTTCATTTACAAATAGAGTGCTCTTTTAATGGGCTGTTTACATTCCTCAAGGTACAGCGTAGTTTCGATGTACCTGCCTGTCTGTGCCGGGAGGAAATACTGCTGCTGGTTAATTGATGTGTTCTCGTGATTAGAGATGACTCCTGCAGCCTGGTGGGCAGAAGATTGAACAAAGGTGCTGCCTCTAAGCTACAAGTTTTATTTTTGTGTTCAGTCGTCCACTGCCTGTTCCTGGGGGCAAGAGCTCTCTGTGGAGAGATAATCTGAACTGTTGATGGGCACTGTTTGCTCAGAGCTGACCAGAGAGGAGACGTCTCTGTAGAAGCCTCCTAGTGCTTGGAGCCATAGGAAATGTTGGCAGAGTCATTTTCTGCCCCTGCGTCTGGGGCCAAAATGCACAAGTTGCAACCAAAAAAGAGCCATCATGATGTCTCTAAGAGGTGAAAGGATTTG
>WKFP01013230.1:166509-302129 GCA_011057875.1 Pterocles orientalis | reverse complement strand
TGAAGTAGGAGACTGTTGTATGTCTGACCCCAAACTGGCTGCTACTCAAGGTTCTGCAACACGTGGTGCCTCGTGTTGTATCAGATGGCGGATGGGTGATTTTGTTGACTCCCTCCTGGTTAAGGTATCCTTGAACCTTCTGCCTGTTTTGTGGGAGTCCCATATGGTTGCAGGACTGAGAGAAAACCCTGACTTCAGATTTGTGTTGCATCAGATGGGCTGGGTGCTGGGTAGTTCTTGAAGCTTAGAACAGCCTGCTCGTCTCCAGTACAAGACTGTCATCACTACCAGGAAAGGTGGTAGTAAAGAACCTGCTCAGCCAAATGACCAGTTTCCCCTCTTTGTTCAGTGTTTTCTTTGGACGTCAGAGTACTTAATATTCCTTACTTTCTCTTCTTTCCTGGTAAGTCATGCTTTTTCCAAGTTGCTCCATAAGATTTCATTTCAATCTTTTTTTTTTCTTTTTTCTGAAACCTCACATCTCCAAGGCAGAGGTGCTATACCATACTTGTGAGTGAGAAGACTTTTTTGTGTGTGTGATTAGAGGGTTAAATCTTCCAGATGTTCTTTGAAGGTGTTACTGAGAGAGCAAGGCTATTGCCAGAGTCACTTGGAGGTGCATTAAAGACTCTTAGGAACTTGTTTATGTTTTGTCTGATGAGAGATATTCCTTGTCCTCCTTTCCCCCCAGGCCAGCTCAGATTATGCTGATAGCATTAGTGAAGAACACTTCCAAGTCTGATGTCACTCTACAGCAAAAACCTGGAGGCTTGTTGAGATACTTACCAAGCACTGAGACTTTGCAGAGTCATCCAGGAATGAAACTGCATTTTGTGGAGCAAAATGGGCTGCTGAGGATGGTATTTACATGGAGGACTCCAACACTTGTTTTCAGATAGCTGCAAAAGAGTAGAGCTCTACACACATCATGGGTGTGAAGTTAGCTGAAATTACACGAGATTTACTTTTAAGTGGTTGGTGTTCTTTAATCTATATTGTCTGTATGACACTCCTTCCTTCTCTCTTTGTAGTTCTTTCAAACTCCAGCAGCAAGTTGGCACGAACTGCAAGTTTGGGATGTATGCAAAATGTTTATACCTGAGAGCCTCCAAAGAGCTGTGGGACTTGGCCTGCGGATATGGCCACAGGGGAAAAAATAATCTTGGGGAGACTCTGCGTCTCGAGCAGTCGAGTGTGAAAGTGAAAATGGGTAGTGTATATTGAGCTGTAATTGTTGGAAAGTAGCTGTGTTTTCCTAGACTTCCTGGCTAGTGGGAACCTTGAGAGTGTGACCTGAGTAACCTAAGAGATGGAGGGTTTCACCGCCTTGAGTAGTGCTGTGACCCTTTCATGGACACTTCCAAAGGACAGAATATTGATAACAGGAACTGCAGAACATGCTGTGTTGAAATTTTATCTGCCTAAGTAGTTGCTAGTCCAATTCCATTAATGTTTGCATATTTAATAAACTTTTAATGTTGGATTTTAATGAGTTGGCAGTTATCTCTGAACATCCAGCAGCAGTCGCAGAGTCTAGGTGGCTCTCAAATGTGTATTTCTCTCACTTGGAAGGCATGTGGCCTTTCCTTGGGCAGTCAGCACTTGACAAGCTGTAGCATGCTTTGGCTCGTTTTGTACGGATGTACATTGACAATGAATTTCTTAACTTGGATGGAGCCCTAGGGTTAAGCTTTCAGAGGAGGAATCTTTTTAAGAAGCTGGATGTAGGAGAACATGACCTTGGTTAATCTCCTAACACACCATTTATCTACTTGGGATGGTTCTTGCTAGTGATCTAATTATTTTAACTGCAAAATGGGCCTCCTAGGGAATTTGTTTCTGATGTGGCATTTGCTGGTTTACAATCCCAGTGCTTTTGCTTTGCTTCTTCAGCCTTATTTTCCAAATATATAACAAACTCCTCAGAACCTCAAACAGGCTGAGAAGTGCCCTGGTTGTGCTGCGTGGTTGGAACCAAGTGTCTCTGAGGTTAGGGAAGCTACTCTATTATTGAGTGGACCTGGGCAAAACTGATCTGAAAAGTTCAGTGTTGTGCTTTTGAGATAAGCCCAAGTGTAATAAATATATGTCAGTATGTAAAATGTAGCAGACAAGGTGAAAAAGGACTCTTGATAACACAGTGTAATTCCAAGTTCTGGCGCCAGTATGACTTTAAATAAGTCACTTCCCCATTCCCAATCTTTAGGATAACTTTTTAATATTGTACTGTACTATAGATAGCAAATGTGTTAGCTGTGAGGGTCGCAGGGGTAAAGACGGAAGCCCTTTCTGCCTTCTTTGAGATAAGACAGCATAGTAATTCGGTGACTGGACCCATCAGATTGGTTTCAGGTGACCTTTCAGTGTGCCTGGTAAAAAGCAGGAAAAATGTAATGCTTATGTAGCATAATATCTTTATCTGAGAGTGCTGTATTTTAAATTGAAGTTCTTTTTATGTCTCCAGAATACCAGTTTCTGAGAGGAAGAGCAAAGAGAGTTAACAGCAAAAACTGATGGACCATTACATCTTCCAAAATGAGCCTATTCACACTTTTCTGCTGGAATCTAACATGCCTTGAGGGTGAGTAGTTTCTTTGTGACACATGAGCTGCCCAATGACTTGGGCCTTGACCCTCAGTCTTCCCAAAGTCAGGTCTGTCCTCATTTCAGCTCAGTGTGCAACTGCCTTTCTGGGCTGGCACAGCCCATGGAAGCATGCTTGTGAAAATATGTATTTTACCACTAGGAGAAATGTGTGGGAAGTAGGTAATATTTTCACCATACCAATTAATTATCATTCATTTGAAACTCTTTAAAAAGCTAGAGTGCTTAGTGAAAGAGGGGAACCGATGGGAACATGAATATTTTTTGGTGAGTGGAGGAAACACAGGTGTGTTGTTTGCAGGATGAGGAAGTCAAGTTTGTAAGACGAACTTTTGCTTAGTTTGGTGAATGTATTAAATTAGGTAAGGCATTTTCAAGTTCTGTTCCAGTCATACCTCAGATGATACTATCAGTGTTCAGAGTGGCTGAAGAAGAGTGCTTGCTGACAAAGATGGTAAATTAATTTCCCCAAAGTAAAGAACATAATGCTTGAATGAAATTAAATCAAAGTTGTATTTTGTAGAGTTTGTGTTATCTTTTATGTTATTTTTGTACTCAACCCCTTAAGGCTGTAGTCAGCAACTGTACAGTATTGTTTTAAAATCCTTTAATGACAGAAATCAAAATGGGAAATGTCACATAAGTCCTGCACTCAACATTGAAATAAAACCAGGATTTTTGAGACAAAACCGTTAAGGTTTAAAATGTCTTATTTGAGACATTACAGTCACTTTAATAAAAACATCTAAAGGGAAGCCATGAGCCTATGTAAGCCTAATTTTGCCTGTTTAGCAGCATTAATTCTGATTTTTAATTAGACTAATAAATTTGCTTTTCTGTTGGTTACTTTATAGATAATTAAATTTTCTATTTTTTTGTATGAACAACCTAGCACCTCTGAACAAAAAGCTAATAGTGGACTGTAAATGGTGAAAAGTAGGTCTAGGTAGTTGTCAATTGTCATTCTGTCTGCACAGAAATTGTTTTAAAATGTCCAGCACTGGAGTCACAGGCCTCTTGTGTGCAAATCCCTGGCAGAGATTCATCCTACGCTGGGCTCAGTTTTCCTGTGCTTTTGAAGATTTGTCTTATTATCTATGTGAGTTTCTTAAATATTTGTATATTTGGCAGCGCTGATAAATCATAGAATGGTTCGGGTTGGAAGAGACCTTTAAAGATTATCTAGTTCCAACCCTCTGCCATGGGCAGGGACAGCTCCCACTAGCCCAGGTTGCTCAAAGCCTCATCCAACCTGGCCTTGAACCCCTCCAGGGCATCCACAGCTTCTCTGGGCAACCTGGGCCGCTGCCTCGACACCCGCACAGGAAAACATTTTTTCCTCAGATCTCATCTAAATCTCTCCTCTTTCAGCTTAAAACCATTACCCCACGTCCTGTCACTGCATGCCTTTGTAAAAAGTCCCTCTGACAAGCCTCTCATGAGTGTAGTACTTGACAGGGGTAGGAGGGGATGAGGTGACAGGAGGCCTTACCACTCAAGGAAGAGAAGACTTATAGCTGGAGAGAGAAATACTGTTCACATTAGTTTGTGCAGTTTGGTTTCTGGTATAATCTGCACAATTCTGCATAAGAGGATGGAAACCTGAAACCCCCAAACTAGAAGGTGTTACCATGTTCTAAAAGGTTCTCTTGTGTTGACTAGTTGCCTGTGTTCTCTAATTGTCCTCTTCAGATTCAATAGGATGAGCTGTGGAATGTTTTGGAAACACGTATGAGTAAAGACACAGACATTAGAGCTGCGAGACCTTGTATGGAAAATTAGTCCTAGAGGAAAGTAATTTGCTGTACTGGGTCCATGTTCCTGACTCAGCAGCTTTGTTTCTGATACATTTTTAATTGTAAATGTGTTGCCACAGGTGTTCCTTATAGCTGTGTGTGGGGAAAAGTAATATTGAAGTGCTCCAAAGTACAAACGGAGGTCAACTGCCTATTTGTTTTTGTTAGCTGAGGACTGGATTTTGAGTTTCTATTGTTATATGTAGTTAGATACTGAGAACTCCTGGAAGGCTTTAAATAGGAACCTGCTATTGATGTTCCACACTTTCCACCTTATAACGTGGAAGCTATCCTAATGCTACAGAAAAGTAGGATATGTTCCAAGAGCCATAAGTAAGTTGAGTGTTTTCCATATATATGGAAAAAATAACTTTTTTTTTTTTCTGTACTGTGCTTGCAGCCTAAACAATCAAAACAGATCTTGGAGTGCCATAGTTTCTTCAGAGTTTCTTCTTCTTTTTTATGCGTTCCTTACATGTAAAGAGGCAGTAAATGGTTTTATATTTGTATCATGATCCTCAGTTGTTTTTTTGGGGGAAAGGATATTTTCAGTGCAGTCTATGAATTCTGCACAAATAACTATCTGTATATTAACCTTCACTGTTAGAAAGTTCTTGATGTTTGAGTGATTGCGGAAGTCTATAGTTAAACCATGTGCTGTTCATGTGTGGATGAAGGATGTTTTAAAGGTAAAGATGTTATCTGTGAGCCTTTTTGCCAAAAAAATGTGGAAAACTAGGGAGTCTCACTTAGAAATGTTTATTCTGGTGTCTTCTGTACTTTTCTGTTGATGTGGATGAACAGAAATACCTCTTATTCTTTTTGCTCTCTCCTCTTTGTTCTACTTCGACATTTTGTGAAAAGTGCAACTTTAATCTGTGGAGAAAGATTGTGCAACAGGGTAAAGAAAGAGGGAGAGTGAAAAGAGGATATTTTGCTGCTCTAAGGCTTCTTTGTTCTCTGAGGTCAGGAAGAGCTGAGCTCCCGGTGATTTCATAAGCTATTCTATTACCTGGACAGTAAGCCTGAATGGATGGATCCTCCTCTGTATGACTCATAAAGTAAATATCAGGCAGTGCTGGTATTCCTGATACTGTCTGCTCTGAGTACTTGCTCCTATTTCTTGCTTATTGTTGACTTGCTGATTTCTTACCTGCTGCCGCAACCCCAGCCGATTTTGTCAGCACAGGGTCTTCCCACGGTGTGCAGTTGTAGAGAGAGACCTCCATTGGAGCTAGTAGCTGTTCCAGCCTTGTTAGAGGATGTATTTTTCAATGGTAGCTGGAAAATATTTGGAGATGTTTCCAGTAAAACAGTTGGTACTGATTCTTGGCTCAAAGCCTCCTTTTGATCAGAGGCAGCATTGTGATTTGCCAGATGGCCTGTGAGCTGGATCTGGTGCCTGCTCTGATTGCAACCCTCCTGCAAGACATGGCACCAGAGGGAGTGCATCCTGGCCTCCCACGGGAGCACCGGAGCACTCTGCGTTCAGAGCTGTTACTGGAGCAGGAGGTATCAGCGGATCATTCCTGCTTGGCTGCCTTTAAGGACAGCTGGCTGCTGCAGATAGGGCTTCAGGGCTGGAGATCTGTGAGCTGTGCTTCCCTGGCAGCTGCTGCAGCCAAAGGGGGGCTGAGTAACGGTGATGTGTTGCTGTCTCCTTGAAGAGGAGATTTGCAGCTTACATGGGGGGGACAGGGCACTTCATGTGTTTGTGCTCACTGGGAAGCTCTGTGAGGGAAGGATCAGGGCATGTTACCCACTGGCCCTCCCAGGTACCGTTAAGACTGGCTTTCAGTGGGCACACATTCAGATATTGGATAACCATGGGGTTTTGCTGAGGCTCTGGGTTTGTGTCCATTTTTCATGTGGCTTAGACTGAAGCAGGCTTCTGTCTTAAGTGTGGGACCTTGGATAGGTGTAGGGGTCCTTGTTAGCTTCTCTTCCTTGCCTGTCTGTCCCTGATATGCCATTACTTGTGGCCTTATGGGATTTGAAAATGCCTCAGTGTTGCTGGATTAGATTCTCATCTCATTGAGAGAAGAATTTGCCATTAGTTTAACCTGAATCTTGACTAAATATGGACAGTTTGAACCTTGGGCAAAGACTCACAAACTGGATGATGCTGCCCAGCCAGAGTCAGTTGCTATCCTTATGTTCTCTGGAAGAAGGACCGTTTCCAGTGCTGGATGGCTGAGACCATTTTGGGAGCTGTCCAGGCCACTGGAGATGAGAGCTGTGGAGGAGAACTGCACAAACTTTTAGATATTCCTTTGCTTTTACTGATGCTGTCTTAAGACATTGCTTATCCCCTTCTGCCAAGGGGAGCTCTTCCAGCCATAGCTGGAGATGCTTTAAGAAGTCCAGATGATCGTGGGGTTCTCTCTGTTTCTGGAGATCTTGAGGGTTACATGTTATAAACTGAAAACACAATAGGTGAAATTCAGTTGTAGTACAAGTAGTGTAAGCAGCGTGAGACACACCACCAAGTGTCCCAGAGGAGAATCCATCAGACTCATCCTCGCATTGAATTTCTAGGTGTTGTCGATGTTACAGTGGCAGGTTTGACAGCTTGGTTGCTAGGTGTGTGCAGGCTTTTTTGGATGTTTCATTTGCTGTGTTGGGAACCATTTGTTTTGCTTCAACTGGACGTGAAATATTACCACTGGGGCCAGATAGGGTTCACTTAATGGCAGAGGAGGCTGTGCTGTCAGTACCAGCCCGAGGCCTGGTGTTGTTAGAGCTGTTTCACACAGCCACTGCACTGCAATTAACTTTCCATGAACAGAACTTCAGGAGTTCCTGATCTAGGACCTCATCAAGCCAGGAGGAGTCTGCAGCCCAGTTGCATTAGAGAATAAGTGTCCAGACTGAAAGCCACTACACGCTTTTGTTTTATTAAGGTCTGCTATTGAGAAAATAAATTTTGGTAAGTAGAACACATTAAGCTGTCATTTAGTTAAGGGAATAAACTGTAAAAACCTTTTATCACGTTGCAGGGAAAAAGAAAATATTGCTTCAGGTTTCTGTAGTGTTTGTTCCAGCTTCCTGAGTAAAATTCTATTTTTATGGTATATTTTTCCTACATTTAAATAGTGTGTGGATGTATTTTAAAATGTTTGATTACATTATGATTATATGTAATGATTAGATACTGATTAGTGTGAAAGAGGTGCAGCATTCAATTCACTGTAAATTTCCTGGGTAGCATTACTTGTCTGCATATTGCCTTATCAAATAAGAAAATATTTTTTTCTCAAGCACATTGTACTTGCCTTCATGAAACAGAATTACATTTCTATTAAAATAATGTTTGCTCAGCACTCCCAAGTATAGAGGTTTAGCATTACTGATAAGGTCCGAGGTAAACTTTTACTTTGTTCATTTAGAACCTGACTTGGTCTCCATTCTCTGGTGCATGAATGTTGCATCATCTGTTACTTTGCAGTAGCTGTGTTCGCAAAGGTGCTCAACTCTTGTGTTTAGATGTCTTTTACCACAATTTATTTTTCCTTGAAATCTAAACACTGTCTTTGAGTTGATGCATCTTTTTAATCTCAAGCAAAGTAGAGCTCTGGTTTTATCTTATTAATTTACGCAACCTCGATAAAAGCAACCAGGTTATGCTGGAGTCAATTTGATGATAATTCCTTCTGTTCTTCCTTAAGTCACAGTGAAAATGAAATAAGCTACATTTACTGGGTGTTCTTCATGCCTTTTCGTCCAGTGCAGAAGGAAATGAAGCTATTTTGACTGTTCTCTGACATGTGTAATCAGTGAAGATGAGGGCAGAGAAAGGCTTTGTAGAAATAAATAAAGTGGATATTGGTCTTTCTAAAGTTGTTATTAATGTACTCCAGTATGCTCCAATTAAAGTCACAGCCTGGCAAGGCAAGTGCCGGCAATCTCAGCTGCTCTTTCATTTACCAACCTGTTGCTTGGTTTCGAGTTTTTGTTCCTGTCTTTGGAGTGCTCTGTCACAGCAGTTTTGAGGTGCTGGCTCTGAGGGGGTGCAATGTGCCTTATGGCAAGCTTTGTGCTGCACTTCACCTGGAACAAGCTTGCACTGCCAGGAAATCCGCTGTGCCGGGGTTGAACAAGGCTGGCTGAAATCAGGAATACCCCTGCCAGTGATATATACCTGCATGGATCAAAAAAGGGCTTGCAGTAAACTCCAGGGTTTCAAACACCTTTGGTAATACAGTTGTGTAACTTCTTTTTGCAAGAGGATCATAATTCTCTGTGAAAGTGGAGAGAAATGAGGTCACCTGTAAACACCATGAAACACAATACTGCTGAGATTAAAAAAAAGCAAACAACAAAACACCCGTGTTCCCTCCAAAAAGCACCAAACCAAAACTCACCTGCTGATCCAGTGGATGTACGAGTGTGTTTTATTGTGTATGTGCTGGGGGAGCTTCAGTTGCTAGTCCTCGGTGTTTGAGTTGTGCTGACCTGGCTTTTATTGCAGTAGGGGCTGCGAATTCCTTCTCCAAAGGGGGTCTTGTAGAGAAGATGCTGAATATGACAGCTCATGGTGTGGGGACTTCCATTAGTTCCTGACAGGGCTCTGTGTGCAGCTGAACCTGCTGCTGGCAGGTATGCGAGTGTGTTGTCCTGTTCTAGTGCTGATGGTGGGGGAGCCGGGCGAGCTGCGGGTGCATCAGGTGGATCATGCATTTGTGTTGTCCATTGTAACTTAGAAAGTAAAACCTGAGTGTACATAGTTTAACACCCAAAAACTGACAGTGCCTGTGCTGCTTCTTTGTGTCATTTCTGTTGTATTTGAAGAACTAAGCTGTGTGCTTTTAAATTGGTTGTGTCTTCTCCCGAGATGGCAGTTAAGGGGATGCTTTGTTGTTTGCTTGACAAAATGTTGCAGTGGTAGCAGAGGATATTATATTCTCAGTTTGTGTAATTTCAGATGTAACAGAACTCCTACTTATGCTTCGGTTACTCTCCTGCTTCTCCACTATATGTTTTCTAGACAGCTGTGCTTGCATTGGCTGACTTATCTAAAAATTATTAAACTGATATGTTTATTTGCTCTGCCCTGCACTGATATCAGCCTTCAGCCCACACTCTCTGTTTCCAGCATCAGGATGGGCAAAATAGAGATGGCAAAATGACCTGATGTTTAATTCCTTGCTTGTGGATGGGGGAGTATTGTATGCTGGGAACCTGAGCAGCGTGACTTAGTGGTGAATTTGAATCATGGTTGTTTGCTTCGGGTATAGACTGCAGGAAATGAAAACCAACCCTGATTTTGCCTCATAGAAGAGTTTCAAAACTTAGGTAATGTGACTCAAAGGAAAGGCTTTTCTGGATGCACTTTTCTTCTAGAAAGTTTTGATACGTTTATGCTGACTCTTGCGTTTAGAATGATTGGCAGTTTATGGTAAGTGCCATCTGAAAAATGCAAGGGATTTGCTTTCTCACAGTGTATAAAAGAAAGCTTCACCTTGTTTCTGAACCAGAAATGGCAAGGCTCTGTAACGGAGTTTCGGATGTATGCTATTGCAGGTTTTCATTTGGGTTTACTCTGAAAGGAGCTCCTATCTTCAGAGGTAAGCATGCGGTAGTTTGGAAACTGCTGCTGCTACAGAGGAGTTGAACTAAATTCTTGATTACGTTACTGTGAAAAATGGCATTGTACAGAAACCCGTTGCATCCCTTAAAAAACCTGTAATGCTGGCACAATGGTATTGATAATGGGCATTGGATTATGCAAAATTAAGGTCAGAGTTTGAGAAGAATATACCCTTCCTTCTTAAAAATTCCTCCCCTTTACTTTGGGGGGCTGAATGTGCTAACCTAGATTAAAACAGGTTGAGGGAGCGGCAGTGTAGCCGGCTTTTGAAAGTCAGGTCTTCCAGCTGCATGCCTAAACTAGTAGATATAATTCTGTGTTTTATTAGTGTGTAATATTTACTAAGACTTCTGTTCTTAAATATTATAAATACTTCTGCATATTACTTAAAAAGATGGGAAAAACCCATCTTGCCTAAAAAAATCTATGTTTTAATGTTGGAGAGAAATTTAGCTTATTGGGACCTCTTGTGATGAATGCTGTTAAATTAACTTTGCTATGTGTAGCAGTGAAGAGAGCTTTCTGAATTTTATTAACACTGAAGGATTTTTATGCAAAAAGAAAGCACATTATATATATGGCTATAGACACGTCCGGTAAAACGGGCAATTTTATTAAACCATGAATTTAGGGGGGTGTTAGAATGGTTGCCTGGGGCTTCAGGATGGTTTTTCAGTACTCTGGATGGGTAATGCAGAATAGCCTAACTGCTAGGACAGAGAAGCCCAGAATAATTTTCCTTGTCCCAGTTAAGTCAAGAACTATTAGAGCAGTGGAAATAAGGTTTCAACAAGAGGGGGAAAAGGGTGAAGGAGGTGTCAGCTCTCACTCTTGCTAGTGAAAGGGGAGAGTACGCAAATGTACCACAAGCTAGAATGGAAGAAAAGTGGGTGAGTAGCAGTTACCAGTGGAAATAGGAAATTGGCTAATATTGCCAAAGCACATAAGTGGATTAGGAATTACTTTCACTCTTCCTGGTGTGTTTTTTTTGTTTTTTTTTTTAAAGGCAAACTGTGTTTGCAGTAAGATGTGCAAGTCAAAGGAGTATGTGATTTTCTTTGACCTGCACGTTTGTCAAGAAAGGATTCTTCTCTGTTACCAAGCCTGATGCTTGAGTCGTTTCTCTCCAACCTAGTACAACCAAAGTGCTATACATGAGGTGTGCCATCATCCGATGGCTTTGCTTCCCCTGACGCTGGGAGCAAGGAAGGCACAGCAGCTGAGAAGCTCTAGTAAACTCCTTTCACTGTCTAGCTGATAGTTAAATGTTTGGAGGAATGATATCAAGTACTTTTTAAATGTACCTTCCTCACCTCCTTTTCCTAAAGTATTACATTTTTTTTTCATATCATGTATTGAGATGTTTTATTGTGATGCTGCAGTAAAAGTAACATTTCTGAGCAGCATATTCAAGGATCAGGAACTTTAAAGGTGGGGTTTTGTGAGAGGTGGCTTTAACCTTCTCATTGCAAAAACTTGAGGTGGCTTGCTGGGAGTACTAGCAGAATTTCTAGTGTCTTTTTGCGTGCAAGTGTTACAACTGGAAGGAACGAAAAAGTGTAATGTAGGAGACCAGGTATTAGACAGCAATCCTATATGCGTAGTCCTATATCAGTAGCCATACCTCCATGGGTAATCAGTAGCCATACTTGCATGGCTAACTCTTGTCATTTAACCATGCCGACTGTTGGTGTGTCAGAACCCACACAAAAAGGACTGAGGAACCCAGCTGCTGTCTTCAGAAACCACCGTACCTCATCCCCTTGTTTGGTGATTCCCTTTGACAAATGGGTTTGGAATGCAGTAGTCCTGAGCAACTCATTTGCTTGTGCTGTCCTACCCTTAGCCCATCTTCGGGATTATCTGTCATGCTTGTAGCAGAGCAAGAAGATGCACCCATGTGTTTAGGCGTGCAGGAGGTGTTGCAGGGCCCAGGGAACAGACTTCCACTGCCTGTGTTTCCTTACTCTGAACTGATGATCTGTCTGGAGCATGAGGAATTGTTCCCACACTTGGATGAAGATACAGTTCCCTTTCTCACTCTCCCGGGTCTATTTTTTCAACATCAGGGTTAGTTTCAGTGGTTCTCAGATTAGAATACATATGTTCCCGTGTAGTTGAGATTCGTTGTCTGTACAACACATTTGCTTTTGAACTATGTGGAGCAGTGAGGCTGTTTCTGCAATGCCTTCCAGTGAAGCATGTGGAAAGGAAGAAGTTTGATCAACTTGTTTCTCACACAGAGGAAGATACAAGGCAAACCCAAAAGGGAGGCAGAAATGAGCACTACAGGTTCTCTTCTTCTCAGCAAGCTCTTCTAATGTGCTGAAGAAAATTGTCCTTCATGTCCCCTCAGATGATTAGATTCACAAAAGCCAAACTACAAAAATCATACCTGTATCAGGCACTGACCATCTACAGTCAGAATCTCATTTTGTGTTTTTATCTTGATTACCTTTGTTACCTTGGACACTTTGCGGGAGAGAGAAAGCCTCATCATTCTGATTGCTTCATATTTCCGAGATGTTTTTTGAGAGAAAATCTTTCCTGAGCTTCGTTCAACTTCTGAAGTAGAGTTTGGTCTTTCTGGGAATCATGTGAGATCAAGTGATTATGTGGAGCAAGAGATTATGAACTGCGGCCGCAGTAGCAAAGACCTTGATATCAAAGGCCACCTGCCATTGCACTCCATTTCTTCAGCCTTAAGGTTTGCCAGGTTTTACATTCAGCTTGTCATCTTCCTATATAATGGCAAGCAGTTCTTCAGCAGATGAGCAGAACAGTTTCTCAAAGGATTATTTAGTGTTTATATCCCAGCCAGAAATCTCCTTCTGCAGAAAGCTTGGTGTAGTCTTCACAAGGTGTACTGGGTTCTCTTTTGACCTTCTTTCTGGATGCTTCTTTTACTATTTTCTTGCTCTTCCTGGGGACAGTCAACAAATGAAAGTCAGCATTGACCTTCAGGTTTGCAACCCAGCTTACACAGATGTCTGGTAGGAGTACAAAAAATGTCCCACAATAGAACTTCAGTAGCTTTTCCAAAAATTGCTTTATATTCATCAGCTTGTGTGAACAATTTCTTAAGCAAAACTTAAATGAACTCTTGAACACTTTTCTGATTTAAGAAAATGGGGAAAAATGTCTGATGGTCTATGTTGATGTCCCTGAAATTCACACACATGCAGAGCATTGTTTAATCTGTATTTTCTGTTCATGGCGTGTATTTTATTAACCATGATGCTCAGTCAGAAATAAATTTACAGGCTATTACCTCACCCTTGAATCTGTGACATAAAGAACGGAGCACCTTTCGAGTCGTTTTGCTTTTAAGTAGCTGTGGTAGTTGAGTATAGCAGCTCTAAAACACTCTTTTTCTTTCAGCCTAACTGCAAACACTGTCCCCTTCAAGGCTAGGTCAGTCCAGGTATTGCTATATGCAAGGTGCAATTTTTTTTGTTTTGTTTTGCTTTGTCTGCTGTTTGGCAAAAGAGAGACTCCGCTTGCTCCCAACTACTGCCAACAATTAAAGACAGTTATCAGCTTCCAGCTGGAATAAAAGTTTTCAGACAATATTTACAGCCAGTTCTGTCCTGAAAGAATGGAGCTACGGCTGCCATTGTCATCTGGAGATACAAGGAGGCTTCCATTTGGCTTTTCAGTGAGAAATAAGATGTAAAATATAGCTCTGGTGGTGGCTGTTGGCTTTACTGGTTGTCCATGAAACACGGCAGAAGGTTTCTGCATATCTGTGGCTCAAGCTACTTAATGTATCTGTACTTTCTTCTGTGGCAGAACGTCCTGATCTGGGGAGTAACTGTGGTTACCTTGGTCCTAGTAAGGACGGAATCTTCCCTGGAGTTGGATGTCACAAAGTATGACTCAGGCTGAGTCTCCTGGAGGAGTTTTGTGAGTCTGTGCATGAACTGCTTCCTTGGTGTGTTCTCCTTTCTGCCTCTGTGTGAGGACGAGTTTTTGATAAGATACAGGACAATATTCTGCTTGCTCAGCACTATATATCAGAGTAAGAGAGAGTTTCTTGTAAGAAAAAATAGTGTGATTGTGTCGCAGGAGATTGCGATTAAAGTAGAATCATATTGTCGTGTGGCAATGTAAATATTTAATGTTTTCTGTCATTTGAGTAGCATGGCATACCAGCATTTTCCTTGTCATCTGTATCTTTTTAGTATCGGATCTGGCTGCTTTCTCCAGAGACCTGCCATTCTGCAAGGAGAAGTGCCGTGTGACATCAGGTTTCAGGGAGCCGACAATTCAAAGTAGCCAGCAGTGAAAATTGAGGTCCTGCTTATCAGTGGTGATGTGTTCCCACGTAAGGTGTATGTAGAAGACCCCAAGGTGCTGTCTTGGGTTTGCAAGTTTGTTGCCAGCAGGTAATTGCAGTGAAAGAGAACCTTTTGATGTGGGTGTACTTGCACCATTTAATTCTGTCCTTGTAGGTTAATTGAGGCTGTGCTGTGGCTTTCTGTTTGTTCTTTACTTTTTTCACTACCTCGGGAGAGAATATGTATTGGAACTGCTTCTGAAAGTTATGGTAGCTTTCTAAAATATACTCCCAACCTTGAGGAGGGTGCAAAATACGAGATTACCAGTGTATGCATGTTTGAATCTGCTCATAGAGAAAACCTGTACTCATTGATGACTTACACTTGTTGTGTGGAAGATTTCCAGAGGCTGGAAGAATTTCAGTAGGCTCCATGGCGTGTGTCACATGCCATTTCCTAGTTTGCCAGTGTGTTCAGCTATGTGAGGCTCTCATACTGGGAGTGAGGAAAGCCAAGCAAAGGGCTTTCCTGCTCTTATTTAATGCTTGTCCATTCAGGACTTGCGGATGGCTGGCTTGGGATAAGTGACATAAATCTAACACAATATAATTATGCTGCTAGGGTGAAATCTGGGTCTAACTGAATGTTTGCCTTTGATTTTGGTGAAACCAGATTTCTCTTTAGGATTGGAGACAGGGAAGAAGACTAGATATGCTGGTAGAGATGGCAGGGAAGGGAGAGGTGGTAGTCTGAATTTCAGCAAGTGGACATAGAAGCAGGAAAAAGAATTAAGTTTGAGATGAGAAAGATATAAATAGGAAAAGGAAGTAGGCCTCTCTAAAGATGGAGGGGAAAGAAGCAGATAATGGTGATCTGGTGATAGTCTGTGGAGGTAAAGAGCAAGAAAGGGAAGAAAAATGGAGGTGGAGATCTCATAGGGGTCATGGAATCCATTAATTTCTTTTTTAGGATCTTGCATTTTAGGCAGGAAGAGACACTAATGAGCAACTTTCCTCCCCTCACAAATTTATTTAACCAGTCTGAGTTTACTGTTAGAGTGTGGTGGGAACAAGGAAATGACGGAGAAGGGGTGATCCTTACTAATGGGTTCTGTTTGCAAGGGAAATGGCACAGAGAGAAAATCAACTCTTCTTTTACCAAAAGTGTTGTAAGAGGAACAGTTCCAGGTGGGTCCCTTTCTGCTCCCAGGGCTCTGTGGATTTATTTTCTCCAGTATTTCCACATCCATCTTCACTCTCTGATTCTAGAGTTTCAGTTTTCTTAGCAAGGCAACACTAGGCCTTTAATCAGAGATTTGCAGCACTTGCTGTTTTCTAAGGTGCGGTGCAACAGCTGCTCTTGTTTTCAGGTGATGTTATCTCCAGCATTGTGTGGAACTGTCAAAGCTGTGAAATTGAGGAGCCTGCTTCAGAGCTCTGTGTGTGTTGCTGACCCTCGTGCTGTTGCATTCTGCAGTAGTGAAGGCAGAGAGCTGAGTAGGTTGCTGGCTTGTGCATGCTGCATCTGTAGTGCCAGGTATAGAAATCTCCCTGTTCTTTTTCTCCTATTTTATTTTTATACTTATGTTTTCAATTTGTGTCATTTAGAAATCAAAGCAGGAGCGTGCAGTTCAGCAGCAGCAGAACTGTGCTTACTATGAATCTGCTACTTTGCTCAAATTAAACATTTATGAGGCTAGGGACTCCTCACTGCTCCATCTCAAGTCTTTCAGCCTCCTACAGTGTGATGACTTTTTTTTTTCTTTGCACTTTGACACAGCTCCTGCAAGAAATATAGCAAAATTATCCTCCATTGGCCTCTCTCCCAGCCCATCTTCATTTTGTGCATCCAGTTTGTTTTTCCCTTGACCATAGTTTACGGGAGCAGCTGTTGATGTAAGTAATGCTTAATATTCCCTGGGAGCTGGAAGATTTCATCCCAGTCTGATTGGCCTCAGTTATTTGTACATTATTCTGCTGTCAGCAGTCTGTATGGAGGTGGTGTGGTTGGGTGGGAGCTCCTTATTTATCAAACCAGGTAACACAGTGCTGCAGCATATTACCTGCTGGTGCTGAAAGTGATATTGACTGGCTTGGTTTCTGCAGAGAGCAGTCAGGTACCTTCAGAGGCCTGGGTCTTATCTGCAGGCTCTTCTGTGGCCTGAAGCCTGGGGTGAAACCTGGAGAATGGTTCTGTTTCTTGGGCACACTGGGAGTGAAGATAACACTTCGGGAAGAGAGGGCTGTTTCTGAGCCTAGTCAGAGACTTTTACAGGACCTAAGGGATGTTCCAAATGCTCAGTCTTCCTTGCAGGAGCATGGTCTACTTCTTTGGTTTAACTTTTTTAGCTGAAAACAGTACTACGTGGATGCTAAAAGCCCACGATCCTAAAATAGATCAAGTAGAACAAACGCTTATGACTCCTCTTCAGGAGAGGAGAGAGAGCGAAGGTGACACTGAACAGATGGCAGGTATTAGTCATATCACCTAATATATCTGAAGACCTCAGACACTGCTGGCAAAAAGGTGGCGAAGGAGCCTAGAAGGAATGAGTCCTCCTGAGAAACCAGGCTGGACACTAGTGTTGCACAGGATACAGATAGAGGGGACTTGAGAAAATGAAGGGTCTCACAGCCACATGAGCTAAACCAAGAAAAGTGTGCTCACAGAGGCTCAGAAAGTCCTGGCTGGATCCTGAGCCTACGCTGATCTGCCTAGTTTGCAAAGCCGTTCCTTTGTACATTTGACATGTCCCTCAGAGCGTCCCTCCGTGGAGTTCCCATGTTTATAACACAGCTGCCTCTGCAGAAGGGCCAGTACCGCAGAAATAACTGAGTTCTTCCAATTTCAGTGTCAGCTTGAAAGGCATTATTCTAGCTTTTACTGTAATAAATGCAGTACAGAAGCTGCTTGATCTTCTCGCTTAGTGTCTAAATTGCCAGTGTGCACCTTGCAGCCTAATTTGGCTGGCTCAGCATCCTCTCTCTTCTCCGGGTCGCTGGTGTCTACACATTGGCCCTGGCGCAGTTGGAATAAGCTCCTAGGAGAGCCTCTGAGATGCTGTGCCTGCTGATCTGCCGGGAACGCGTCTTGTAAATGAAATATAAAATATGTACAGTCCTGTGTATGTAAGTGGCTTCCAGCAAACCTGACACCACGGAGCAAGTAGGCCACTGAAGTACCTGCGGAGGCGTGGTGGGAGAAGCACATAATTTCCAGCTGTTTTGCTCCGATTGCATTGTTTATATTATAATTGGCTTTAAAACCAGCCTGTCCGAAAGGCAGCATGGCTGTGGGCACGCTAGAGTAGGAAGGCAAAGGACAAATGTGGGCTCTTTTGACTTCCTGTGTAGAGATGGGCTCATCAGGAACCACAGCACTGGCCTGATCTCCCTGCGCAATGGCTCTATGTTGATATTCTTTTTGTGTATGTGGGGTTTTTTTGTTTTGTTTTAAAATCTTTGGCAACAGAGGCTAAATATGAAGTGTCCTCCTGCTTATCTTTTTCTCTTTTTTTTTCTTTTTTTTTTCTTCTCATCTTTTTGGCATTTGTTTCTGAAGAGAGCAGCTCTGCTGGAGATCATTTTTCTCACTTGTGCTCGGACCTCTGTGGAAGCCCAGCACCCTCTGAATCACAAGAACCGTTTTGGTGGCACCTTGTGTCTTTGGGCTTCAGCTATTGCCAAACATCTAATGAGTGCATGAAGTGAGTGGAAGCACTTCTTCTGTCAAATCTGCTGATACAAAAGGGGTTAAACTAAGCTCTGTTTATTAATGTTGATACTTTAAATTGTGCTAGAAGGTTTTGAAAATGTGACAGTGGACGGGGCAGCAGGCAGTAAACACTGTTAAATGACAATCCTGTTCACTATTTGCTGTTAATTGAGAGAGGCAGCAGCTGCTGGTATGCAGCTTCAGCCAGGATGAATTAGTAATGAGTCTGTAACTGGGATTTTTTTCTGGTTTGAAGTTGCATCAGCCCTTTACAGTTCAGTAGCATCCTTGGGATAGAAATAAAAACTCATAGCAGGCCCTAAACTCAAGATTTTATTTTGGTTTTGTTTTCCAGTGAGTTATTATGGAGCTGTGGTGCCAGTGATAAATTTGGCAACAGTGATAAAATTGCCTTGTGTTTAAGGACTAGATTTAAAGATTTGGGGTTAGCTTTTCTGTCCTGTGTGGCAGACAGTGGGAATGTAGCAAGGAAAGCAAGCTTCTCCTTTCAAAGAAAGCACTTTCGTTGCTTTCTCCCTGCCTTCCAAAGATATTTTCCATTACGGTTTCTTTGAACGGGAGTTTTGGTTTAACTTTCTGTGCTGGACTGCGCTGCAGGTTGTGCTGTATGAAATAGTTCTGGCCCTTGCTGGAGGGACCTGCCAGCAGGAGAGGGAACACTAATCCAACATTTTGCTTGTGTTTTCTTTGCCCTTTTGCAATGCAAATGTGTTAAGTTTAACCTTTGAAAACTGACTGATAAGCTGTTATCGGCCAACAGCTGAAATAACAAACCCTCCCACCTTGCTGAGTTGGGATATGAACTTCCCAAGGCTTCAAGGCCTGGGTGTCGTACAGGAGCAGCATTAATCCACGCAGACCAGCCAGAGTGGGGACTAAGTTTACTCTCTGACAAAGTCAGCCGCAGCTGCTGCTTTCATGCTGTTTATGCAACCTTCCCTGTAAGTATTTATTTTGCACAAAACATTTTATTTTGAGCTATAGATGTGATCGTGAGAGTGCAAAACCCTCTTATAGTGGTTAGTAGCGTCTTTAGCAGGTTTCAAGTTGGACACAGGGAATGAGGTTCTAGCTCTGTTGAAAACAATGCAAACAGTCCTATTGATTTCAGTACAGCTCAGCTTTCACCACAAGTAGGAGAATTTCAAAGCAAATAATGTTTTGTTTGTTCAGTTCTTTAAACAAAATCCACCTGCAGGGGATGTGTTTGAATCCAAATACTCAGAATTCTGCTGGTATTTTGTTAGGATGAGAAATACTAGATTGAAAGAATTCCTTGAGTCTCCAATGATTATGTTAAAGAGGAAAAAAATCCAATCAGCAGGTATGTTTTGTAACCCTGTTTCCACTTTGTACGATTTCTGTATTATGTATGTTTGGTTTTTGTGTTAGTTCTAGTCGCATTAACAGCTTTTACCAAGTGGGTATGTGCATTTATGCATTCTTAAAAGCTTAAATCTGCGATACACCATGCCATCTTCTGTGTTGGCTTACAGATGTGTAGAATTTTTCAGGCTGAATCTGGAAGGCAAGTGTTAAAAGCCAAGAGAAAAAAAAAAAGGTGAGGGTAAGTGGAGGTGCAGGAAGAGCTAAACTCCTTGGTGGTAAAGGTCCTTTGGCCCCAGAAGTCCCTTCTGGTCTAGGGTACTGACAATTCCTACCTTTGCTAGCAGTTATCAAATGGTGTTTTAAGATCTGTCCTTAGAAGGCTGTATTTTTTCGTATGAAATTCAATAGTTTATTCCAATGGCACTCCGCCAGCTTCAGGCATCTAGTGTCTCATGTTTTTTACGAACATCTCTCCAGTTTTACGTGCTGTTTTCTATATATGTGAATAGTCTTTAAGCTATAATGTAATAAAATAGTATTTACTTTTTTGTGTGTTTTTGATTCTCTCAAGTTTGTATTATCTGTAGTCTCTACTTACAATCTTTGGTTTTTTTTAAGCAAGAAAATAACCTTCAGTCTGTTTATGTGCACCGTTCCTGTCTTAAAACTGTTGTAAAAAATGTAATCACTGGCTTTTTGGGGCTTTTTTAAATTGATTTAATAGAATCAGGTAATTTTCTTGTAAACAAAGGCAAATATTTATATTTTTAATATATTAAAAAGTATAAACCCTAGAGTTTGTCTAATAAACTTGTTAAAATGTATGTGTATTTACTCTGTTTTTTATCATGAAGTATCCCTCCTTACCTCCGTTGGAAGGAGCTGTTAACTGCTTAATGAACATTGTTCTCAGCAGCGTGCTAATTAGGAATCAAACTATATACCTACGTGGTACGTCCCCTGTTTCTGGTCTTTTTGCTAGGTGTTTGATATGACCTGTAACAAGGTGTATATGTGTTCATCTGCTCTGGAATGGTCAAATGTCTGTACTTCTATGGGATTTGGATGCCCCGTCTCACTCTTGCTGTGTTGTCCCCCCATCTCTCTCGGGACGTGTCTGTGGGGCCCAGTGCTGGTGCCAGCCAGTTGCTGACTGGGTGCTTCTGTAAAACTACTTGGGCACCGGCTTCTACTAGAATAATGCAGGTATTGGTGACCCGTTGTTCCAGCTTGAGGTAGTGTACACCAGAGCTCTGCTGACTGGTGAGATTTGGGGATTTTCTTTGCTGGCTATTGAGAAAGGTGGGAGAAGCCCTCTGTGAGGAGCATCGCTGCTTTTGTAAATAACGCAGCGTGAAAACACAGCGAGAGGCTTCGCTGTGCTGCACCTTCTGCTGCTGGTGGTGGAGGGTGCAAATGGATGAACAGATTACTGCAGTTGTGTGTCTGTCTACAGCTGCCTGAAAGGAGGGTGCAGTGAGGTGGGTGCTGGGCTCTGCTCTAAAGGAACAAGTGATGGGACAAGAGGAAACGGCCTCAAGTTGCACCAGGGGAGGTTTAGGCTGGAAATTAGAAAAAATGTCTTCACTGCAAGAGTGCTCAGGCATTGGAACAGGCTGCCCAGGGCAGTGGTGGAGTCACCATCCCTGGACGGGTTCCAGAAACGTGTGGATGTGGTGCTTGGGGACATGGGTTAGGGGGTTGGGTGGGGTTGGGTTGATGGTTGGACTTGATGATCCTTGAGGTCTTTTCCAACCTGAATGATTCTGTGATTCTGTGATTCTGTGTCATTGCCGATATTGACCTCTTGCCTCCGGGAACGTGGTTGACCTGGAAATTCTTCTGTAAATAAATGGTTAACACAGGGCCGGCACAGGGAAACAGTGATTGCAAATTGGTATTTTCTTGTGCAAGAATATTGCTATATCATCATCCTCCTTTCTGTTGCCCAAATATAGCCTCTGAATGTAGCCTAACCTTGACTTCACAAGCTTTCTCTTATTGGGAATGTGGAATTGCCTTTCCTGGTTTTGTGGCAAACGAGAGGAGATAAGGAGAAAACTCATACAGTGCTCAAATGAGATGGCAGTGGCAACAAGAAGTACAGCCGTGGTGGTGAAAGAGCAGCAAATGTGTGCTGCATTGAGCCAGCAGCACTGGGAATTTGTTTTGCAGGACTTGTTGCTGCTTCTCGGTCAGCAGTTTTTTAGGCATATTCAATAGAAATTATTCAGCTTCTGTAGCTGTGAACTGTTTTTCTCAAAGACAAGATTTTCATGTTTGTTTCCTGTAACGCAGGTGTAACTGTTAATCTCTGAAGTGAATTGTAATGACCAATTCACAACTGTCCTTTTGAGATTGTCTTCCTGATGTTGCCATCAAAAGTGACTGTTTCAGAATATGTGACTGCCGGTAATGAAATGTGTAAGAATAAGAGAACAGCAGAAAAAGTTGTGAAGAGTTAGGGGTGAATTGCTCTGTGGGAGGGACCCCCAGGAAACAAACAGCTCCTACCTACTCACTGTCATTGCTGACTCATACAGGAGTGCTGGTGGCACCTTCTTACTAAGAATTGCTGTTAGAGATCTCAGTATTTTAAAAATAATCCTGGAAGTTAATCTTGGGTTAAACTGAAGTATGCAGTTTTGACTTGGGAGAGGAATAAGTGACACTTAGTCCTACTTCTGAAAAAAAATTAGGAAATGTGTTGAACTTCCCAAACTTTGGGAGTGGTCTTGAGACCAGCTGGCTTTTGCCACTTGACTTTTGTTGTCTAAAGTCTCTCAGTTCTGGCAAGACAGTTGTGCTGGTGTTACTGAATCCCTTCTTCAATGCTGTAGTAGCCTTGTTGTGTCTGTGATGATGAAGGATGTAAGGAAAACTGCAAATGCAGGTAGAGGTGATATCTTTTTAAGACCAGTTAGTTCAGCGTTTGCGTTAATGACTAGTATTAGCCGGTTTGGTAATTTCAAAGTGTTGATTAACTTTATGAAGAATTGGACTAAGTCTTGCAGCTTTTTAGATTTTTGTGGGGTGGGAAGAAGATGCAGTAGGCTCAGGATTGGAAGTCTCAGTATTTCTTGTCTCTTTGCTTGCATGTTTCTGATTGCAAGAGGAATAATGGAATTGTGGGTTGTAAATATGTAGGAGGACTGTGATAACTTATGCTTTTCCTAAAATTTGCTTAAAATTAAGAAAGCACGTAACTTGGAGTTTAGGTATAATATTAAGTGTAAAAAATGATAAGTTATCTTGAAGTACTTTATTTTAAAGTCTAATCCAATCCTAATGATGTAATTTTGTAATATGGAAAGCTGTGAGCTCTTTTACTGGAGCTGCTTGCTTAATTTAGATTAAAATTGTACCTTAAAAGGATTAGAGAACGTATGCCTGTGCTAAGAAAGGATGTACTAAATGTGTTGAGGTCTTTTTCTACTCCCAGCTTATTTTTGAAAGTGCATACTTAATTTTTGATGTTTTCTGCTGCATTTAAATGTGCCGAGTAACATCAGGATGGGATGTTTTGGATTAAGCTCAGGAACATTTATTTAAATGCATTTCTGTTCAACACGATTCTGAGTTTTCTTGTTTTTCTTTCTAGAGAGAAGAATTCAGTACTGGACTTTCCTGAACATTACTCATGGTGCAACTTCAGAGAACAGCTTCATTCGTCTGATTTGAAGAGGGGGCACATGTGCAGTAAGCCAAGAGGACATGGGCTTTCAGTGCATCTGGAAAAATGATCAGGTATCAGGAGCTGTTGACGTTTAAACTCTAGTAACTAGTCATAAACTTGAGAAGAGGTGAAACAATAATGCACTCACTCCTGTAGTTGTCCTTAAATTTTATGTATGCTTTCCTTTCAGTAGCAGGAGTGAGGTGAGTTTACCTTCTTGGTTTAGATTGTGTCCGTAGCTATTTCACTGCTGGACACCTAGCGAGACGCAGTTGGGATGTGAGTGAACAGCAAGTGACAAGTGCCAGCTGGGGTTTGCATGGACTGAGTTGAAGTTAATCTTACAAAATGTTCAGATTTTTCAAATCTAGCTTGAACTCTGAAAATGTTTCAATCTATTCATTCAGGTTTATTGATTTTTTGAGGGGATAACTGATATATTATTTTTCTGGTGTTATAAGTACTTTTCCATTGTACTTGCTCTGCTGATTGGCTGGAGAATGCAGATGTCCTCACAGGAATCCAGGCTGTTGTAGCTGGAGTAGAAACCCCAGCAATGTTCCAGAAAATGCAGAGTCTCCTGGTTCATTTTGTTATCTGAGCAGGTTGTAGGTTCAGTAGTGTAAGAACTGTATGTTTTTAGCTATTTGTTTATTTTCAAGCAGCTGTTCATAATTTCTAAAATAACACCAAATGTCTGAAGTAGTGTCAAACTTTACTATTGGAGGTAACTGCTCTGCACAGGTGCCTGGATTAGCTGGCTCACTTCTTGCTGATTCTGTGTCTGATGTCTGTTGCCATAGATAGTGCAGAGTTAGTGCGTCTCGGGTGTTCTGCCACCAGTAACTTCCATTTGGCAAGTGTCAGCCATGATCAGGGACTTGCTTTAGCAAGCTCACAGCCCGTTTTGTTGTAGTGAAGGGGATTCATTAAAAAGTGGCTTGGTGCTTCTGTGGTAGACAGCATTTGTTTGTTTTGTACTGCTGCTCACAGTTGTGCTGCCTGTCTGTAAGAAGACAGAGCCTGCATCATGGAGGAGGTGACTGCTCTCTGGGAACAGCCGGGCTCGGCGCGGGGAGAGCATCTCCGGGAGGCTGAGCAGGGCAGGGGAGAAGGAAGGAGGGAGAGATGCAGTAGGCAGCCAGGAGCCCGCAGCTCGTGCTGGAAGTCTGTTGCAATTTGAACATTGAGGGCTAAATGAAGGCCTGGAAACAAGGCACAGCACGCGGGAAGGGTTGTATATGTGCCTTTACTGTTTCTAGTCTGACTGACCTGGTCTCTCTGAATTTCCCTTGCTGAAAGCATCCTACTTCATATTCTAAGAGAACTTGGCTCTTTTCTTCAGGGAGCTCCCTGTGAGGCAAAGGTCTCTGTGTATTTGGCAAAGAGCTCTGACTGAAAAGGACTCCAGTCTCGGACAGGTTGATCCTGTTTACTAAATACAGTTTCATTTTCTGAGGAGTGGCCAGCCACATGAGAACACCTTTGGACATGATAGAGAGATCATTTAGGATACAGGGTTAAGTCCATTAAGGTGGCTTTTGGTCTTCAAGTGTACTATTCTTCCCCTCTGTCCTTGAGGTGAGGCTTTATGGTCTGCTCTCACTTTTGAAATGTGATGGAAATGGCAGGAGTTTTCTTGCTTTGTCTCATTCACTAATCCTCTAATGCATCTGTGTGAGCTTGTGATGTTTGTGATGTTTGTTGCCTTCAATGTTAGCATAATAATTAGTGTGTTTTGGATGTTGATATTCCTAAGAATATATCACCTGTTGAATCTGTGTTGTACTCAGTTTTTTAGTCTGACTACACCAGTTTTATGTATTAAAAATTAAGTGGTAAAACTTGTGTTAACACACGTGCGTATACCTAAGTGAAGAGCTGAAAAGGAGCAAAGTGTATAAGAATTCTGTCATCTTTTGGGAATTAAGTTTAGAGGAATATTTTTTTTTTAAAGTTGCTTCTTGTTTTCTTTGTAGATGCTAGCTGAAAAAATCACTCCTTATCTCTTTAACTGTGAAATTAACTGAAGTTTTCTTCAGTTAGGGAATAAATATATGCATAGTGAAAGAAAACATTTACTTGCTTCGCTGAAGGAGACTGAAAATGGTTTTGTTATATATTTTCTTTATGTTTGTATAATCTTTTTCATAAGGAGATACTTCATACAGAGAAAGCTATGGATACATAAATTTTAGGAGGTGCCTGAGTGACCTCCAAGTGGGATTGCAGGAAGATACGAGATGGAGCTACATTTTGGGATTCATCTCTTAATATAAAAGCTGTCAGTTTCTACCCTTCCCATGAGGAGTGGTGGGTGCTGTAGAGGCAGAGCATCCATATATTTAGACTCTGTCTTCGTTGTGGGTTATAATTAAGGAGAAATATTTGACCGAAGAATTAAATTCTCCCTTCATTTGAAGCTGTTTTCATCTCAATGAAAGCAATTAGTTGCATGAACTACCCTGTCCTTGCTTCATCAATGGCAATTCATTGGTTGCTTCATCAACGTTGCTGCTTCTTATTTATCTTGGTTTTGTTTTTGGTTAATAGATGAGGCACTCTATATTGGGGTGCTATGTACGTAGTAGTAGCAAAATAGAGGTGGCTTATGGATAGAAAGTACAACTATGACATTTACAGGTGCATGTATAGAGCAAGTGAACCAGGCAGGCTTCTAATCCTGTGGTCATCATGGTTTTTTTCTTCCAGTATATGGTATGTTTTGTGAGAAGTATACAAGCACTTTCTGTAAACCTTTTGTTACTGATAAGGGGGAAAATGGAGTTGGAGCAGGCTCACATCCCTCTTCTTGAAGGGAAGTGCAGTCACCTTTTTTGGAGGACTATAAGTTATAAAACACTCTTGTGAGAGTTGTCCTGGAAGGTCCCAGGGTTAATGCTGATGTGCTTTTGAACGTAGTGCTCGTTCTTTCTCTCTTAGCTGTGACTTGAATTGACTAATGTGGTGCTCGTTTTCCCTGGATGGGCAAATCCTATGGAATACAAAGGTGATGGTTTGATTGAGTTGGAGCATTAGGACAGTGGCTTACTTTTATGTGCCCTTTTGGTGAAGGCTGTTTAATTTTTGGTTGTCCCTTAAGGTCAGCTCTGTGACTTAACTCAGAAGGCAACTATTCGGTATATTGTACAGTATCTCCAGAGAGTGCCCTTCTTTGGGGTGTCTTCTACACCATACTGCATTCTCCAGCATTGCGCTTGAGCATAAAGATAAAAATCGCCACTGCTGACAAGTTCATGTTCTCAGTCTGAATATTCTGGACCAAGTATCTGTTAATCATGATTGTAACTATTTAAAGTGTTGTAATAGCTCTTCATGATGTGAGTAATTCTGTGCTGTGATACCTCAGACAGACGAAGAGGACTCTTCTAGGGTCTGCATTTAGCAGAGGGGGAACAGAAACCCCTTGAGAGAGGGGCAAAAAAAAGCAATAAGCTCTGATACAAAAGCTACTGATAGCTTCATGACTGATACTAGTCTGGGAGGAAGATGCTGAGCTGGTTTTATTTGTCTTGAGAATATTTACATAGAGCTTATCCACTGTTCTTGAAAGAACTTTATCACAGTACTACAGAGAAAACTATTAGTACTAAATATAGTGCCTTATTCTGGCAGTCTCTGACTTACAAATGCTTGAATTCTGCTACCTTAATGGGCTTTCAGCAGTTTTTGCAGGTTTTTTGGTAGAAATCTGAGTAATTCCTCTGAGAGGTTGTGTAACAGTGGCAAGGATGGAAAGATTTAATTTGGCAAGTCCTCGCACTGCACAAGATCAGACTAATTTTGTAGCTTCTGATGTTGCTGCAAAGCTTTCAGTATGTCGATATCTTCATAAAAGAGGACTGAAAGGTTCCAAAAAGATCACCTTGGCCCTTTGCATTGAAGCATCGTCACTGTTGCTGGACAACTCTTGTGAGATGATTTTTTTTTTCCTTTACCTCCTACTATAGGAGGCAACATGACTTCCTTAGGCTGGTGTTTCATTATGTTTAGCATTTAGAAAACTCCTTCTAATGGCCTAGGTAAATTTTTCTTGTTGCGGTTTGAGCCCATTACTTTTTCTGCTCGCCATAGATGTGGAGGATAGGTTTCTATATTTAATAGAAGTATATCATATCTCAATCTTAGCTTCTCTTTTTGCTCTGTTCAGGTGGATCTGAGTGGATCAGGAATTTGTGCTCCTACTGATGGATAGAGGTTGGCTTGTTAGAAACAACTTGTTATTTGTAGTTTGTGCTCAGTCTGTGATCCTCTCTATCCCAAATCCTTATCTGCAGAACAGCTGCTCTGGAGTTGTTTCTGTATATGTGCAGGTGATTTTTTTTCCCTCTGAAAGAAAGTTGACCTTGGGGAGTTGTACCATGTTTTTTAATCAATTCTCCGGTTTCATTAATTCCTCCCAACAATAACTTCCCGTCTATGCATGCCTTGTTGTGGGGATATGCCTTTTTGTGGGGAAAAAACATAGATCACAGGACTTTTCTTTCCATATAGCACTGAGTCTTCATTGTCAGGTCTCAGTCCTTTTGCAGGTTCCTAACCTGGAAAAGGAAATGTGGTTGTAGCTCAGTTGGCTTTAAATGTGTCCCTTATAACTGCTAATTATGCATATTTATTTTTGCTTTTTTTTTTTTTCCCCCCCAGTATTTCTCACTGCTGGCAATTCTATTAGAGTTAACTGTTGTTATGAAAGACTTCACTTTGGCATGTTCTCTGGGAAAAAATATTATTTTATGAGTCTTTCCCTGAACAAAAAGATCTGCTGTTCTCACGTGGCCTCTTCTAAGGGTTTCTGTAAATGATTTCTAGAGGAGAAAACCAGTAAATAAACACATTATCATCTCTTTGTTTGTATTACCCTACTCCTCAGTGTCTGTATCTAGGCTGACTTCCTGTTCATTCATCCTCTCCTGGATAGTTTTACAACCCGCTGTCTGATTTCAACCACATGTTAGAGGTGGAGGTTTCAAGATAACAGAATTCCTACAGGTTTTGTACAAACAGATGGGCAGCTTGAAAAGAGATAAACGCAAGTGCCCTCACATTCCCCTGACCAAGGGAAGGGCTGTGGCCTGAGGCCATGTAGTTTCAGGTGGCAGAGAGTTTCCCCAAGGAGGAAGACTGTAGCGTAGCAGCTTCCCTGGACATGAGGACCTGCATTTTCTGCTTCACGTGTCTCCTCCGTGCCTCCTGCAAACTGGCTGCAATGACTGTAAGTCTGGGAAGACAGTCGTTCACTTGTTGCATCAACTGCCTTTTTAGCAGCAAGGGTGTGGGCTCTAATGTCTCTTGTGTAGCAGTGTTTCTGGAATTCCAGAGCTTCTCCTTATGTCTGAGGAGCTGGGCCATCTTCCTTTGGGAAGATAAAAATCTGCAAAGGTAGTCTTTTGAACTTCTCCAGCCTCACTGGTGCACGTTCTTAGTGCTGTAGTGGTATGCCCAAAAGTCAAGGCTCCTCTGGAAAGAGTAGGCTTGCTGGGAAAACCACCCAGAAACCCCTTAAAAAAGAATCCATACAAGCCTGAGGCTTCCACAAGGGAAGACATAATGCATTTGTTCTTGTTGTTGTCTTTTAGAGCCTTTAGTGTCTTTTTCAGTTCCTGGGGTGTTGCTAAAGGCCATACAGGGATAAGGGAAGTCATCATATAGCCTTATGTACTCCTACCCATCATATCTTGCAGAGCACATTCAGTCAAAAGAACATCTGGCAACTGTCTGGAAGATGGTTTTGCTGTAAGAAGCCTCACCTTAGTAACAGCAGTTGGTAGGACCTCTGTTTGAAGACTGGTGGTGGTACAAGTGTCCGTGAGTTTGTTTGACTAGCTTTTGGGCAGAGACTTGACTATATGGGTAGCTTTGTCTCAGGGTATTATGTATGTATGAGTTTACAGCCTTCTCCAGCTCTCTGCTTTCATTTTTAAGCAGACCTCAATGTCTCACCATGGCTCACTAATGATGGTGCTTTGTGAGCAGAGGCAGCCCAGATCAAGACATCAGACATCAGCCCTATTGCCTGTGTAGCAGCAGCCTGGTCACCGGAATGTACACCTGAGCTTCATCCTACCCCAAAGGCAACAATTTCATCGATGGAGGCTGATCTCCCAGCTCCAGGCTCTGGGCTGTGGTGTCTCAGCAGCTGCCACAAGAGCAGCGAGGCCAGAATAGGGTCTGAAATCCACAGCAAACAGGGTCCCTTACAAACAGGGCTTGGAATTAGACTCCCTGACTCAAAACAGCTCACCTGCTCTCATGGTATTGCACATGTCCCACTTTTGGGCTTTTTCTCTTTGGGCAACTTTTTTTCCTTTGGTCATGCTTTTTGGCTCCTAGCTCTTGGCTCTGGTCCTGTCAAATTGCAGTCCTGTCCTCCCTGCAAAGGCAAGTGAACTTCTCAAAGTTTCAGATCTGGGGAGATTCTGGATAAAAACCTGAAGATCAGATGCTTTACGTGTGCTTTTTTTTTTTTTTCTTCCTTCCTGTCACCCACCCCACTGCTGAAGGTTAGCACATTCAGAAGAGGAATATATGCCTACAGAGTTGCAAGAGCGGATCAAAGATTTCAGATTTTAGGACTTGACAATAAAAGGTCTCTCTAGCCATCTTATCTATCCAAATATTTATCTAGGTTTTCTCCTGTTGGAGAATCATTTGCTGTTTCACTTCACTTATTTATTCATCCATCCAGGTAGAAAGTTTTCACATTGGAGACCCTCTTGTACCTCTGAGTGTGTGCAGAGTAGATTTATAAACATCCTTATTGACGTCTAATTATGAAATTAGCCTTTGAGTCACTTTCATCTCTTTTCTAGTCTTCTGCTTTTGTTAGTGGAATATGCCACAAGAAGTGTTAGGCATTTGCTCTGATTTTCTTCCTCCCTGTGTGTCTCTTACTGGCCACCATCAGAGGCAGGACACTGGCATGAATGAGCCTTTGGTCTGATGCAGCCCAACCACCCTTCCCCATCAAAGGTTGTATTAGGATTTTTGCCCAAGATCAGCATCGAGTTACCAAGGCCTATAAATAGCAAACATATGCTATTCTTGAATATTGGCATAACATCGTTGTTCTCAGTCTTCTGCAATTTTAGTAGTTTTCCAGTTTATTAAAATTGAAGGTCACAGGATTGGAGAACTTGTTAAATGATTATTTTAGGACTGGGCTTGAATTAATGTGATGTGCCAACTTGAAATGTTGTGCTTAGCAGATGCTGTATAACATTCCTATTAGTTACTAATTGGCTTGAAAGTACTTAATTATCTTGTCTTTTTCAAATATGGTGACCAGATTGTTTAAAAATACTTCTAGCTTTCCTTCGTGTACCCATTGCCACCAGTTTTGCCTGCTGTGTCTCCTAGTGGTCTAGTTACTTAGTTACTCATAGATCCTTTCAGAAATCCTGCAACTTTAAACTTTTTACTAGCACTTGTATGCTCCCTTGTGAACTTTGGGGTTTTTTTTAATATCTTATAACCTTGTTGTACTCCATATGTTTGGGTTTTATTTCTATTTTCACATTAGTACCGAACTAACTTATCTGTGGAATCATGTTTGAGCATCTGATGCTTCACAGAATTCACTGCTTTTACCGATGTCTTTGAATGAGAAGGAGGAAGAGAATTTCTCCTTCTAATATTGATCAGCTTAATTACTCATCACTGATGCATCAAAATGCAGTGTGTGCTATTAGAATATGTAACTGGTTGCAACCATCCTGTTTTCTAATGCTGTTATTTGGCTACCAACATAATCTTGTAACAGCCGTCAATTTTAGGCCGATGATTGTTTTTTGTGTGTTTTTTTTTTTTATAATGAGTTAAGGTATTTATCTTGCGCTAAATTCAGGACCTTTTGTTTGAAAATTTTAACCTCAGCTGTTGAGACATAGATGAAATTGAGTGTTGGTATATACCAAACTGAGTCACCATGGAGGAGAAAATCTGCATGTGCAGGCTCTTTTCCTCTATTGGAGTCTTCCTCGGGTTTTGTTCCCACTTATTTTCCTTACTGGGTGGTGTTTTTAAATGTCACTGCAATTAACCCTTGGAAACCTCTGAAAATTATTTTCCTTTCTATTTTTATTCAGGCTTTACTTGTTCTATAGCAATATTTCTCCTTTTCTTCCACTTCTTGCATGTGGTACTGTGCTCCCCCCTTCTAGTTCCTGAATTTATCCCTTTTTGCCTTAGGGTAAGAGAGTAAATTACCATTTTTGTTTCTGTTTTGAAAATGCCAGGGAACTCTGGAAGCTGATGTTTTTGTGCCATGGTGGTGATGTTGGCTGGAAAGCAAAGTGAAGGGGAAGGGAAGGCAGGGGGTCAGAGCAGCGCTCAGTACTGAGTAACCTGATGCAGCCGGGGTTTGAAATTGTGGCGTGAAATGGTCCCTTTGAAGAGGAGATGTCTCACCATACCTCCGCTCCCGTTTCTCCTGGTGTATAGTAGTGCTCAGTCTCCAGCAGTTGCATTGTCTGGGTAGAAATCGCATGCTTTGTGTTTTGTGCCTTTTAGCTCTTAAAGAATAGATATGTCAGCAGCAAAAATTACCTTCAGCCTTCTTTGATTTTGAAAGTAGGTAACAAGAAATTTGCATTAATTTTGATTATCTTTGGCCAGATTTATAAAGCTCAATTCAAAAACCAAAGTCCAGAATCAAAGCTGAGTTTATTGTGGCCACTGTTAAATTCTGAGCACACGACCACATCCCTTTGGTGGAGTGATAGTATCTGCTAATAGAGCACGGTACAGCTAGAGACGAAGGTGTGCTGAGAAGCAGAGGTAGGGCTCCACTGACTGCCCACCGCTGTCTTTGGGCATGGCAGAACTGGAGAAGAGAAGAGCTGGCTGTGCTGCCCTGGCTGGCTGCTCCTTGCTCAAAAAAACCCCCAAACCTACTGTCTTAATACATGCAAACGCCACCTAGCTATCCCCTCACAGAAGTACGTTTTTAGGTAAGTGTTGTCTCTGCAGGTGTGGCTGTATTAGCCTCCGGGAGGGCTTTCGTGTCCTGCCCTCCTCCTCCCTCCACACGAGCTAGTGTTAGTGGTGCTGGCTCCCACGGTATCAACTAGCACAAAATCCTTGATCCGTGTTGTGGTTACATCCAGTCGTGGTTTATTTTGGGATGTTGCTCGGTTTCCATAAGGAAAGTGGGATTCTCTCAGACATTCTCCTAAGATGTGCTCCACCAGAGTAAGTTTTGGGACATTCTATTTTGGTGTAACTGCTTCCTACTTGCTAGGAAAAAGGATGGTGAATATATGGAAATTCTGGCTCTGAATAATTTGGGGGCTACAAATTGTTTAGAAGGAATTTTGGGGACCCTGGGATGGTGTAGTTGCATAGCTTACAGCCTAAGTTTTCCTTGAAACCTTGACTTTAATTCCTGGTTATGCTCATCCCTCCACCCCTTCCCTCATATTTCAAAGATACAAAAATAAGGCAAAACTTGAGCTCTTTGACTATCCAGATCCAATATAATCGTAGCCACTCTTGCGTGCGTTCACCGGGATGTTGCCGTCTACTTGGGTGTTCAAAATGATGCCCCTGCACCCTTGCATCTGATATGTGGCATTAAGTGTATTCATTGGCATGGAACTGGAAATGAAATGAAAATGGCTGGGAGGCTGTGGTAGATGGATATTGCGCCCACTGTTCGTTACGTAGCCGCAAATGTGAAACTGTGTGTGTTCCGACATTTGTTTCTGAATATTTCTGATGTTGTGAGCTTGTCTGCCTGCTGTTGGGAATGTTTGAGAGCTGAATGTGTGATGTTGTTAGTGCTCCTATTTTTATTTTGTTGATGCTTTTGCATCACTAATCAAATACAAGCCTCCTATTGTTCTCTCTACAGCTTCCTTCCAGTACATGCTTATATTTAGTTATTTTAATAATAATACCCAGGGTTTGTAATCCTGAAAGAAGCCAGAGCGCTAACAAACTCCTTTTCTGATTGCTAAATACATTTGATTCATATAACAGATGGCTGTTATTTGATATGCTGTTGTTACCCAAGCTGTACGGAGGGGCAGAAACTCGCCGGAGCAATGACTTGAAAGCATTACAGGATGTCCTCGCCTGGTCCTCTCCGCAGAATGGCAGCAGTGATGCCATTTTACCCAACAGCTTCACTTCAATTACAAACAAATTGTTTCCAGTGTCCTCTCCCCCTCCTTGCACACGTAGTGACGGGGTGCGCAGCCCTCCCAGCTGGCAGGGGAGCCCAGCAGGCCAGCCTTTCGGGGCGGCTCAGTGGTTGGCTTGGGCTGTTCGATGCCCAGATTTTTTGCTGGCAGAAGGCAGCCAGCAGTGCCGGCGTGGATTGGCTGCCCCCCTGCTCCCCTCCGCCTCTCGTGGTGCGCAGCCCCAGCCAGCGTCGCCGAATCTCGAAACAGCCCAATTTACATCCATTCATGAATCCGTGACGTCAGCACGCTTCTGTGCTTCTTTGCAGCAGGCTGCAGGATTGTGTGGGTGGAATTTCCTTTTATTTTGCAACACTTCCTTTTTTTTTTTTTTTTGCCTTCCATCTTTTTAAAACAAGAAAATGGAGCATCACATAGGAAATCTTGATCCTTGTAAGTATTTAGATGAAAATGTCTTTTTTGAAGCGTGTGTGTTTGTGTGTTTACTGGTCAGCATTACCCTATCGCCATTTATTTCAGGACAGATGGATGTTGCATTTGTGATGTGAAAGGGCTGAAAAAATGATGCTGAGAGAAGGGAAGAGGAAATGTGAAACCTTAATTTATCCATCACTGCATATAAATCTGATAGCTGGCCTGTCCTTTTGCTCGTCAGTGTGCTAGACATTTTTCACTTGCAATTTTACACGTTATCTTCTTGTGCCCCCCTTTTAAAGGGGAAGGGAATGGCAATGGAGAATGAATAAATATGCACTATATGGGGAATGACCTAAGAATTACTAGAGATAGTATGAAGAAGCAGAATTGTATTTTTTTGCCTTCTAGGCAACTGTAATTTTTTTTTCGTTGTGGGCTAATCAAACAATTCTTCTGTTGTATTACTTATGGTAATAAATAATTAAATTTGATTTTTAAGATAGAAAGGCAAACACATTTCTTCTTTATCAGCCGGGTAGGAATTTGTTCCTTTATTATTGAAAATAGCAGCTTGAGCTGTCTCTGTTGTGCTCAACACATGATTTTTACCCCTCATTTTCCTAATAAGGAAGCTAGGAGTTAACGAGTATCGTTCACTGGGGCAAGATTTGTCATATTCTCGCTTACCTGGATGGGGCATGATGTCATGTTTTCTCCCAATGAAGTGAGTGGAGCTGCTCTTTATTTTTGTTTTGGGGAGATGGTTTAGGTACTGCAATAGCTTAATCATATCAAGCCACACGTCTCTCTTAAGTAAATGAAAAATGGGATATTTTAAGTTGATCTGGAGAAAGATGACATCAGGCCCATGTGTTTTGATACACTGATTTTATCAGCAGGCAGCCTGTTCAATGGAAGAAACTGAAGGGACGTATTTTGATCAATAATTTTGAGGGAGATATGAAAATATTTGAAATAAAAACCTAATGGATGAGTGAAATAAGAGATCCGGCTGATCTGACTGGTAAATGTGGGCACTTTTCATAGTGAGTGCTGTGTGTGTCACCACAGACATCTTGGGAAGTCCTAGAATGCAGAGGTTAAAGTTGTCATTGGTTTAAAAGTTTCTGTTATTGTCCTTTTTGTTGTGTCCCTGAATGTATGCGGGGTTTTGTTTCTAGAGGGAGACAACCCTTTGAACCTCTGTTTCTGTAGCAGACTTCAGCTGTGAAAAACAAATTAATCATGATTTTGATGTGGTGGGGTTTTTTGTTTGTTTGTTTTGTTTTAACACCAGTTTTGTTTCCTGTGTTTTGGGCCTTCGTCTGATTCTTTGGTCTAGAATGGTCCTGTCGTTCAGATTTGTCTTTGTCCTCCGCTGCCTGACAGTGAAATTTATAGCTGGCATTCATTTTGACCCCTGTGCCTGGAATTAGCAAATAACTTCTAGCACAGAATATATGGCAGAGACTCTGACCGCTTCTCAGCTATACATGAACTTGTGTTTAAAAATGTGTGGGTGGTTGGGTTTTTTTTTTCTGATTGCATTACTAACCTTGCTCTTTTGTCTCCTGTTGTAAAGAGTTGGTAAGTGGCTTATCTCCAGTAGATCAGAAAATTGAGTAATGATTTATTTGAAAATCTTTTCATAGGTAAGCAGTTTCACAATTAGTAGTTATTAAAATATGGTTCTGCTCTAAGCAGAGGCAGGATAAGAAAGGTTTTACAGTATCTCCTGTTTTCTTACGACTTCTTTACAGGAAACATGAGATGGGAACTGATGAGACTGGAGTTGTTCATACCTGGTGCTTGTTCCAGGCTTTCTACAGCTGAGATGTGTGGAGTGGGCTTCAGACAGTAGGACTTCGCAAAATGGCAGAATCTGTAAAAGCTGTCATACATAAAAATAAAAGAAGTCTGACACGGATCATGTGAACAGATTTAAAACCAGTGCAGGTTCCTCTTCAGCTCTGGTCCCTGGGGCCAGGGTAGGCAGGGGAAGGCGTCTGAACCTTGCTGTCCGCAGAGCATTTCAGCCAAGCTCTCACCTGAGATCCTGTGTTCGGAGGGAGACAGACGCAGACTTACTGCTTTTACAACTTCCATTGAGTTTCTCAGATGTAACTGAATCAAAATGAGTCAGCTGAGGCAGATGTTATCTCTGCATCTGCAGGAGAGCCTGAGGCTCCCGGGGCTTTGGCCCTTCAGCCAGTCCAGGCCAGCTTGTGGGACTCTCTTTATCCCTCCTAGGCAGGTACGTCTCGTGCGTGGGCTTTAGTCTCTTGTAGGCTGCTGGTTTCGTGGCATTGCAGTGAAACATTCTGGCTTCTTGGGGAAGAGGGAGTAAATGTTTCACCTCAAACACATACTACTTTGGACTGAAGAGCAAGTTGGCAGCTGCGGCAGAAATACTGAGATGGGCTGGGAGCAGAAACACTATGTGTACTTACTCCCACCCCTATAAATACTCAACGTGCATTTTGACCTCTGTCCTTTTTCCCCGTTTACAACTTCAACTGAAAAGTCGGTCGTTGGAGTGGGTTCAAAGGCATTAGCAACAGTTGGATGTAGGCCAGGGTGAAGAATAGATTCTTCTGTGTGAAGTACGCGGGCTGTATAATCCTCTGGTGAACCTGTAGTTGTTTGTGGTGTTTCTTCTGGAGCAGTCACTGGCTCAGCGTCAGAGGTGCTGGAAGGGAAGGGAGGAGAAAGTCCTGGCGGGCTGTGGGTGGGAGGCTGGACTTTTTCCAGCATAGTGGACTTGAGGAATGGAGGTCTCTCTGTGTGGACATTTTATTCATTCCTAGGATGTTTGTCCTTTCCTGTCCCCCAACCCGTTACTCTGTTACCTTCTGGAGGACACCAACATCAGTAGTGCAACTGTACAGCTCTGACTTTGCTGCTGACGCACAGAAAATCTAACCTCACCATCGTTGTGTGCCTCAGGAGGTTCACAAATGTTGGTTTATCAAATGTAGCCAGAAAGTGATCTAGGATGGACAGTCCAAGGGGCTGAGTGCTGCCTTGGAAGGTCTCAGCAGGGTGCTAGATGGCAAGTGTCACGTCAGGCCTCTGGAGGCTCCTCTGCGGTTCTTCAACCCGTGAACGGCGTGTTGTGTGTGCTGTCTTGATCGCGTTACCATCGTATAAAGCTCTAGTGGCCTAAGAATAGGATCACACCTCTCGGGTGTTGCTCTAACCCCTTACGCTGTGCTGGTAATATGGGCTTAACAGAGGCTGCTGAGCAGGACATTGTGCTTGCTTCTCCATCAAGGAGTAATCCTCTTTGCTCGTGGAAGTGTTATGGTGCTTACTAAATACAACTTAGTGCTCCTGTCGTTTCTCGCCTGAGAGATGTGCTAGCTGGGTTTGGAGTGTCCCCTTTCCCTCCCCTCAGGTGCACACGCTCTGGGACCTTGTGTGATGTTTGTTGATAGAGGCCGAAGTGATGCACGTAGTAACTTTTGTACTTGGAAGAATAGTTGTTTAGTTACTTTAATACTGGGTATGAAGCGTGTGAGCTGTTAGAGCTGAGAAGTTTGTGTGTGTAGCTTTGACATGTCAAAAGTGCTTTGCGAATATTGAATAATTCATACCTACTACGAAAATAAGAACAAACCCGTGAGTGAATTTACCTGAGACCAGTTTGATGCTTCATATGAGTTGAAGTCAGAGTTTGATTCATTCACTGGATTCCTGAAAATAGCACTTTGATATTGATCTTCATCCTCAAAGATCTTTCAGACATTAATTAATCTTAACACTACTCCTTGGAGAAAAATATGATGTTTCAGTTCTGCAAGTGGGGGAAATGACGAGATACTGTTTGTGGGTAATACTGGAACTTTTTAATGGCTTCGTGTGGCAATGTGAAAGAAGCTGTAAGGTGTCTGTGAACTTAACTTTGAGTTTTTCCTGGGTTTTGTAGTTGTAAAATATTTGAATTTAATTTCTTTAATCTGTTATTTAATAATATAACACAGATCTTTAATAAGGTAAGAAAAAAGTGCAGAATTCTGAAGGATGAGGAGAAAAAAGGAGTAGAGAAGAGCCTGAAGTCTGCGACTGGGTTTTGAAAGTTGTTTCATACTAGAAAGACAGCTGGAAAGATGAAAGAGAAGAGTGGAACTTAAGGTCATTTCTAAATTTTGATCTAAGACAGATTCCAATAGTAATTCAGTTGTATAAAAGGCTAATGAGCATTTAGTCTGTCTTTTGTACCAGGTAAATGTTTTACAATAGTATTGATGAGCCTGTGATGGAGGGTATCAGTGGTCAATTAGATGTCAAAAGGATGCATTTGAAACTTCTGATGTTTACTGTATGCGGGTGGCTCAAGACGTTCCACCACCAGTGAGAGAAAACAGAAGTAGCAAATGGACATACAAAGTTAAACCGATTTTTGTGAAGTGAAATTCTTGTCATGATATGGTACAAGATGGTACAAGAGGTTTGTTACCTCTGAACCCCACGAAAGGCAGGTGGCTGACAGATTGTCCTTTCTTCAAAACCTGCTGAGCTCCATTCAGAAACATGGAGAAGGGCTGCTGTGCACCAGAAACATGTAGGACCAAAATCCTGCAGGGAATGTAAGAATCATTATGCAACACCACTGATTTCCTATGGCATCAGATTATGCAATTTCTGAGCAGAAGAATGCAAAGCCCTGGAAGAACACAGCAGCATTTTAGCAGATCCAAAAATACCTTCTACAGGATAGAGGAAGCATTTCTGTATGTAGTGCTGAAAATACACAGTTATGTAAGCTGCTTATTTCGTAAACTGTGCTTTGCAAAGCTGGCTAGCAGGTGAAACAGAAATCAATCTCGCTTTCATTGAAATCAGCTGAAGAGGTCTCCCTGAATACAAGGGAGGCTGGATTGGCTCTTTGTCTGCCTTGTTCCCAAAGAGGTTTTTTGGGGGTTTTTTTGCTTTATTTGTTCCTTGTGCCAAAAAAAAAAGTGCAGGCTTGATTTCTTTTTCCAAATCAAGCACTTCTTTTCCACCCCCCACATATTTGTGACCTTATGTTGAAGGAGTTTCTAGTTAAACATTTGTCTAGTGTTTGTGGAGGTAGAAATTCATTCCTGTGCTGAGAGCCAGTGCAGATGCACACATTTCAAGAGTCAACACAGTTCTTTTAAGGTGAAGTCAAGCCTGGGGAATCTATTAACTTTCTCTGGAGAAGTCACGAGCATGTGGGCAAAGGGGATCTGGTTGATACAGTCTGTTGGGATTTTGGCAAGAACACTTACCAGAGACTCATAAAGAAAAGAAACAGCTATAAAATAGCAGGGACACCCCTCTCGCAGACAAATGGTTGGTTAAATGGTATGAAAGAAGAGTAGAGATGAGTAGACAATAATGTTGAAACATTTTTCTCTGAAAAGAGTTGTCATAAACGGCTCTGCTTTGGAGACTGCACTGCTCGTACTCTTTCTACCTTTCCGTCCCTTATCCAGATCATTTGGGAATGTGCTGAAGAGCATTTGGGCTGTGCGACTACGGAAATAAGGTGTTCAGGATAGTAGACATGTAAGCGGGTTGCAGAGAGCACTAGAAGGCTCTCATGAACTTGGGTGCTAAAAAGTCAACCAAATTCAGTGTTAATTAAATACAATTTAACTTTAACATCTGGCACATAAGAATTAGCCTCTGAAATAGTTCTTACTGCACGAGAATGAGATCTTAAGGTGGTAAGAGACCTGTGGAAGTTAGCTCAGCATCCTGAGGCATGCTCAGGCATCAGGTAGCATTAGGGGATTAGTTAGGAAAGAAGTGAAGAACATCTTCTGTGGTGTGCCCACATCGGGGATTCTGTCTGTGGTCTTACTCCCCCGTTTCTAAGATGATAGAGGAGAGATGGAAAAGATGGGGAGAGGTGATGAAAGATAGAGAAGAACTTTCAGAGGGTGAAAGGGGTAGGTAGTGTGGGAATTTTTAGACTTGAATAAAAGATGTCAGAGGGGAGGATGAGATAGTTCACAAAATTACAGCTGGCATTAAAAAGATAAATAAGGTTCAGGTGTCACTGAAACAGTGAACAACTGCCTGTTTGAAGAATGGAATTAGATGAAAAATGCAAAGTGAAGAATAGTTGATGTTACCTTATGCAACATAGAATTAAAGCTGCCAAACTCCTTGCCATAGTGGTTGCCAAAGTGTTTTGGTTAAAAAAAGATTCTTAGACATGGTTGCATAGAGAAAATCCAGTTGCGGGCTGTGGAACAGAAAAACACCGCTGTGTGCTGCTGGTGGAGAAAGGCAGGGAGCTGCACAGGTTGTGGGGAACTGCGCCGGTGAGGTTTCACTGCCTGGAGAGCCTTTCCCTGGGTTTTGGAGGCAGGAGCTGGGGATGGATGAACCTGTCATGCTGGTGTGGTGTGGTTTCTTCTTACACTGTAGTCTAGGTGCCACTTATTTCTGCTCTGACAGGCTGGAATGTATAAGGTGCAGAGCAAACTTCCAGCTGGCTCTGTGCAGAGAGCTTGAATTCAGCCATTATGGATATTTCTTGGCTGGTATACCGTCCTATTCTTGTTGTTGTCAGAAAGGGTTCAGACCAGAAAGCTAGACAGAGTTCTCTTTCTCACCGATACAGTGACAGACAAAAGTATGTTACAACTGTGGAATCACTTTAGCCAGAAACGATGCATCCCTGTTTTGGGGTAGACTGAATATATCGAATAAAGGCCGATTGAAGTCAACAGACACATGAATTCCAGCTTCTGTTGTGATAGTATGGACATAGCTACATACAACATAGTTACAAGGCTGTGATCTCAGGTGCTTAATGCCTGTGGCTATGTTAAAATATTTTGTTAACATTTGAGAATGATCATGATGGTTGTAAACCCTGAGAAACAGCTGCTGCATAGCTCAGAAAATAATTACGGTGTCTGCAGAATTTCGTTGTCTTATGTTGAGGTGGCATCCAGGTATTTACTGGAGAAAGGAATTAAAAGGACCTATTCCAGTCAGTATTCTGCAGTAGGTACAGAAGTAGTGTAACAGTTAACTGACAGCCAGAAAGAACAGTGTAAAACACAAAAAAAAAGCAGGTGTTACGTCAGTTTTCCTAGATAAATCTGCTGTTTTCTTGTAGAGTAAGTCAGGGTACATGCATAAACATGTTCAGAGCTGTTGCGGTGACAGTCAGAAAATCTCAGGTGGGTCAGATGAATAATTTTCAGCTGTTTTATCAGAAATTAATTTTCTGCTTGGCAATGTAATAATTGTAATATTTAAAAATAGGGCTGGATCATGGCTGAGAGTCCATGCCAGTGTGAGGTGGGATGTATGTTGTGATGTGGAAGAAGCATCCTTCCTTGAAGGAACAGTGTATCTCAAGAAAAAGATTGGTGGCCTAAAACAACCCCCACGTTTTTGCTTTTTTTTTTTTTTTTTTTCCTATGAGGAGAAGGGAAAGGAAGGCAGAGCAATTCTGCGTGAAACTTCAAGATATGTTCATTTGCAGCTTCTTTCTCTGAATAGTGTGACCTCAAAAAAAAAATCCCAAAAAAGAAAACCCAGAACACTGAAAACAGAGGTTGCATTTTGATGATGTGTAACTCATTCTCTATTAATAAATCAGCTTTTACAGTCTGTGATCAAAACGACCGTGCAGAACACAAGCGTACATTCCAAGTAATGTAAAGCTATAAAAGTGCGCCATAAGAGGAGTGTCGGATCCACTCATGCAGCACTTTCCTTGCCAGGAGACCAGGAAAAGAAGAAGTTTGTTGGAATCCTGTGAAATAAAATAATGTGATTTCAAAACCTGAAGGTCAGAAGTGACAACCGAAGCTCTGGTATTTGCCAACTCAGCAACTCTTGGTGCTTTCCTGTGCTCAAGTTGTACAGTGTGGAAGGTCAAGAGGTGGGAGGGGACTTGTGTATCAACCTGTTGTAAAAATTCCCTGTAGAAATCGAGAGGTAACCACAATGGGCAGGAGAGCTCAGCTGCGAGATACGTGTAGTGAGATAACTACACTTTATAAGCATGCTGTTTGCTTATTTGTTAGAATCTTGACTATTTTTAAGTATTGTCCCAAGCAAGGAACACTTGCGCTACTCTTGAGCTCACACACATGAATTGCAGTCGTGTTATCTGTGCACAAGGATGTAGTCATATCGCTGTACCCCCTGTAGCCAGAAGGGACTCGCACTGAGTAGCAGGAAAAAGCGAGGGAATTCTGGGGCTTGGATGGAAGTAGTGATATGGACAGGAATCTCTTCTGTCCTTGGTATTTGCCATGGATCAGTTGGCTAGTTTCTGTCAGCTGCTCTTTTTCAGGCCTTAAAAGTGGATCAGCCAGTTGTTTTTATTGTCTTTGTCTATTGGAAGTGCAAGCATAGCATATGCTTGACTGGCTGATACGGGGAATAGTGCTCCAAGGAAACCAGCCTCCTCTTGCTGGCCATTTGTGCTGGTAGGAAGCTGAGCGACCACTGTTTTGTACTTCTGCAATCTTTACAGTTTACTAACATATTGTGTCTGTATTGCATCTGGAATGGGGGTTTGCTACTCTAGCACAGCTCCGTAAAGGAGATACTTCCATTATTACAGTCTGTGCAAGGCATTTGTTCAACTCTGCCACCTCTTCAAACCTGGCCATGGCTTTGACGCTCTTATAAATGCACAGAATCACAAAATCACAGAATGTTAGAGATTGGAAGGGACCTTGAAAGATCATCCAGTCCAATCCCCCTGCCGGAGCAGACAGCTGCGTGCTTTGGTTGCTCTCTTGTGTGTGTGAGAACACTTACGAGATGGATGCTTCCAGGAGCAGGCACAACATCGGGCAAGGTGAGAGCATGCCCTGTGATAACTGATTTACCCACTCTGGTGCTGATCCGGGTAAGATGTCACAGTTTCAAACTGCAGTTCGGGCTGTCCGACGTGTTGAGGTGCAGTCTCACTCTTCCCAGAAGAGATGTGCTTTGTCCTCCTTTTGTCTGGACGTGGTGGCATTTTGCCTGGAAAGATGTTTTGCCTGGAAATGGAATAATTTACAAGAAGTTGTACAAAATTACACCGAACCTCAAGTTTCCTTATAGATGTAAAGTAAATTTGTTAGCTGCAGAGTGAATGAACTCATCAATATAGTTCTAGGCAGAGGGTCTGCCTTGAAGTCTGCTTTTGCAGAATGCTTGGTGAAACCTGAGTACGTTAAATACGCACGCAGTCCTCCTACACACAGAGCTTTCAGCTTTTGACTTGAAGCCTGCTACAGCAGAAGCATCGCTAACACAGAAACAGGATGCCGCGTAACTATGCTCTTCAGTGTAAAAGGAGGCACATGCAGATCATAAACGTCCCAAATGGCAAACAGTCTATATATAATGGAACTTTAAACTTTCAAGAAAAGGTTTTTCTTTGCATTCAGTGAAACTGCGATTTATTTTATTGGGAAGAGTTCAACAAGAACAATCTCAGCCGTATCTTTGGTACTCAAAGCAAAACAGTAAGGGAGGCTTGAAAAATGTTCTTTATCCCTTGTTTGAAGAGATAGCAAGGTCGAAGACAACCTAATTTGTCTGTGTTAAATCAAATTTTGCTAAGGAAAGAGGCTGCACATTGTAGAATTTACTGTAGTATAAGATAATTAAAAAAAATTAATTTCCCCAACAAGTCAGCATTGATGCATTGTGGCAGAAGTTGCCTTCTACCCACCACAAATGTATCCGGACCACGTCAAGTTGGCTTGATACTGAGTTTTTTTTAAAATAAATGCTGCCGTCTCATGCTCTCAAAACAATGAGTTCACCTCTGAAAAATCAGGCTGCTTATGTAAGTACCTAAATAAGGCTGTATCATGTCAGTTTGAAAATAATTTTGTAACTTCTTCATGCCTCCTCCCCATGAAGCAGATACAGATATAAGATGGCACTGTACTTAAAGGGAGGAGGAGTCTCATACGATGCTGCTACTTCGTGTTTTCCTGATTTCTAAATGGATTATGTACAGGAAAAGCTGCTCTTTCTGTGTGAAATCTTACATGACTGCGCATTGTGAAGTCAGAAAAATACATAGAAAAAATCCTAGCTTCTGTTAGATAGTGTACTTTTGAGAGTTGTGTAACAGCGAAGCAATTTTATCTTCCAAGTCTGATAAAATTCAAGTCTGATAAAAAAACAGCTTCCCATTGTTCACTTTTCAGATACTTTTAGGAAGCTGTTTTCCCAAATTCTTGTTTTGGCTCTTACTCCAGGGTTTCTTGCAGGGGAAACTGGCTGGTGTTTTATTTACATTGCTTCATCTGCTGTGTTGTGAAAAGCAGATTCCTCTGTAGGAAGGGTGGTCACATTTTGCTTTTACTTAAGGAATCGCTTGTCTTTCGCAGACTTCTGAAAATGAGCAGGGGCACTGCCCAGGGATGCTGATTGGAGTTGTTTTGGTATTTTTCTGAAATTCCATTCAGGTCTGAAACTTTTCCCTATTCTTCTTTATATTGACAACAACATCTGTGATCACATAACAGCTCCTACTAGTAGTAACGATACTACTGCGGTCACCCTACAGCATCCCGTGCTGGAGAATCCGTAATTGTAACACTGGGCACAGGTAGGTCAGGAATAAACAACTCCCAGCTTCCTGTACAAGTCTAATCCAGCTCCTTCACTGGTATGGACTGTGCTGCAATTTTTGCCTCGCATGCTGTTTTGCTTTCTTTTGAAGAACGAAGTTTGCAACCTAGATGATATTCTTCTCATAAATGTTCTCTGCATACCCCATGGGATCAGGCAGAAATATGGGAATGTAGAACAGGCTCCTGGCTGTTCCCATTTGCTGCTCCTGCTGTCAGAGAGGGGCTGGAGCCCAGGGCATGGGGTTTATCATACACCAGGCTGGAGGCGTTATCTTCCATCTCTGTAATGACCTCATAAGGAGAAGTTACGGGGCTGAGCTGTTCCCTTGCCATTGGCTGCATGCTACCTGGCCACCTCGTTCCTCCTCGCAGGGGCTGTTTGCAGAACCCGGGACTTTGCACCAGGTGTAACTGATCTTACTTTTTAACAGAACAGTTTCTGTCATTGCCACCCTCCCCCCCCCCCCCCCCCCCCCAATTTCATATGGAATTTAAAATCAGACTTTGTTCTGTGTTACAGGCTGAATGTGCTTGATTTCTTCTGGCACAAAGGTAGAGACTCGGGTTCCAGCAGTGGCTCTACCCCAGAGAGCCTTTGGCAGCAGACTTCTCAAAAGGGACACCAGCTCTGAATTTATATGCAACCAGGAACTTTGTGCAGGGGGAAAGCAGAGCGGTGAGAGGAGATGCTCCTGGGGCTTGTGGCAAGAGGGAGATGAGAGAGGAGGATGTTCCTGTCAAGCTCTGTAATTCTTAGTAATTATGAGGGTGACACATAGATGGTTAGAGAATGGAACAATTGCTACACTGAACTTGATTAAACTAAAGGACCAGGATGGTCATAACTAGGTGGGGCTTTGAGGGAGCAGCTACAAACCATCCCTTGGTGCACTCAAGGTACCTCTATCCCTGTGCGCTGTTTCTCTATCGCCTTGTCTCAAGGGTTTGCAGAGGAGTCCCGAGCTTGTGGGCTGTGCCGGGAACAGGGACTGGACCCAAACTGTACCCGGGCTGGGAAACAGCCGGGGGTCAGCATCAGTCTGAGATGCTATAGGAACCACGGAGAAACAGCCCTTTGCCGCAGTCTTTCAGGGTTTTGACCTTTAGGCTTTTGTTTAAAACTTATGGTGGTTGTTTAAAACTTGCGTTTGTTTACTGTACAACCGAGAGTACTGTGTAGGTGGAGTTTCTGTTGGAATAATTTCTGTTCTTCTTTTAGGGCAGTAATTATTTACCAATTATCAGTACTTGTCTGGAATGTCTAGTTAATTATCAGCTCAACTCTGTGAAAGTGCACGTAGTGAAAATACTTAAATAAAAATTTGAAAGTTATTCTTTTTCCTCTCATTTCAGGTACTGGGTCTACATGTCACACCTGAAGTGTGTTGTATTAATTCTCTAAGTCCCAATTCAGACCATCTCCTTGATGCACACTCACGGCATCATGGCCAGTACTCAGGAGCGCCTGAGCTTGTCTTCCTCTCCAAACTCCATTGGCAAAGCTTTCTGTGAAGATAAAGACTTTGGTAGGCTACATGATGAACCTGCACCTACTGGAAACCACCCGTCCCCCGAGCTCATAGAGGATGTGCGTGAGAAGGGCTTGCTGCAGGCAGACCTCATCGAAAACATGAGCAGCCCGGTCACTGCAGCAGTGCTGACCAGCATCAGCGAGGACTCTAGGGACCAATTTGAGAACAGCGTGCTGCAGCTTCGAGAGCAGGATGAGTCTGAAACAGCTGTTCCTCAGGGCAACAGGAACACTATGGATGGAGAGGGCAACAGTGGAGCGGATGACGTTAAAGTCCAGTTCAACAGATCAGGCAGTGGGAGCGGTGGGTTTCTGGAAGGACTGTTTGGGTGTCTGAGGCCCGTGTGGAACATCATAGGCAAGGCATACTCCACAGACTACAAACTGCAACAGCAAGGTGAGTAGGCAAGCAAACTTTATTGCTTCTGGGGAAATGTGTGGAGATGAGGAAAACAACCTGGGGCTTTTACCCAGTGACTGTTTTTCCCAGTTCTCGTGCAAAGAGAAATCCTGCACTGTACAGCCAATAGCTATAATTTGTAGCAAAGGCAGCTTGTGATGGAGTCAAAAACAATTGCCTGTTCTGACCCATGTCTGGGACCATTGTGACAAGGTCTGAATCTGAACCGAGTATTTATGTAAGTGAGGATCAGAAGGAATTGTGTTGAACACAGGGATTGTACCAACTACTTAATTTCTGCACTTTTTTCGTGCCAGATGAAAAGCATAGGTATTTTCGTCATGCCAGATGAAAAACATTGACATAGGCATTTCTGCTTCTGTATGTGTACGTGAAGGTTGTCTCCAGTTGACCACAAAATAGTGGAAATATTGCTTCTACGGGCTTACTACGTGAACTTTTTATGTCTTGCTGTTCAGCAGTAGCTTTATTCTTTAAAATACCATTCAGTACTTTTCTTTCCAGGAATATGACCTTAATGTTTGTCCTTTTTTCATTTGGACATATATACATGTGTGAGTATAAATATAAACATATAAAATATGTAGTTTGGGAATAAGTAATGCCCCAGTCAGCTGCGTGCATACACATCTTTAGGGGTTACTGAAGGCTAAAGAGCAGAGGATGCTCTGCCCTTGGTGTCTGATTTCTCCCCTAGCACAGGGGGAGGGAAGTGGCAGATGGGAAAAGAACAAGCTGTCATGAGAATTAAGGAGCTGAAATGGTTGAGGCTTATAAAAAATGGGAACAGTCTGGCCACCGTCGCGTACTGTGGGGTAGTCGTCTCCTATATTGACGTGATCATGACTTAGTTTTAATCAAATGGTTTTCTGGCATAGACAAATTATAAGGTAAGTGGGCAGGAAACCCCCCTGAGTGGTTCATATCTAAACCCTGGAGCTGGGTTGGGGACAGCTCCTAATATAAGGGAAGAGAACTTTTAAATAACATATTGGGTGAATCTGCCTTGAAATAATCTTACTCCTCCTTCCTAGAGTCCATTGTTTCCAGTTCATAACTCTGAGCGGGGAAACACACTTCTGCGTTACAGCACGGCTGGTGCCTTCCAAAGCAGCAGCCTCTTGTCTGTCAGACCTGTGTGCTCAGCAGGAGTTCACTGGTTCTGAAATCCTTTGGCAAAGTTGGTTCTAAGTGTTATAACTCAGTATGTCACACGTGGTTGAGGCTATAAATAAAAACAGTGACTGAAAATTCCTATTAACACTATTGGGGTGATTGCACGGTACGTGGAGTCCGATGTGGTGGGTTTTGGGAGAGGCTGCATCTGGCTGGGGAGCCTCCCTGTGAAGGAACATGAGCTTCAGAGCAGCCGGATAACGCCCGAAGGAGGCATGGTGTCAGTATGTCTGTGTTATGCTTCTTCAGTTTGTATGCTCAGGGTTTTTTAAGTGAAGCTGAAGCTTTCCGAGGAAGGGACCCAGGTGCGGGATTCCCTGGGCTGCTCCCAGCAGTTCTGTGGCTATCCGATACAGGGGCTGTCTCCCCAGGTCAGACCTCTCAGCGCTGAGAGCTGCAGAGCCATCACGTGCCGGGAAGCTCAGATGAGACGCTTCAGGACAGCTACCTGTGAGGCGCAGAGATTGTATTTCGCATGTAATTGGGACAGCAGATGCGCTGGAGACCACAGTTTAATACATGCTCTGATAGCCCACAGGGGACACTTTCTTTTGTATGAAAGTCCCTAATAAAAAAGACGGAAGCGCTAACTAATGAAAATGAGCAGCTGAGAGTGGTGCTGTGTTTGGGGGCTGCACGCAGAGCTCCTCTTTGTGTGCGCACAAGTGTCCTGCTGTTCTCGGTGTCAGGAGCACGGTCAGAGCCATAGATTCATGGATCTTTGCAGTTTGCTGGTGGCGTTAGGCTGCTCCTAAAATGGCAATTTTGAAATGCCTACAGATGTGGTAAGGCCGAAGATTAATTGGGATCTGCCCTGTGTGGTCTGTGTGGTTTAGCTGCGTCTTCAGTGTCTTCACTGTCATAAAGGAGAGTGAAAAGAAGATTTTTTTTTTTTAATTATTTTTTTTTTCTTCTGGACATGATCATTTGGACAGATCTGATAGTAGTAGTGCGGTTCTATTATTCAAGGATAAAAGTTTTCAAACTCCTTCTGTGCTGAAACGTGAGGATTTTGTCAGAATATTCATGTTCTGTTTTCCAGATGATCTTATCCTTGCTCCTTGACACCAGAAAAACATCTTTGTGTGCATTTCATCAGCTACATCCAAACCAGCAGTTTAGTAACTGATGTATGTGATTGCTTTTATTTTTGCTGTCTTGTAGCAAGAGCACAGCGGGTGCAAGGTTTGTGTTCATGCAAGTGTTAAATGTTGGGAGAAGACAGGCTGAAGAAATTTCTCTGGCTCTTTCAGGAGTAAAAAGAGGCTTGCCGGTGGCCTTTCATTCCCCTGGGAACGAGCTTACAGCTTTGGGCTGGTGCCACAGTTCTGTGCAGGTGATTTTTTTTTTTTTTATCCCCTCTTCATGAAGCAACCACTTAAACCTGATCCAGGAGCAATCCTTTGTGTTGGGCTGAATCAACAACTGGGGCAGGAGTCCAGTTTCGACCTGCAGCCACGGGGGACTTCTTCATGTTGCCTTCCTGATGCTTCCTAGTACTTTTGGCTGCTCACCGGCGTGCCTGCTCGCCTGCTTTGGATCTCCTGCAGGCCCAGACTCTAGGATGTGGTGGTGGTGGTGTGGTGTGGTTGCAAGTGGAAAATATGAACAGGTTTCATGCCCTTTGCAAATGTCCGATACTTGAGTCCATATTGCCTGCAAAGGCTTGGCTCGTGACTTGATGAATGGGGGAAAAGACAAGAAAAACTTTTACACGATTACACATCATCTTCTTGTTGAAATTACTCCTTGAGCTTCCTTCTCAGCACCTGAGATGGTCATCAAGAGGAGTGCGTTTCTGTGCTTCCCTTGAGGTCCCACGCTGTGGCAGAGCTTTGGTCAGCTGGAGGTTGCTGCTGGTGGTCTGCTGGTTGACTAAGCAGTGCCGATGGCTGCAGGTAAATGCTCTGCCTGCACAGTGAGTGGTCATTCCTGCTTTTGTATTGCTCAGTGGCTGCCCGTTGATTATCTGAGGTTTAAGTGGTTTGGGTTTGACCCATAAAATCATAGAATCACAGAATAGTTTGAGCTGGAAGGGACCATGGAGGTCATCTAGTCCAACCCCCCTGCAGTGAGCAGGGACATCTTCCCCTAGATCAGGTTGCCCAGAGCCTCATCCAACCTGACCTTGAATGTTTCCAGGGATGGGGGCATCCACCACCTCCCTGGGCGACCTGTGCGAGTGTCTCACCACCCTAAGTGTAAAATATTTCTTCCTTATATCTAGTCTAAACCTTTCCTCTTTTAGTTTAAAACCATTACCCCTTGTCCTATTCCTACAGGCCCTCTTAAAAGTCCCCCTGGTCTCTCCTGTAGCCCCCATTCAGCACTGGAAGGCTGCTGGAAGGTCTCCCCGGAGCCTTCTCTTCTCCAGGCTGAACAACCCTAACTCTTTCAGCCTGTCCTCTTAGGGGAGGTCCTCCAGGCCTTTGATCATTTTCATGGCCTCCTCTGGCCCTGCTCCAACAGGTCCATGTCCTTCCTGTGCCGAGGACCCCAGAGCTGGGTGCAGCACTGCAGGGGGGGTCTCACCAAAGCAGGGCAGAGGGCCAGAATCCCCTCCCTCGACCTGCTGATCACACTTCTTTTGGTGCAGCCCAGGCTAGGGTTGGGTTTCTGGGCTGCAAGCGCACGCTGCCGGCTCATGTCCAACTTCTCATCCACCAGGACACCCACGTCTTTCTCTGCACGGCTGCTCTCAATCACTCCTGACTATGTTTTTCCATTTTTTTGTGCTGGTTTCTAAAGGCTGTCAGCGAGTGCTTTCAGGGCAATATAACTTAGTTCTTTAATTTGTGTCTGCCAGTTGTTTTGTTTGGATCACTGGGACTCTAGCACTTTATAGTAAGAGTTGTTTGTGTTTCCTATGGACTCATTAGACTTCCGAGCCATTTCCTTTGGATTAAGAATCTGTCTTCAGGAGTTACCTTCACCTTCCCTTTCACAAGTTATGTGTTTACTGTCGTCATGTGCATTTTTGTGTAAACCTGGAGAGCAAGGTGCTTTACAAAGTGTGCTTGTGTTTTGGATTTTTTGTAAACCAGAGATACTTCTTGTCGTAATGCCAATGCTGGTGAGCAGCCAGCGCTGGCAAACAGCGAAAATTTGCTTCGGATAGATTAACTCAGGGGCTCAGGCTGCTCCTGCATTTCTTCCCCATGGGAAACAGATTGCCATCATTCTACTCAAATGGTTCTTAATCACCCTAGAAACACAAGTTCTTGCGTAAATCCTGCTGCTTTTGCACTTTAATTTATTTAGGGGAAGTATTCCACAGGTTTCTTTAGGCCCAGAAGAGTCTGGAATAAAAACTGGTCTATCCTGGTAGGAGATATCCTCTGCTCCCTTCTGCTGGAGGAGAGGGGAGTAGCAAGCCCTGAAGCCTGGGCAATCTCAAAGGATGTTTAGCTGAGCAATGTTGATGGACTTCTTGAACAAGGCTGGCAGCCTTCTGTGTGTCCAGAAGTGTCTCCCTGCCACCCTGCTGTTATCATCTGAGGCGTTACGCTTCTGGACAGGCACTTTGCCTTAACTAAGGTTAGTCATCATAGCCACGCAGCCAAGTTCTTGCAGCTGGTTTGTGCGTGTCCTCTTCTTTCTCCACCTGCTGGCCAAGACGACAGAGATCTCAGCATCGGCTCTCGCATGCTGTGTTTCCCATTGTACCTGCCGTGCAGATGTGCTGCAGCTGGGGCAGCTGTAATTCTTTGTTTCAAGGTACTGTGGGCTGTTGGGATGGGTCTGCTCAGTGTAGGTGGTGGGGAGAGCTTCGTAACCTCCTGCCCGGGTGCCGTGCACGGCCTCAGCTCTAGGCTGTGTTCAGCTGGCGGGGCGTTCGGTCTCTTTTCCAGCCTCTGCAGAGCTGGTGAGACCTTGTGATACTGACCCTTGTCCACCTGTTGGCCTGGAGGGTGGTCCCAGGGAGCTGCAGGGAGCACACACGCAGGGGAACTTCGATGTATTTTTCAGTCGGTCGATTTGGGTTGTAGTAGAAAATGCAGGTTTGCACTGCTAATGCTAACAAACCCTGGTTTGCAGCTGAGTGGGGTCCAGTGCTTTTCTGCACCAGCATCACGGTGTTTGGGAAGCTTTTCAGTGCTTGATGGGTCCCAAATGATGCTGGCCATCTTGAAACCTAGTAACACGCTCCTCTGTGGTGAAAGTTGTTGGTTGGGTGGTTTTGTGTTACTGTTGCATTATATGTTACCTATGGTTTGACTCTTTGTTCTTCTTGAAATTCCCAAAAATGTTTCACTGATTGTCGCTACACTGAAACCTCTTTCCTGAGTGGTGCCCTTGATGATGAGGGTGCAGGTGGGATACAGGAAAGGATGGGTCTGGCCAAATAAACACGAGATGACTTTGCAGGAGGTAGCGCATGAGCTTTTGCCTACTTTGTTTACGATCCCTCCCTGCTTTTGCCATTGCGGAGGTTAGTAGGTAATATTAAGAGCAAATTAGGGCTCTTGGGAGTGACAGCAATATAGTTACCCATGACGGCGCACAAACTTCAGGTGCTTCAGGGGAATAAATGACAATGTTGTGGGCCTTGTACAGGAAAGGCAGTCTTCTCACAGGTAAAGCTCTTTTTGTACAACCGAATAGTTTCAGTGTTGCCCACGTAAAAATACTGTTCATCAACAAACACAAAAATCAACTGTATTTGCCACCTTCTTTCAGAAGCAATGCATTTGTGAATTAAATAGAAATACAGATCTTCTCTGTTTATGAATTTTCTTATTTTCTTTTATTTCCTTAATTAAAGAACTGTCTTTAAATGTCTAAAGAATTAAATACCAATTATAAGTATTGTGACCAAAAATTGCTTGAGTTCTTTGAAGAAGAACACTTATTTGAAAATACTTGAATGTCCTGTGGCCAAGATAGTGGTCACAGCATGTTTCATGCATCAGGTTCTTACAGGCATTTCCTGCTTCAGTACCAAAGGACACATTTGCTGGTAGGCGATATCACTGTCACGGTGTCATGGCATTCTTCAAAATTGAGGATAGGGATTGTCCACTGCAGATCCATGGTTACTGGGGTTGCTTAGTTATAATGTATTTCAGCTGAGAGCTGAATGCGCTGTCTTAATATTTTTGTACAATGTAAGGTTGTAAGCGGATATATCGGTATGGAAGATAGACTTCTGTCTGTGAAGAAACATGTGCTGAGGATTGGATTTTACCCTGCCAAGTCGAAGGGAATTTTTGCCATAGATTAACAATGTTTTTTTTTCTAGTTCGGCGAGCAGAAGGAGCGCTGGGGTCTGGCTGGGGATGGGAGCTGGCTTTCCTTGGCCGCGCCTGGAGAGCAGTCATTCATTTTCAGCGGGAGACATCCTGCTGGAGTGTGGCTGTTGCAGGGATGGTTTGGGGGGAGAGGTTTGAATCAGGATCAGTCCGGAGACAGTGGTGACAGTACCTAAAATGGACACTTCTGCATAATCCCAGTTACAGCCCTGGGAGCAGTGCGTGGCTCAGAGGCTGGGTGAAAGGCATGTCTCTGCAGTGATCTGAAATAGGAATCTATACAGGCATGACTTTCTTTTATTTCAGAAATCAGTGACTTACTTGTTGGTTTTGATGCTAAATAATTTATTCTCTAAACTTACACATTTATTGCGTTACAGTGAATAAATTATTGCCTGCCTTTTATCTTCCTGTTTCTGAGATGTTAAAGTGCTTTCAAGGTGACTCGCAGACAGCAAGGCTTTCTGTTCTGACGGGTACAACTGTCTTGAAGCAGTTTACACGGTGCTGCTGGACCACGCCGGCACTATCCCTACAAGATGGATGTGGGTGACTAAGAGGAGGAATCACTTATGATTTTTTTGCCTCTTTGATACTGATGTCCACAATTTTGGTGTGGGAGAGACCTGCTTGTGTGACTGGTGGTGGTTGCCACCTCTGTCTCTCCTTTGTATTTCCTATTTTTGCCCTATTTCAGTGGGGGAAAACCTTCAATATTTTTTATGTCAGTTGTGAATGTTAAATGTTTCTTCTCATCTGTGCTTTTCAATGGAGTAATGTACTTTATAAGAGATACCATCATGGTTCAATTTTGGAGTAGAGGACCTCTTCCCTAAATTGCCAATCCAGTGTCCCTGGTATGTTCACATTGCTGCCTGCTGGGTCGAAGCGGCTCACCCGAGTGGTTAGCAGAGGTGATGAGGTCCGTTAAAAAAACAGAAGGAGCAGGCTGGAGGCAACTGTGATGGGGGAGAAGAGGAGCTGGATGAAAGGGAAGCTGGGACTGAGCATGTGCAGTATGTGCCTCAGCTGCACCTCTGCTGGGAGGAGATGCCAGCTGCCACCCCCAGAAAAGCCCACCTCAAGATACAGCAAGGGAGGTGGCAGGTGCTGTCCTGGTGTGATCTTGTAGTAGAACATTTTTGTGCTCTTTATCTTTTACGTTGTTTTCTTTGTTTGCCTGTGCCTAGATACCTGGGAGGTCCCGTTTGAGGAGATTTCAGAGCTGCAGTGGCTGGGCAGCGGTGCGCAAGGAGCCGTCTTCCTGGGCAAATTCCGGGCAGAGGAGGTGGCCATCAAGAAAGTGAGAGATCAGAACGAAACGGATATCAAGCACTTGAGGAAACTCAAGCATCCTAACATCATTGCGTTCAAGTAGGTTGTGAAATTTTTTAGAAATGTACCTTTATCTAGGGATATTGCTTATAGTTCCCTGGCCAAGTTTTTGAAATCCAGGGATAAGCTGTCTGTAGGACAAAATGGACAGTTATCATAGAATCATGGAATGGTTTGGGTTGGAAGGGATCTTAAAGATCATCTAGTTCCAACCCCCCTCCCATGGGCAGGGACTTCTTCTCATCAGCCATGTCACCAGCAAAGCTGTTAAACAACCGTAGTCCCAATACCAACCCCTGCGGAACGCCACTCATCACCGGTCTCCACTTGGACATTGAGCCCTTGACCGCAACTCTTTGAGTGTGACCACCCAGCCAGTTCCTTATCCACGGAGTGGTCCATCCCTCAGTCCGTGTCTCTCCAATTTAGAGACAAGGACATTGTGCGGGACAGCGTCAAATGCCGTGCACAAGTCCAGGTAGATGATGTCAGTCACTCTTCCCTCATCTGCCAGTGCTGTGACCCTGTATATATTGAGTTACACTGCCTCTCAGACTGTTATGAAAACCAAGCTATGGACGCCACTCCCAGCCAGTGCTGCACTTTGCATGCAGGCTCACAAAATGCCTGTTGTGAACCCTACAAATCTGCAGGCGTGGAAGCTGAAGGAAACCCACCCCTGTCACCAGTGAGGTTCCTCACTGCAAAGCAGGCAGGAAACATTCCCCTTCCTGGTCAGTAAGGAGGTAGTAGCAGGGACCCGGGCAGAGCAGACAGGTTACTCTCCTGCTCCTTGCTTGCCACCTTTGAGAGTTGCTCTGGGACTTTTACTTTCCTGATCCTCACTGGCTGTGTGTTTTCTTTGTCAGGGGAGTTTGCACTCAAGCCCCATGCTACTGTATTATCATGGAGTACTGTGCACACGGACAGCTCTACGAAGTCCTGCGAGCGGGGCGGAAAGTCACCCCTCGGCTGCTGGTGGATTGGTCCACGGGGATTGCAAGTGGGATGAATTATCTGCACCTCCACAAAATCATCCATCGAGACCTCAAGTCACCAAAGTGAGTTTCTGCTACTTAAGCATCCTCCAGGTGTGGATGTATTTTTTTTTTCTTGAGGAATAGTTTAAAGTTAGATCAAGAGCCCTGTTTATTTTTTCCCATGTTGACTCAAAACTAATGAGTGTGAAACTAATGAAACTTGTTGGCCCTCTCCTCCTGTGCTGCAATTTAACAAGACTGGAAATTTTACCAGTGTCTGACGTTATAAATAGCAGTCAGGAAATATTTCTAATGATTTGATGGTGTCTGGTTCTTTTTGAAAGTGGGATATTCTGTTTGTTGCCTTCTGCGTTTTAGTTTTTCCTTATTTGTTCTTTTGTTTGTATTTCCCTGGTTTTCTGGAGTGCATCTTTCTCATTTCTCTTTTGCTTTCTGACTAAAACCATCTGGCTGCTTATATTCTTATTCCCTAGATGTTGATAACTTCTTTAGCCTGTAACACGACTGTGACAGTGCGTTAAGATAATACTTCTATGTGGTTTACAGCACAGTTTAAGGTGCAGCTTTACTAAAATTTTGAAATGATCCTGGATGTACTGAATCTTCAGTGACTTCTTCATTTGCAATTTTATCAAGATTGATTTTTGCCTTGTAGCATTTAGAAATGTGTTTGAGGCACAAAACACAACCACCCCAAAGAAAGTGAGTGCTTTTGTCAGTGAAAATGCATGATCTTTTTTCTTGTACTGCAATTGTGAACAGCATGGCCTCAGCAACTGTTGGTGTTGATTAAGAAGGGTTTTACTCCCAGTGGCTGTTGTGGCATAAGACAGACTGAAAAAGGCTGATTTTTTTTTTTTCTCCAGTGTTTTAGTTACACACACAGATGCAGTAAAAATTTCAGATTTTGGTACCTCTAAAGAACTCAGTGATAAAAGTACCAAAATGTCTTTTGCGGGAACTGTGGCTTGGATGGCCCCCGAAGTGATACGCAATGAGCCTGTCTCTGAAAAGGTGGATATCTGGTGAGTAGTATTCATGTTTGTATGTCTTCACCTTCTGTGTAGCCACTCAATTTCCCAGCGGTTTCAGCAGCCTTTTCTCATCCTAGGCATGGGGATAGTTTGCTGTGTGGGGGACTCTTCCTTTCTCCATCTTCCTAGTGCCCTGAACTTTGTTACTGGGCTATAACGGAAAGAGAAATGACAAACCTGTGTCAAAGCTGTGTGTCGAGATCTGAAGGTACTCGATGAGACTGGGTGCAGATGATCTGGGTCTGGCAGTAAGCAAATGCAACAGTTCTTCCCTGTGGCATTATTCAGGCCAGAGCTTTCTTCCACTCATGGTGCTGAGGGCCCCCTCCGCAACTTCTGCAGCCCCTCGGGTATTTCTCACTTGCTTTCTGCCCCCTTTGGGGCCACACTTGAGCTGTAAGGATGCCTCTACTCTGCTAGCTTGAAGGGTCCGGCCAGCTTTTGCTTTCTCCGTACTGGGCTTGGCTGTTATGTGTACAGCCACAGGATTATAGGCCAGTGAATCTAGCCCCGGATCCAAGAGGGAGGAGACCAGGATACACTGTCAGTTTTGAAGACTTGTTTCCATCCCTTGTGAAATGTACTCTGTGTCCAAAAGAACACGAGGAAAGGTTGTGATTTCTGTGCGATTAAAAGTGCTTGAGAGACGACTCAGCCTTGGCAGCTCCTTTGGGATGCAGGTTTCGGGGTCCTCGAGGGAACCGCATCTCTGTTTCTGCATTGTTATTTCTGCATATTAAATGTCAGGAGCCAGGACAAATGCCCTTCTCCCTGTTTTACAGCCAGGATGAATTTTCTTTCTTGTGGTTTTTCAGCTTGAAATGCTGTCACCTCCCTTGTGCAGCGTGAAGCCGCAGGTCAAAGCCACGGGTGGTTCAGAGTGGGAGTGGAGTCAGACAGCAGCTGGCTGCTGTTGTTTTAGCTCAGAGCTGGGTCATGACTTTAAGTCAGGATTTCCTGCAGGGAAAGGGAAGGTCTTGTAAAGTGCAGTATACAGCTCTTGTGCCCGCAGTGTTTTGCATGTTCATTTTGTGTGAACGCGGCATGCCATAGCATAGCCAGCTCTTCTAGGAGAAACTCTTGGGTTGTTTTGGAAAGAAAATACACTCTCCATTTGTCTTCTGAGCTCCTCCCTTTGAATCGCAGGTTCGTGAGAGGGAATGGTGCAGATTCCCACCCTCAGCTTTCTGGCCTTTGAGTGGCTTAGGTTCAGGAATACTGTGTGGAGCATCGTGTCTGATAAAAATCAGCTGCTGCTTCTGCTGAGGACTGTGGGCACTCCTCTACTCCTTTCCTCAGTGACTTAGAGATATTGCTCTTCGGTTCAAACCTAGAGGTGCCTTTGGTGCAAGTTCCTCAGGAGTCTGCTGCTGTAGTGATTGCTCAAACTCCTCCTTGACATCCGTTCCTCTCCCAGGATGAGTAAAAGCCATACTCATGAACACTGCCAACAAATTAGAACAGTTCCTAAGCTGCTTATATGTGTGCTCTCTCTCATCTTTAACAGCATGCTGAAAAAAATAAAAATCTATAATCTTATCAGGAGTCTTGAAAATCCATTGTCAGCTCTTAATCATAACAAAGCTGAAACCAGATGGAGTTTCCTGGTAGTTTGTCCTACCACCTGGACCCGTGCTTTCCTGCAACCCACAGAGAAAAATTTGAGGGGAAAAAATGTTCCAGTTCTGCTTGTTTTGATTTTTTTTTTCCCCCCACATGATTTGAAGCCAATGAGCTTTGACAATGCAATGTTTTTCACGTGAAGTTCTGTTCCCTGACTGCTGGTTGTTCAGACCCAGGCAGTTTGTCCCTTGGATGTTCTTCTGTACTTAACAAAAGCAACTTGATATTAGTCCAAGCCAGAAGCACGCTTCTCATTTTTCACCTGGTTTAATTTGCCAGCGAGCTTGGCAGGGCCAGTGTCCCACGGATGGATGGGGCGTGCGAGTAAGGGGATACGTCTGGGTTTGTAACTGAGAGGGTTGTACCTCACCCCGTATCGTTGGTAATGTGCAGTAAGAGTGGTGGTGGTTCTCAGCAGCGTTTTGTTTACCTCGGTATTGACTGGTTTGATATTTTGTTGATCTTTTATTGGGTGAAGATAGTAAACGAAACAAATAACTGCTGTTAGAAATTAAGCTTTTGGTCGTTACTGATCATTTCACTAAAGAACAGAAGCAAAGTAAGTTTTCTTACCTCTGTCTTTCTGTCCTTGTAGTAGGAGGCTCTTGTCCAGGCAGAGTTCTCTTAATTTTTACTTTTTTTTTTAGCTTTCCTTTCTTCAGCACAAAGGGAGCGTCAGACAAGACTGCATGTGGTTTTGATACTGACACTTGACCAATGTTGGATTTGTTTCTTCATTTCCATCTTGCAGTAGTTGTAGCCACAAGTCTCAAACCTGTAAAACTCTTACCTAGGAGTACGTGTACGCAAAGGGAGGTTTGGACTTTTGTAAAACAAAAGCCCACAAAACATAACCTTTGTTCTGTTGGCTCTGTAAGACACTCATCAGTTCTGCCTGTCTCGTAGTAGGTGATCTGTTCTTACCAGTGTGAACAGTCACAAGTCTGTCTCAGAAAAGCTGACTTTCCTTTCATTTCACAGGGGTAAGATTTCATCTATACAGAAAACGTGCTTTCAGAATTTTTAAAATACCAAAAAGAAATAGGAAAGGGTTGGTGAAAACCAGTGTGGTTTAGTGTTCAGCCCAATGCTGGGGCAGAGGAGGAAGAGTTACCTGGTGTGTGAAATAGCTACTCTTGGTTAAAAAAAATAGTATTTAAACATTGTTGCACCTACTTGCAATTTCAACTCAGACATACCTAGTTCCCAAACAGTGATTTTTCCAAGCTCCAGATGTTTCTGTTAAATTGAATTCACACAGAAGTTTTTCTCCTGCTTTATTTCTTCACCAGGTCGTTTGGGGTAGTTTTGTGGGAGCTGCTTACAGGAGAGATTCCCTACAAGGACGTGGACTCTTCGGCCATCATCTGGGGAGTGGGCAGTAACAGCCTGCACCTTCCTGTCCCTTCCACGTGTCCAGATGGCTTCAAAATCCTCATGAAGCAGACCTGGTAAGAGCCTGAACCCTGCGCTGCACAGACCTGGGGCTGGCCAGACTCTCCAGTAAAACCAATGAAAACAGAGTCAGGGTGGGAGTGTTGGGCCAAGAGCAGAGGGCTCTTAACACTTGTCACTAGAGCAATACATTTTAACATTTGGGATTCTGCTTCCTTGTGGCAGCATGCCTGGGCCCCAGAAGGACATTTGGAGCTTAGAGGAAGTAGGAAGAGACCTGTCTGTTTCGGGAGGGAGCGGGCACACTGTTGAGAAGGGCTAGTGAGGGGGAAGGAGTTGAACGGCAGAGAAGGCGGGGAGCAGAGCTCGATGGGAGCCCCAGCAGGGTGACACTTACCCTGCAGCCTGTCCAGTGTGAATCAGGAGCAGGCAGCATGAAGGTCATCTTTGGTAGCCTGCACAGAGGTATGTATGTGATAAAAGGCAGCTCTGTGGGAAGAGAAAAGGAGCTGGAGGGAAAATAGGGGGAAAATTTCTTAAGGCTGGCTCCAGAGTGAAAGGAAATGATTTTTAACTCTGAAACCCCCTTGTAAGTGACTGGGTTTTGAACTGGACAAAGATAAATTCAAGATTTGTGTATGAAACTGGGATTTTACAGATATAGATATGGAAAATGCTTTCACTTTCCTCCACATACCAGATTAGAGTTGAAATTCTTTGTCTTGGGTTATGCATTAATCCTTTGTCTTTGTAATGGCATCTTGACTCAGAGTGTAAGCATTCTTCCAGCATTTTCCCACTCTCAGTTTTGCCAGCCATCCTCCCGGTGGCCCAAAGGGAAAAACAGGCCAGAGCATCTATGGATCTTTCCAAGTGGCAGCTTACCCCCCTGAGCTGAGCTGCAGCAGGTTGTGCAGTTGCAGTCTCTGTGCGGAGACGGCTCTGCCTGGCTCTGCTGCTTCCCGTGGCTGCAAAAGGCAGGGAGCAGTTTGCGCAGCTCTGAACTCCGAATACACACACTTATATCCCCACCTAGTGGAAGTAAGGGCTCTGTAGGGGAGTGGTGGCTGAAGAAGCTGTTGCTTGTCCTGCAGACTGCATCCATGCAGCAAGTCTGGTGGCTTCGGTCCTGCAGCTCCAGTGCTGGTCTCTTTTCTCAAAGATACAAAGGCTTTTGTACTCGAATGTGATCTTAGAGATGTTCGGTGCGTTAGAGTACTGTGTAGGCTCAGGCATTTTCTATGTGGCAACATAGATACATTTGGTGTTTACAGACACCTGGTTTTGTTGAATGTCAATTAGCATTTGAACTAGGTTTGTACTAGTATTCCCATTATAAAATTTGGAAGTTAACAGGATAGTGAACTGAGATTTGGTTCTTCTTAACAAACAAGTTAGGACCAGTTTCAGTTTGTATCCTATCTTTCACTTTGTAATCACATTTTCCTATTTTAAATGGTTTTCATCACTTTTCATTTCTTCAGAATAGATCACTACAAATGAAAATCTGAATACAAAACAACTCTAGCACAATAAACTCATATTCAGCAAAAGAGAGAACCAGAAAACTCCTTTGCTCTACTCTGTTGGCTACATGACTTAGAGAATATGTTCTAGCAAGAAGCCCTTTCAGAATGGTAGGAGAAGCTAGCAGTGTTAACCTCATCCCATGCTCGAGTATTTGTCTGTTTTGCTGCAGGCAGAGCAAGCCCCGGAATCGTCCCTCTTTCCGGCAGACCCTGATGCACCTGGATATCGCATCTGCTGACGTGCTGGCTACTCCTCAGGAAACCTATTTCAAATCACAGGTAACTGCAGAATGGCTGTAGCCCGTGAGTACCAGAGTAGAGCTCCAAGGGTCTGATTTCAGAGGCTGCATCAAGTACTGCGAAAGTCTGGATCCGTGATTTCAGTGTGATTCCTGGGGAGAAGCAGCAAACTGATGGGTATTTTTAAATCTTTCACAAACCGAGACACTGTTGACTTCAGTCAGAAACTCAGTGTTGTTCCATTCACTTCTCTCTGAGGCTGCTGACTGCAGATGTTCTGCTCCCAGCTGTTCTCCCAGCAGTGTTGCACAGGAGACCGTGGGACTGCTGACAGCAGAACCATTGCATTTATGGTGACGATGAGCAGGGGAGACAGTGGGCAAAGAGCTGTTACAGGGCAGTGAAGGGACTCCGGGTCTAAAAGGTCTAAAAGTATGTTCTTAGAGATTCCTCCGAGTCCTACCCAGTGAGCTATTGTCTGCTCCCAAGGAGGGAGGGAGAATGTGAAACCTTGTCTCCAGTACAGAGGTTCTCTACAGCGTTGGGGTGTATGTGAGGAAGTGGGTGTGTTTATTCAAGCTGCAAGAACCAGAGCTTCAAGGGGCAAATAGTCACGACAGTCATTGTTATGAATACAGGTTTCCAAATTATAAGCCTTTCTGTTTACTTTAAATGCCAAAAAGGGAAGAAAATGTTGCCTTAGGACAAAAAAGAGCTTTAGGAATTTTAAAAAATATTTTTTAGATAATGCAGATATGTTTGAAATGATCTAATCTGAGCACAAAATTAGAAATGTTGTTTGAAAATGCTGAAACTAAACGTGCTGCAATGTTGTTACCGAAAAATAATTCAGCTAACAGAAACATGTTTTCAATCCAAACCTGCAATTTTCTGCAGACACAAGGAATGAATGTTGCCCAAGGGTTTTTTTTGATGCAACCAGGGATCCCAATCCTTTATAAATAACTGAAAGTAAATTTCTTCCCTAGGCTGAATGGAGAGAAGAAGTGAAAAAACATTTTGAGAAAATTAAAAGTGAAGGAACTTGTATCCACCGGCTAGATGAAGAATTGATTCGTCGTCGAAGAGAAGAGCTGAGGTTTGTTGGCAGTCTTTTATGTTCACTGCTCACTTTTCCCATCCAGCCGTCTCTTCTCCAGCTACATGAGCCCAGCTCTCTCAGCTTCTCTTCACAGGGCACGTGCTCCAGCCCCTGACTGTTTTCACGCTCCTCCCGTACAGGGGATCCCAAAGCAGGACTCAGTATTCCTGGAGCTGTGAATTCGGGCAGCCTAAGCTCCTTGTGAGTCCAGAAACTGAAGTTTCCACAGGCAGGCGCTAGGCCTTGAGCACTGCTTGGCCAAGGGAAAGCTATAGAGAACAGCAGTGGAAACTGTCCTGGCTCTTGGGCAGTCCGAACAGTTTGCTCCCGGAAGGAGGGGCAAAGGCATGTGTGTTTGCCAGGGAATATTTCTGCCTGAGTTTTGGTGTTTGTGATAACAAACAGGTACATCCATCTCATTGGAAAATGCATCTTGCAGTTTTTTTAAATTAGTTATTTCCAGAGAAGTGAACACACTGAGCCCCCTGTGAGCAAACGCATCATCAGCCCACTGAAACTCATTTTGAACATGAGACCAACTTAAAAATGAAAGCAGAATGTTTATTTAAGAAAGGGAAGTGCTTTCTTCTCTGGTACAAATTTGCAAATATACTTATGACAGAAACATAAAACACCAAGTAGCAGTTTGGTGTCAATCCTCAGAAACCAAAGGCAGCCTTGTTCAGCCAGTTTGGTGTAGTTGTCGATCAGTGTTCCCAAGCCCTTGGGAGCTTTTGATGGTCACGTCTTTCCGCTGTGGTTCTAGATGTTTTCTGCAACTATACTGTTAGCTGTAGGGGCATAGAGCTTTTTATGAAATACAGACAGATGACTTCTTTCCTGGTTTCTTTAGAAGCTGACTTAGCCCCTTCTGTGTGCAAACGGGATGGTCAGGGCTTGGCCAAAGGGCTTGTGGATGTGTGTGAGGCATTTGCGGCTTCTCTAGTGAGGAGCATTGCCACTCTTTCAAGACTGTTAAATGCTTTCTAAATCATGTCATGATTCACTGCTGTACCAAGCTCTCAATTGTCATTCGCTGTTAGCTCTGTCTCAGGTTCAGTGAGACACAGCTGGCAAATTTGACTTCTAGAAGGCCTTTTCCTAAAGCACCTGAACTTTTCCTTATTCTTCTCTCTTGGTCTGTGAACATCAGACTATAGAATAATTACTTCTCTGTTTTTCAGACATGCATTGGATATCCGTGAGCACTATGAGAGGAAGCTGGAGCGAGCCAATAACTTATACATGGAGCTCAGTGCTATTATGCTGCAGCTGGAGGTCCGTGAGAAGGAGCTCATAAAGTATGTATCTCTGGGCATAATGGCATGCCACGCACGTGGTGATATGCATACAGGAGAGAAAAGCCAATGTTTCATTTCTAAACTGCATCGTGGTACTTATAGGTTTAGTGTCCCCTGATGAACTTACAGGGTAAAGAAAGAGCTGGGAAGCAAAGAGAGGCCCCTTAAGAGCAGATTACTGCAGGCCACTTAGTGCATGTATCTTTACCCAGTATTTACTGACTGGGAGAAAGGCAACTTTCCCCTTTCGTGTTGGCATCCTTTGCCCCCTTTGTAAGAAAAAAAGCAGTGCTGTTTCTGGTTGGTGAGCCAGGGCCCTGTTCCAGCTGCCTGATCTCTGCAGAGAGAATTTAGAAAATGACTGTGTCCTTTCCCAGAGCAGTCTGTTGTGTTGCACCCAGCCATAGCTGAGAACCAGTGCTCACAGCGGAGCTGTTTTTCTGTCCAGCAGGAGCTGCAGTTGGATAAAGAGAGAACTGATCTGTTTTTTTTGTTTGTTTGTTTTTTGTTGTTAATTCCCCAATGTTTCAGGAGAGAACAAGCAGTGGAAAAGAAATACCCTGGGACTTACAAACGCCACCCAGTCAGACCGATAATCCACCCCAATACAGTGGAGAAGCTGATGAAGAGGAAGGGGGTCTCCCATAAACCAGGCAGCCAGACTAAACGGTAAGAAGTAACAACCATGTTCTGTGCCAGAAACCAGCGGTAGATCCCCACTGCGATGAGCTGGCAGCTTACTGCCCTTTGAGTCCGATGACAACACAGGACAGGTCAAAAAGGTGTTCACTCTTGGGCCTGGTCTGATCCTCAGAACCACAACTGTTTAATTATCTTAAGGTATAAGGGATGAATCCTGCCATTCCTTCTACTGGGGCAGCTCTCTGGAACTGTTTGTGTTTGGTCCATATGTTTTTTCTCACAGATGATGGTGCTTTGAGCATCAAAGGTCAGGAGGTATCTAATGTATTGTCTCAAATTCCCCTCTGTCCAAGCAAAGAGCAGTTAGATCATCCTTGATTTGAATCGTAATAAGCAGGGTGAGGGGCTGTGGAAATGAGCCAGTCTTCAGGGAGGATGGATTCACTGTTGAGGAATTAAATTGGGATTTGAGAATTCATGCTGTCCTTTCAGCTATTTCTCTTCTGCGTGACTTTCAGAAAATCAGTTTGTTCTTGTTTTTTTTCCCCAGAAGAGTTGTCTATTTTATTCTGCCCCTTTCTGGGATTTCCAGGAGTTAGAGAGTCGTGATCAACAGTGAATAATCACTTCTGAATTAATATCCACACGTGCTTCTGAAATGAGCAGGCTGATAAGCATTGGCAGATTGGGACCCTATTGTGCTGAGCATTGTATATGCACATAGGAAGAGACACGCGCTGCAGCAAGGTCTTAGGAGGGAGCTATTTTGGGAGCAGAACATCGAAATAAGAACGGAAAAGGAGGGTATGTGGCAGATACTGGAAAAAGCAGCAAGAAAGGATTATAGAGCATGATGGGCTGAACAGAAAGGACATTGGGTGGAGAGAATCAAAGGAAACTAAATGTAGAAGTCAAAGAGCTGAAGGGGAGGGAAGCCTATAGATTTTAGAAGGCAGAGTGTGCTTATGGCTACAGCTGCCCTTCATCCTGGCTCCAAGATGATGTCATTTTGTGGTTTAACGTGTGACTTCTGTTGACTGTCTCTCAGGCCAGATCTCCTGAAGTCAGAGGGCATACCCAGCACAGAAGCAGCATCCAATGGCTCACCAGTCTCAGGAAGTCCCAAAATGTCAACGCTGAGTGTCAAAAGCCGCTACCGCAGTAAGCCACGTCACCGCCGAGGGAACAGCAAAGGCAGCTACAATGATTTTGCAGGGATCTTGAAAAACCAGCCAGTGCAAGATGATGCACCCCCACCTCCACCTCATAATCATTCTCCTCATCCTGGCCTACCGCAGCAACCTGGCCACAGCCATCCCCACGGCCATCACTCACGGCTTCATGCCCACGGACAAGATATTGCCAACTGCGCAAACAACTTAAGGTACTTTGGCCCCGCAGCAGCACTGCGGAGCCCTCTCAGTAACCACGCGCAGAGGCGAATGTCTGGTTCCAGCCCCGATCTCATCTCCGCTGCCATGGAAGCAGATTGCCGAAGGAACCTGGAGAGCAAAGAAAGCAAAGCTGATCATTGGGAGTGTTGCAAACCAGATCCATATAATTCCTGTCTTCAGTGCAGGGAAGAGGACAGTGGTCAGGTACAAATGCCATCTGCTGAAACAGGAATGAGCCATTCTCACTCACCAACATCTGTTTCCCTGTACGAAAATGCGCAGTTCATTGAGAAGCCAGAGGAAGACAGCTTCAGCAGCTGTAAGTCAGCGTCCGCCCTCGGCACTCCCCAGCACATGGCTTCCTCAGTGCTACCTTGCAAAACAAGACCCCTTCAAAAGGTGAGGACAAAGCATAGTGATTTGGAAAAAAACAAAGCTTGCTCCTCTTTTTCCCTCTCCATCAAAAGGGGGTGTGTAGCACGGGCTAGTGTCTGGACATAGGATAGTAGCAAAGCATGTTTGATGTGGGGCCCCCAACACAAAAAAGACCTGGACCTATTGGAGAGAGTCCAGAGGAGAGCCACGAAGCTGGTCAGAGGCTGGAGCAGCTCCCCTGTGAGGACAGGGTGAGAGAGTTGGAGTTGTTCAGCCTGGAGAAGAGAAGGCTCCAGGGAGACCTGATTGCAGCTTCCAGTGCTGAAAGGGGGCTACAGGAGAGATGGGGAGGCACTCTGTATCAGGGAGTGTAGTGAGAGGACAAGGGGTAACAGGTATAAGCTGAGAGAGGGGAGATCTACACTAGACATTAGGAAGAAATTTTTCACTGTGAGGGTGGATAGGCAGTGGCCCAGGTTGCCCAGAGAAGCTGTGGATGCCCCATCCCTGGAGGGGTTCAAGGCCAGGCTGGATGAGGCTTTGGGCAACCTGGGCTGGTGGGAGGTGTCCCTGCCCATGGCGGGGGGTGGGACTGGATGATCTTTAAGGTCCTTTCCAACCCAAACCATCCTGTGATTCCCATGCACACAGCAGCAGAGTGCAACTTTATCTCAAAGAAATCATACCTATCTGAACTTTGCTTTGCGATCTGGACGTATTTTTAGAGTCAATTTTATTGAGAAGTACTGCAGGCATATTGGAGCATACTGCTAACAGTGAGGGTTGTCAAATGCGGTTTTGATGGGGCCTAGCGCTGTTACTTGCAGTTTAGCCACTTTTTTGTTGCAGCTGAAACTTGGTCTGCTGATTGGTTGTGGTTGAAAACGTCTCAAAATGTTTTCAAGCCTTCCTCAAAACAAAGGAAGGGGTAAATGCATTCTTTAGGTGAAGTTAAGTATCACGTACCAGTTTAACTGAGACTCTGTAGTGCTGCTGTGCAGCAGAAATTCAGCATTTGCTGTGGTCTTGGGGACATGCCTTTTGCTGCACCTGCCAGAAACTGTCCCCTGTGACCGAATGTCATAGTTCTCATGTATGTTGTGAAGATTTTGCAAGATATTATGGCACTGTTGTACAGAAACAGTTCTTCATTCCTCCTGCTTCCATCCAGGTGGTGAGAGGAGGAATCAGTCTGAGTTCAAAGAGCAGAAAAACTGGGCTTGGGTGGAAAAGTGAAGAAAAAGAGGCTGAGTACCAGACCAAAAGTGTGGTTTGAGCCTAGAATGAAGGGAGGATGAGGACCTCATGTTACAAGGGGAAGGGATGAGACAGAGGCTGAGTCTGACCCAGGGTTTGGCAGGTTGGGTAGGACAGGAGGAGGCTGTAAAAGCCAAAAGTGCAAGGGGTGGATTTGGATGGGAAAAGGAGAATAAAAGGCTCTGTGCTGACTGAGGTAGAAAATGGAACAAAACTCGCATTTTACTAGTTGGTGAAACCCACCAGCAAAGGCTGTGTCATCCCCCATCCTGCTCTGTGATGGGCTCATGTAGAAGAGGGTTGAAGTCGTAAAGCCAAGAGTGCCAGATCAGCTCACTAATTTATGTAGATTTCAGTCTCATACTAATTGCTTGATTTGCTTCTGTAAAAATCCAGAACATGATGTACTCGGTGCCTGCTAAAGCACTCCAGTGTATTTCAAAATCAATCACGCCCAATTCAGAAATGGAAGCATTAAGACTGCTTGAAACAATCTCCTGTTAAGAAGACGTCTGAGTCAGTGTTCACTGCTACGCAGGTTTTCTTGTCTAGGTTGTTGCAGCCTGTTGACACAGTGACTTTGTCCTGGAGGACCAAGGAGCAGCCATGTAGTTATATATTTGTCCTTTCACAAATGTGACACCATTCTTGTCCTTGTTTTTTGCCAGAGTGGTGATGACTCTTCAGAAGAGGAAGAGGGCGAAGTAGACAGTGAAGTGGAGTTTCCTCGTAGACAAAGGTAAAAGGTGAATTTACTCTAATCTCTCTTTGGTGGGGCAAAACTCAGGAGGACGACTGTCCCGGCAGCTGCACACCAGCACTGCCACTGTGGCAGGTGCTGGCAAAAGAACAGAATTGTATTCAGTGCACCCCATCCACCCTCAGCCGATCCTTCATGGTCCCTCACTGTTTTCAGCCTGTTCTGTTCTCTCCAGCGTAGCTTCTCTGCTGCAGGCTGTTTGTGGCACAACTCCATCACACATGATAACGTTTTTCAGCCTTTAAAAATTGCTGCTGCATCTGTTTCACCAGAATCAGACTTACATCCCAGCGTGGACTCTTTCAAATGTTTATTAACTGTTGCTGCAGTGGGGCTGACTCCAGCACCTTTGTAGCTGAATTCAAATAGGATTGAAGAGCTAGGTGACACCACGGCAGATCAAATTTGATGGTGTTGCCTGTAAAGACGTGAGGGGCGTTCCTAGCTAAGCATATGTAACAGCGGGCTTTACGGTCCTGTGCTCAGGAAAGAGATCATGGAATTGGTGCTGGAGCTGTATGAAAGCAGCTGCTTGAAGTGCAGAAGGGATCCAGTGGGCAAATAGGTTAAGGGTTGTTAGGAAAGGAGCAGAGAAGAAAACAAGCTTGTCAGCTGTTGTATACATCCGCAGCACAGCTGCAGCTTGAATCCTAAATGCAGTCTTCATTGTCCCAGTTCAAAGACCATGGTAACACTTGAAAAGGTACCGAGAAGTGTGGCAAGAATGGTTCGACATGGTTTCCATAGAAGAAGAGATTAAATCCATGAGAAATATTTGTCTAGCAGGAGAGGTGACACGGGAGGTGCGTGAAATTGTAATTTATGTGGAGAGAATAGACAAGGAATGATTCCTCACATTCGTGTTAGGGACACCTAGTGAAGCAAACAGGGATTTAAAATGAACAAGAGGAAGTGCTTTTTCCATCCAAAATGTTTTTGGATGCGGAGCTCATTGTCAAAGTATGCTGTGGAAATCAAAACATAAACAAGTCACGAGTGTTAAATTTATGGATCCATCAGTGGCTGTTAAGCACTGCCACCCGGGTTTGATCTCCAGCTCAGAATTCTGACCTGCTGAATGGTGCAAACCAGGGAGATATGCCAGGAGAAAGCAGGCTCTGTCTGCACACCCTGTTCTCATACTTTCCCCTGATTATTTCTTCCTGCCAAAGACTAGAGACAGAACGCTGGGCTAGATGAATTTTCTGACTTATACTTTTCTTGTATGTGTGTTTGTTGCTTCTCCTGTGATTTACTAACTTGGAAGACAAAGTGCCTTTCCTGATTTCAGTGGGATGATGTTGTGGGTCTCTTGGCATGTTCAGTCAACCAATATTTTGTTCCATTATTGTTGAATCCTGGCATGAGGCAATTTCCACATTCAGGTAACTGTGAGCTTATTTTTTAAGCACACATGCCTAAATTCCAGCCCAGCTGTCGCGGTCACTACCAGGTGGTACAGATACTCCCGGTTGAATTAGCTCGAGCCCTACAGTACAGCCCTTCTTTGGGAAAAGGACTGTTAAAGAAAAATATGCACCAGGGCAGATCAGCTGTTATAAACATGTAGCAGACAAGAGCAAATAAGACCAGATTAATTTAAAGATGCAGATTCTGAAGTAAATAATTGAAAAGGTGGTAGATTTCCATTTTTTTTCCAAGATGTGAAAGGCAGCCCAACGCTTTGCAGAGCTCTTGCTTCCAGCCTTGCAGATCAGTTATGGCTCAACTGGAGACGTTTTCTTAGGGTGGGAAGAGGCTCTTGGAGAGTTGATGTAAAACTGTTTCCAGGGTTAGGACCCGTTTTGCTCAAAGATATTTTGGGCAGGATCAAGCCCTTAGCCTAGTGTGGAGAAGCAGCTAGGCACTATTGTGTGCACTGTGCCTGAGCGGTATGTGCTGGGGAGAACAGGACTGGGCAGCCTGGGCTGCCTGGTTCTGCGGGCGAGCCCTGCTCTTCTTGCGCTGAATGTGCCCGTTACTGGTGCAAAAATCTGCTCTGCATGGCGTGCTTCAGAAAGGAAGGTGGGAGGTTTGCCAGGGCAACCCGTGTGAGGATGTAGCAGCCACTCTGCACTCACTGCACGGCTGATGGCATGAGGGTTTTGGTTGTGAGATATGTCCTGAAAGAAAGCTGCCTGGAGCCCTTGCTACACGTCAGGAGCAGGCTTGCCAGCTCATTCTCACTTTGTGCAGCGAGAGCGTGCGCAGAAACCAGTCCACCAAGAAGCTGTAACTTCTCTAGCTGGCAGTGGGCTCCTGGGGACGGGCTCACCCAGGGCTGAGTGGGGGGGTCTGTTGAGGCCAGCTGTAGCTGGGTGGCCGAACACAGCACCCAGAAAATTGCCTTTCCTCTGCAGTCAAAGGCCCTGTGATACAAGCTGATCTACTCTCCTGGTTTGCAGACCTCACCGCTGCATTAGTAGCTGCCAGTCCTACTCAACCTTCAGCTCGGAGAACTTCTCTGTGTCGGATGGAGAGGAGGGGAACACGAGCGATCACTCGAACAGCCCGGATGAGGTGGCCACCAAGCTGGAAGATGAGCTGGCTGAGAAGCTGGAGGACATGTTGTCCCAGACTCCAGAGATCCCCATTGAAATCTCCACCCAGTCTGATGGGCTTTCAGACAAAGAGTGTGCTGTGCGGAGAGTCAAGACTCAGATGTCTCTGGGCAAACTTTGTGCGGATGAACACAGCTGCGAGGTGAGTTGGAAGCTTAGTGATCCCCTCTTCCTTCTGTTGAATAAAAACAAAACAAAACAAAACCCAACTGTGTTATGGAAAGGAGTCCAAGGGCCGGAAAGTTGGATGACTGCCTGGGAAACACTGTGGTAGATGTACTACAGCAGAGCAACTGCTTAAATACCCAGTCTTTCTCATGCTTGGCCGGATGAGTAGATTGAGAAAAGTAGCACATAGCTGAACTTAATTTGCTGGTCAAGATGAGTGTGATATTGGGAGGCCATCAGATTTGCATTTGCATTAAGTGGGATAAAAAATAGCACATGAAGTAGATAATGAAACGGAAGGGATATAAACTGTCTGCCTCAAACTTATCCACTGGCAGCCCTGCTGATGAACCTCGGATGGTTTTCTTCCTTTTACTGTCTTTCAAGGTTTGGGAGGGCAGAGCCAGGTGCACCATCTTCTCATAGCTCTGTTTGGTGGTGCTCTGACCAGATATTTTTCTGCTGTCCCCTTGTTGAGGGGAGACAAGTGACCTTTGGTGGGGTGCTTGTGTGTTGTTGCTATCTCCTGTATGCTGCCAATCTCTCCATCTCTGCTGGTGGTGACCTTTGTCTGCTGTTACAGATTGGGGTGGTGGGGTTAATCTGCAGCACAGGAATGTTGCTGACGTCTTCCCCTTCCTTTTTGCTTTGCAGAACCCAGCACAGTTTGGAGAATCAGACTGTGACTCTTCTGAAGGGGAGTGTTCTGATGCCACGGTCAGGACCAATAAGCCCTGCAGCTCTGCTACTTGGTAATACAGATCTCCCCCAAAGCTTCCTGATACTGGCATTTTGATTTCCCTGAGATTCCACTTCATTCCCCTTCATCACACTTTACAGGAAGAGAAGATGCTTCTCCTTCCCACCCCAGGAGTGATTTGCAATAACCCGAATCTCTGGAAAATGTCCAAATGAAATTAATTCTCTTTGAGCATTTCAATCAAGAATGGCAGGGATGTATTTTATTGAATAATCTAGTTACTGTAACATGGATATTTATTTTTTTGACATTTTAACACTTTTTACTGTAAAGAGTGGATTGTATTTATAGACACAAAGACTTGTTGCAAAAAAAAAAAAAAGTTCAGAAAGCAAGCACATTACAGAGAAACATCCTGGGAGTCCTGCCTGGACAGCTTTGTGTACAGACGCGGGAGGATTCTCTTGCTGCTTTCACAGGGGACCAGGCCTCGTGGCCCTGAAGATTGGAGAACAGATCAAGAAAACTAAACCACTCAGTCTTATCAAATGAGGAAGCATAAAAAGACCTTACTGTAGGGTAACCTGTGAACAAAGCGTATTCAGTATAACCAGCTGGGTCATTTTTAATCAGAAGGTGGACATGTTCCTGGAGAAAATTGGTACCGAGGTGCTGACATCCAGGGTCTTCTGAGTCGATACATCCCCAGGAATGTAATAGTGGGTTTTATTTTAAGGATTTTTAGTTTCTTTTTTTAATCAGCATTTTGTTGTGAGATCCTGCAAATGTATTCTAACCTCGTCCTCCCGAGAATTGGTATAGGAGCACTTCTTAACATCGTCCTTGCTTCGCTCTGGCAGTGTCAATCTCCAGTTGAGCAGGGAAACCTCTTTCAGATGCAGTGTGCCATTTTCCCAGTTTACTTCCTCCTCTTACCTCCTGTCTGTTTCAGTCAGTCCAAGAAATCAATCAGATCAGTGTTGGAAAAGCAAGAACTTGCAGACGGTGCAAAGCACATTCTGCAGAGCCTGAGCACTCCTCTGGGGAGGAAACCGGAGATGCCTGGACTGGACTTGGAGAAGCAGTCTCTCACCTACAGCAGCATCAATAACCAGCAGAGAGCTGTGTGTTGAGGGGGAAGACTGGGAATCACTGGCCTAGATAAGAGCATCAGCCCTGCTCTGTCTCCTTATTCACCATATGTTCTTGGGAAAGCATTAACAGCTGCCTGCCCTTCATGTCAGGCTTTGTGCAAAACAGGTTGCACAGGGAATCTTGCTGGTGCCTGTGGCACAGCTGTGTCTCGGGTGAACCCTGAGGCCTCTGTTTCTTCTTCAAGCTGAAACTGTGCAGGTGAAAGTGAGGACAGGACTGGTATGTGACAGGCCGAGGCATTGGCAGATGAGAAAAAAATTGTTTTCTGATAGAACTCATAGTGCCTTCCCTTCAAACACTACTCTTCTAAATCAATATTTAAAGAGAACAAAATGATAGAGCACGTTTCCCCTCCCACCTTAGTTGATGTCCCCCTACAAGAGCTTTCACTCTGCCCTTCCGAGCGTGCTGGCTGGCACGGCTGTGCCACGAGTGTGTGGTGCACGGCTGTGCTGCTGGGTGCTGCTCTGCAGACTAGCACACCAGCCTGAGATGAACGGCAGGAATGGACCATGGACAGGTACTTCTGTTGCTTTGTTTGTTTACATTTTATGTTAAAATATTGGTTTGAATTTAACTGTGATAATTTATAGCCTCATGGCAAAATGAAGGAAAATGTCTTACGTATACAGAGAGCAGTATTGTATGAGTTAAATTATCCCATATTTTTAAATTTTTGTAGCTGGACTACACACAGATCTTAAGTTATGATGTTATTTTATTATTTATTATCATTTCTGTAGATCAGAAGGTTGGCTTCACCGCTAGCACAATTGTAATCTGTTTGTGTGATGTTACCTTCTCCCTGATGGCCGGGGAGAATGGGAGCAGAGCTGGCCTCAGTGGCTGTCAGTAGCTGCTGCCTCTCGTCATTTCCACGGATGCTGTTATACTGGAGCAGAGAACCTAGCAAGGCTGGTCCGAGAGGCATGGATGCAGTCAGCCCGTGGCCCCTGGGATATTCCTCGTGGTCGATGCTGCAATTTGCTCGTGTTGCTGGCGCGGCTGGCAGCCCCTGAGCTGGTGGGGAATGGTGATCAGGGAGCGAGTGGCTTTTGAATTGATCACAAAGTGAAAAACCGTCACAAGATCCCCTGGCAAGAGCATCCAAAAGGACAAGCGGAGAGGAGGGCACTTGTTCTGGGCAGCAGGTACGAGATCAGGGGTGGCCAGCAGTGGATCACCAGTGCAGGACCAAACAGGCTGCTGGAGAGGAGAGCGAGCGACCAGCTCACCCCTGCCTGCAGTAGCAATGCTCAGCTCTGGGTGGAGGCAGAATGTGGAGGGGAGTGAAGCTCTTTGTGGCTTGTTTGTTGTTTCCTCTCTTCCCCTGCCTCGTTCTTCCTCCCAGGTGTTCTCTGTCTCTCAGCCAGCAGCAGGAGGAGGTCGCAGGGCCAGAGACAGCTTTGCTGTTCTGGTGTTGGAGGGGTTTTGGTGTGGAGGAGGTGGTGCAGATGATTACTCAGGAGGCTGGAGGCTGGGGTGCAGGAATTTGGCAGTGGAGAACTCTGTGCACCTGATGTACGCACAGAAAGAGGAAGACTAAACTATTGCATAAAGAGAGGCTGAGAACTACCATCACATGTCACCACAGCAGAGGATGCCACGCCTTAGGCCCCTGGAGGGATCTGGCAGGCTTCCTGCACTCCAGCAGGCAGGGCTGTTCTGATGCCAGCCCCCCCCCAGGGCCCTGCAGTGCCCCCTGCCCCTGGGCAGTACTGGTGTCAGCCTCCCAGGGCCCTGCAGTGCCCCCCGCCCGTGGGCAGCGCTGGTGTCAGCCCCCCAGGGCCCTGCGGTGCCCCCCGCCCGTGGGCAGCACTGGTGTCAGCCCCCCGGGGCCCTGCGGTGCCCCCTGCCCGTGGGCAGCACTGGTGTCAGCCCCCCGGGGCCCTGCGGTGCCCCCTGCCCATGGGCAGCACTGGTGTCAGCCCCCCGGGGCCCTGCGGTGCCCCCTGCCCATGGGTAGCACTGGTGTCAGCCCCCCGGGGGATGACCCAGTCCCTGACAAAAAGGTCCCAGAGGGGCTGTAGCTGTGGTCTCTGCTTCAAGCTCCTCCACCATGTGATGAAGCTTCTCTGGGCTTGCAGAGAGGCACAGAAGCTTTGATGTTGGGCTTTTGGGACCCTTCTGGGCCAGCTGTCCCGGGTTTGTGTGCCTGGGGACACGCTGGCCCATCCTGCACCCTGGAAAAGCAGAGCTGAGCCCTTCGGGTTGTCTGCTACCCCCCTTGGCTCTAGTTTCTTCCCACGCTCAGGTCCAGCGTTGCTTCTAACTGCTGCCTCCTATGCAGCGTCCCTCTGGGACTGCCACTGGGGCTGCCCCCCTTGCCTAAACACGTAACCCCATACCCATGGAGACGTAGCCCCAGCCTGCCCCTGCACCTTGTGCCCTCAGCTGTGTGCAGGCAGGGGCGGCTCAGCAGCCCCCGCGTTCCCGGAACGGTTCTGCAGGGGGTAACACAGGTATTTCCCGTAGTGAAACCCACCCTGAGCTGCACGTGGATGTGATCCCCACACTGCTGTACGGGTGCCTCTGCTGTGGTTCCTCGCCCTTTCTCTCCTAGCAGGGTACAGGGCTGAGAGGTGTCATCGGCCCGCTTCCTCCTCGCAGCGACATCGCGTTTGCAGGGCAGAAGTAAACCGTGGGTTCCCTTTCCAGCATCCCGACTACCCTGATCCCGTTCTCACGGCTGCTGACAGCTCCTGAACACTAGCCTAGATTTTCTCCCAGAGCTGAATGTTGCCTTCCCCACTGTCGTGTTAAGTACCCATTTCATCTTGGCCCTGTCCAGTAGTGTTCATCTCTCTCCTCCCTGCTCTGTGGATTCCTGATACAAACTTGATTTCTTTTTTTTTGTATTGAACAGTGTACAGTGATGGAAACAAGAATGACTATCAAAGCAAACAATGCATGGAATAAAAAGCCAGTGTACTTCAACACCTCTCAGGCTGGTCTGGTGATCTGGGAATGGGTTCTCATGTATTCTGGGGTAACATCATGAAGCCTTTTAATAACTAACACGATGTTGGTGAGCAGCTGCTTGTTACCTGTCTCTGAACACAGCCAAACTGCAGCTGCTGGGAGGGAGCTCCAAGGGGCAGGGCAGAGGCTTGGTCAGACACACGTAGCCCTCCAAGCACGCGCGAGTCCCTGAGCGTTGGCCTTTGCTCGTTAAAGGAGTGATTTTTGCAACGTGAGCTGAGGGACTGATTCTGCAACCATGACTCCTCATGCTGGGAACCTCCCACTCCTTCCAACCCTGCTGCTGGAGAAGGTGCTAAAATGGAGGAAGCATCTGCTCTGTCAGCTTCCTGAGTGCTCCAGGGTCTCCCATCTGCCCCCTTCCATGCCACAAAGCTTACTTTATCCTCTGAGTGGAGGGCAAACTCATGGGGAGTAGAACAGGGAGGTGCAGAGCCTACCTGCTTATTTGGAAACCTAGTTACACAAGAAAATGTGAAGGTGCTTCTCAAGGACAAATTGGTGCCAGCCAGGCACATCCATTCCCCCCCTTTTTTCCCCTTTAGTCTTTGTGGGGAGTAGCAGCCACAGAAAGACCTCAAAAACATATCTCATGTGTGCTGACAGATGAATGATACATACACGTAGCTCATAGGCAGCCCCAAAACCTGAACGATTTTGCTGCAGAGGATGAGGAAGAGTCTTCTGCAACGAGAAGGGCTCTCCTACGGAAGGTGCAGGGAGCCTGAAACATCATTACTTTTTCCCAACTTGGTTGCTTGTACTACTGCACCTAACAGCACAGAAGCGCGTGGTTCGTCATTTTAGGCCAAAAATGCTAAATCAGTATGGGTTTGGAAAGGGCTGGGGAGGAGGGACAGGGCGTGCCCAGAGCTGGGAAATGCTACTACCACTGGTGGTGAAAAATAGCCAAGGCTTCTGCTGCTGCAGCTCAACACAGCTCCATCTGCAGCGGACTCCTCGGTGCCAAGGGATGAGGCTGGGCAGGAAACCAGCCTGCCTCGTTCCCAGAGCAGGCGGCAGCTGTCTGCCCCCTCCATCCCACCACTGAGACCAGCTGGGCTCACAAAGCTGGACAGGGTGGGAAGGGCCGAACCCCAAGGGAAGCCTGTGAGACCACCGAGCGCAGTGCTGGGCTCCTGTGTCCAAGAGCTGGGAGGGATTAAGGGGTTCCGATTTGTCTTCCTTATGGGATGCTAATACTACTGATTTTTTTTTTTTCCATTGCTGAAGTGCAGTGGGCTAGCAACACCCTCAGGCACGCTAGAGACGCAGGTTGATTTAAAGGAAACAGGCACATTAATTAAGTGTTCACAAAGCCCCAGTGTAGCGCTGTCCGTGCAGATACATGCACAGTTAAACATTCATTAAAAATAAGAACCTTACACCTCCTCTTAGACGAGAAGAACAATTAAAAACTGCAATTGTCCTTGGTCCACGGTGGCGCAGAGCATGCAGATTATCACCCACAGGAACAGAGACCTGCAGCTTTTGCCAGGCAGTCCCCCAACATCTGGGGCACCTAAGCCATCACAAGCTCTTTCTGCCATTGAGTAACAGGGTGTGCTTGTCTTCGTCCAGCTTCAAGTGCTTCTTGCTGTATTTCTTGATGAGGGTCCCTGGTATCAATGCTGCCACAGCCATGGCAAGCAGTTTGAGCAGCGTGTCCCAGGAGAAAATGGCATCCAGAGAAGTGACCTGTGACAGAATGGCTCCTGTCTGCACACAGATGAAATTATATGGTGTAAGACCTGAAAGAATCGGAGGGGAAGAAAAAAAAACACCTGTTAGCATCCCTCCCCATGTAAAATTAGCTCAAATATGCCCTTGCCCAAGGCCAGACACAGGGGTCTGTGTTCATAACGGAAAGAACGGGGTGTGATTGAAAACTTTGCTGCATTGGTGCTGCACACATATTTGCAAAATGCAATGAGACCTCTGAGTATAAGGGCAGCGCGGAAACAAACAGTTAAAGGCAGCAGTCACAGCTACACTGCTCTGCCTTCCCCACTCAGCATACTACCCAAGGCTGAAGGAGAGGCAATGTCACGCTGCCCCCGCAGATAGCCTCCCCAGGCCTTACCGATGAGAACGGAGAAGAAGAACTGGGACACGGGGATATTTAAAATGGGAGCAGAGAGATTCAGAAACCAGTTTGGTGTCATGGGGAACAGCCTCAGGAACAACAAGAAGAAAAACAAGCAGCTCCTATTCTCTTCTACCTGCCAAGAAAAACATTCCAGATTACTTCTGCTTTTCAGACAGCAGTAACACCTGAATGTCCACGATACTAAAGTGAATTTATATTTTCTTCTAGCATGCTGCAACGTAACGTCAGGCTGGAAGTGATGTATGGATGGGAGACTAAGGGGGAGCCAGCCCCTTCCACGCAAGCAGTGAAAATGGAATCTGACCTGAATGAGAGACGGGGAAGGCAACGGCAGAACCACCTGCGCTGTACAACACAGCCCAGGATGGGGGGAGGCAGGTCTGCAGCACAGGGGCTTCACAATTAATCCATTATCTTACTTCTGATTTTCCTTGGGATCTGGGATTTATCACAGCCCACCTTGGCACACAGGCTCGCTCCCACAAGAGCAGACTGCTCCTGGGTTGTGTCAGAGGCGGCCCTTGCCTGACAAGGGTAATGGATTTGAACTGGAAAAGGGCAGATTTAGACATTAGGAAGAAATGTTTTCCTGTGCGGGTGGTGAGGCAGTGGCCCAGGTTGCCCAGAGAAGCTGTGAATGCCCCATCCCTGGAGGGGTTCAAGGCCAGGCTGGATGAGGCTTTGGGCAACCTGGGCTGGTGGGAGGTGTCCCTGCCCATGGCAGGGGGTGGCACTGGGTGGGCTTTAAGGTCCCTTCCAACCCAAACCATTCTGTGGCTCTGTGACCTGGTGCATCCCCTGCACAGTTCATTTGTTATGAGTCACTCCAACAGCCAGCCTCACCCAGGGGACGTTCTGGCTGGCTGCAGAACCGCGGCCGCTCACCTTTCTTTGCAGCAGAGCCACTTTATCAGGAAAGTAGTGGACGACGAACTGCTTCCCGAAGGCGGCAGACAGCAGGTAGCAGCAGGTGGCTCCCAGCGAGGTGAGGGCCGAGCACAGCGCCAGCCCGGTCCAGGGCCCGAACAGCGCTCCGGCCAGCACGTTCTGGAGGCGCGACACCAGTGAGCCGGGGAACACGGCCCTGTCCCCGCAGCCCGGCTGCCTGCCCCCCTCCCTCCGGCGGCACCGCGACCCGCCCAGCGCCGGCCTCGCACCTTGCTCCGGCAGGCAGCGCCGGGCTCGGGCAAAGGGCCCTCCGAGGGGCTCGCACCGCCTCCCGTCCGGCCCCCCTTCCCAGCCCGGCCCGGCCCTGCCGCCCTCCCGTACCAGCAGGCTGGAGCCGGGGATGGCGAAGCTCTGCTTGTAGAGGTACGCGGCGCAGAACAGCGCCAGCGCCGCGCCCCGGTGCTGCCGCTCGTAGTCCCGCAGCGCCTCGGCCAGCTCCCGCAGCTCCTCCAGGTCCGACGGGAACCGCAGCGGCCTGGCGGAGATGGGGAAGGAGAACACGGGAGAACCGGCGGGTCTCGGCCCGCCTCCCCCCTCACCGCCCCCGCCTCGCCCCCTCACCTGCGCGCCTGCCCCGCGCTCAGCCGCGCCGACAGCAGCCAGAGCGCGGCCGTGGCGCCCGCCAGCACCAGCAGCAGCCCCGCCAGCCGCCGCCACATCCCGCCATAGGGCCCCGCGGCCGGCCCGCCCCCGTTCCGCCGCGGGACGCGCAGGCGCGGGGCGGGCCGCGGCCCTGAGGGAGCGGCGGGAACCTCCCCACCCCCGGCACCCCGCAACACTCCGCGGGGCGCGGTTCTTGTGGTTTTTGCAGTGGCGTTTATGAACCCCGCGTGAGGAGAGGCCTCGCCGCGCTGTGGGGGTCTCGGCGGAGGAGCTGAGGGGAACCCATGGCTGTGGGGGTCTCGGCGGAGGAGCTGAGGGGAGCCCATGGCTGTGGGGGTCTCGGCAGAGGAGCTGAGGGGACCCATGGCTGTGGGGGTCTCGGCGGAGGAGCTGAGGGGAGCCCATGGCTGTGGGGGTCTCGGCAGAGGAGCTGAGGGGACCCATGGCTGTGGGGGTCTCGGCGGAGGAGCTGAGGGGAGCCCATGGCCGTGGCGGTGGCTGACAGGACTTGCACCGGTGCGGCTCAGCATGGGATGGGCCTGAAGTTTCTCTGGGTGTTCTCTGTCAGGACCAGGTCGTACCTGCACAGCTGTGGTCTGCAGAAAAACAGCCAACACGGGCCGAAAGTGAGGAACCCGCCATGTGCCGTCCCCAGCCCAGCCCCGGCGTTCAGTCCTGTTCTCAGGACAGCTTCAGGTGGGCCTTGGGCCCCACCGAGGGATACCTCCAGCATGTTTTTATTCTGTTCTATGTTACGTTTTGCTTTGTCTTGTGGAGAAAAAGCACACACACTGGCCAGCAAGCTGAGGCGTTGGCTGCAGAGCTCATGGCTCCTGTTAAGCCAGTTTCTGCTTGTGTGCTCAAAACACGGGGCAGCCGCACGGGCGTGTTCCTGCACGGTCCCTGCAGTTGGCATTAGGAATTGTGCCACCACCCTGAGCTGGGACCAGGCGTCGGTCTGGCCCAGAACCAGCCCAGCCAAAAAAGAGAGGAAACGCTTCACCATCTGGGGCGAGATGAGCGTTAGCCCAGGCACGGGGCTGGGCAGAGGGCAGATATCCCTCCCTGTGACAGGGACAGGTTACTTCGTGTGAAAATAGCCGTGAAACTGCACTCGCAGCCTGTGGCAGCCCCTCCTAGGGGACAGCGGACAGCCTCTGATGAAATATTTGGGCACTGGCATGTTATTTTTAGAAGAATGAATGTGGACGTGGGGCTGGAGGTGACTGTGGAGATGTAGGACAGGAGAGAGGGAGTGTCAGTGAGGAGGAGCTGCAGAAGGACTTTGCTCATTAGACACACACAATATTTTCCATATTCCAAGGCTAAGGTAAGGGTAGCAGGCCTTCACAAGCTGCAAAGAAACATGTTCAGCACCTCTGTCCTTTTTTTATTTTTTTCCTGCTCTACCCTTGTCACTCTGTGATACACAATCCTTGTTTTAACCCAAATGTAAAGCATGTATGGCGTGATGTCCACATAGTGTCCTTGCACACAAGGGCAACCTAAAAGATTCTGCACTTGCTGAGCTCAGGCAGAGATCCCGTCCTCCAGAGGTGCCCTAGAAATCAGGGAAGCTGAAGGGAAGGACCTCAGAGCAGACAAAAGCTAACAAGGTGACTGAAGCGGCTGTAGCGATCTCATCAGCAAATGACCTGGAAGGTATCTCCTGATGCTGTGGGCAGCAGTCAGCACATTGGGGCATAGCAGCCAGCAGACCCCAGTTACTGGAGTTCCAGGAGTAAATTAATCTCCCTGTTTGAGTGGACATAGAGATTGACTGGGATACAAAATGCGTATTTGGGGCTGGATGTCTGTATTTCCCTGAGGGTTGCATTTGCCTTCAGCCTCATCAGCATTTCCGTAGCTATCAAAGGTCATTTTCCTGACCAAAGGTTAAAATGTCAGACCACGTCAGAGTCAGACTACTAATTGCATATTTTCAGTACAATAAGACAACCTCTGTGTTCCAGTTCAGCTATGGGATTTGTGTGCAGGCACTAAAGGCAGAATTTATTCTCAAGATATGTGTGCAGGAATATTAAATGTGAGATAAATAGAATTCTTTTGGGTAAACTCAGCCAGGCCAGGTGTCTGGGAGATTCGTTGACTTCTGTCCAGTTTGCAACAACAGAAATGGTTTGTAAACCTTTGCTTACCTTTCTGGATTTGTAAGTGACCGGAACCTTATTTGGAGAATCCTGAGCTTGAATTTTGGGCCAATGACAGATCCTGTGGAAAATGTCAGGGAAATTCTTTCCACATTTTCTAAGTCCTGATCAAATCCAATCAGCAAAGTGATTTGGTTGTACCTCTGAAAGGCTGTAGCTTCTCTAAAGATAAAGCAGATAAGGTGTCAGAGAGTCACTTGCCTCCTCCCAGATGCTGTTGTCCCAAGTGATTTGCTAACGTTTACAGGTATCACATCGGTAAGACTTACGGATTGACTTTAGATTCTGCCTTCTTCCCAGTTTCATCAGCTAGTACGATGCTGAAGGAGCCTCTTCTGGTGTCTTTGTTCCATGTGACGATATCCACAAAGTACTGATAAACTGAGGTGAGAGAGAGGGAGTGGGGTTAGCCTGTGCACACTCTGCTCTCCAGCCCTGCTGTGTGCCCGTCGGGGACCTGGGCTGCAGCTGGAGCGCATCTTTCTCCCATTGTGCTTGTCTGACACAACCCGTTCAATTTAACTCTGAAATTTCTTTCTCCTCCCTGCTTGCCATCTCCCTTTGCAGAGATTTCTAACAGAAATATTACAAGCTCTCTGGGAAAGCGCTAGAGCAAAAGTTCCACAGGTGGTGTGCAAGGTGGTCTCTTTGTGTGGCTTTCAGCACCCTGCCTTTCACCATTCCTTTGCAGGTTGCCTTTTCTTTCTCCTGTCCACCTCAGATCCCCTTCATTTCTGTCTCAGCATCTTTTTATTTGTCTTCTTTGTCTCGGAGCAGAGTTGTCTGCTCTTTACTCTGGTCTGAACTCGCCTGCTGACCAGCGCTGGAGCTCAGGCTGTGATCCCTGCCCATGGCTTGGGACGCCAGTGATCATGAGGGTGAAACGTTTTTTCACCGATTCCCCCGTGCCTGGGCCCTTTCCCTGCGCCTCTCACTTCTGGCCAGCATGGCTTTTTTCACCTGTGGAGCTCACAGCTTGTCTTTCCTCGCACTGTTCTTGCACATCTCTAGTGACAGTTGGCTTTCCCGGCACTGGGCGGGTTTGCAGGTAAGGAATGTTATGGCAAAGCTGCAGATGGACTCAATTCTATCCAGCAGCCACCGGCTTTGTTCCTAAAATGCTGGCTATGATGCCGATAGCAGCTAACCATCTCTGCTCAGCTGTTGCTGAAGGAGGCAATATGCAAAGAAAATAATCTCAGGAATCTTGGTCTCTTACTGCAAAATGGCTCTTTGTCCGCTGTGTCAAAAAACAGACGTGTCCCCGGGTGGCTCTGCGGTGGTAGATAGCTTTTCCACCTATGGGCATAATAACCTATAGATGGCAGGTTGAAAATGAAACAGAGGGTTACTGCACACGTGTATAAGCAAGTAAATTGCTGAAAATAACAAAGCAAGTATATAAGAAATAGTGCATTGCTTGCCGTGTACTGAGACACATGCTCCCCTACCCTGGAGATGTGTACCAGGGCTTAATTTTATTTTAATTTAATATAATTAAAGTTAACTGAGTGCCTCAATATGCCCGATTACTGCTCAGCACTTATTTTAAGATTGATCTTTTTCCACGTCTGATATCCAATGGTCAAGAAGGATTTCATTTTGCAGTGCAGAAAATAACCCCTTGAGCTTTGCAGGTTCCTCCCCGCGACTGTCAGGATTTTTGGGATCAGCACTTCAGACATGGCAGCCTGCAGCTGGGCTGGCCCCTCCAGCCAGGGACACAACTGTGGGTCAGTTACTTTGTTCGCCCCTCTCTGCCATTCCTTTTAGAGTCAAGAGGGGTTTGCCGTGCTGAAATTTTCTTAGAAAATATTCTGGTTTTAGCAAGAACATGCCCCTGTCCCTCAAGCTCTGCAGCTAATGGACATGAATTCATTGTTTCTGTGACTTCAGGGTCAAGATCCCAAGTCTTGCTTTGGCTTTTCTAGTTTTGGATCCTTTACATGGGGATTTCTGTTCTTAATCACAACATTATGTGACTGCAGAAGAGTAGGGAAATTTCTGGGGGTTCTTTTGCCTGCAGCAGAGGCCTGTACCTCTGCAGAAGTCAGGGAGTGATCATCCCCAGAACCTCCGTGGAAATAACTTCTGTGCTTTTGCAAATCACGTTGTTGTGTTAGTCCTTTGGCGAAACCTGTGCCAGACTGTGAAGTAAAAGCTGCAGTAATGTTGTGCAGCTCTGTCAGATGTGCATTCAGGATGTATTTCTATTCTCCGGATCCTTACCTAGGGTGGGGCATGGCAGAGGCCGAAAACTTTGGCAGCTGGTACATTTGCCATTCCTGTAATTCCTGTACGAGTCGCACGGGTACGCGGTGATATTGCAGCTCCGCTTCAGGGATGCCATGAACAGGAAAACAGACCTCTGGTGGTCACATTTAAAATACTCCAATCCTTGATCATACAGAGGGAAGAAATATTTTGTTAGCAATCCTTGTGCTTCAGGACAATGGTGTTAATGCACCAGGAAAACAGGGCACAGCTGGGGACCAGTCTGAGCACAAGAGGCTGCACTGGGAGCGCACGGCTGTGCCAGAACAGTGAGTGGGCGCTGGGCTCTCCCTTTGAGTGCACTCAGCTCTGCCTCTGTCTACTTTACTTTTCCTCTTTTTTTTTTTTTTTTGGTGTTAAAACCAGATTTGTTCATGTTGTTCCTGCATTTCCAGAGGATCCACCAGTGGATCCTGCTCCGTCTCAGGTGTTCCTCTGCTCTCTGAGCTCAGGCCTGACAGCTGGATACTGCATTTTTTTGCACATGGCTCTGCCATTTTGGTTTTAAAAGCTCTTTATAAAAAGACATAATTAATAAAATGAGTTGTTGCCTGAGCAGCAAAATGGGTGAAGCCTCCTTTCCTGTGGGTTTCTGTTTCAGGCAGGCTTCCTACGTAGGTTCTGTTCCCTTGGGCCTGATAAGGGTTGAGTTCACATTACTGCCTTTCCTCCTGTCAGTTCTCTTCTTCACCCAGCTTTCACAAAAGCAGTTCTGCTGCTGGGCTGGAAAGGAAAAAAGCTTTCTAGCATTCAAGACAAGGGCTTTACCTGCCAGACCGTCTGTCACTGCCAAGAAAGGCGCACTGTGTTCAGTATAACAACCTATCCCCCGTTCATCTTGAACCTCTTTTCTGAACGTGCTCTTGCCGTTGCTAGTCCTTGGAGTTTTGTGTGTGTTCTAAGTAATTAAAAAAAAAATTATCCCCAAGTTTTCTAGACATAGTCACCCAATGAAGGCACAAATCTACTTGCTGACTTTTTGCACTGAAAATCAATCCCATTTACATTTATGAGAGAGCAGAGGGATCACCCCTGACTCGTGTGGCTGCCTGGTGTCATCAGCTGAACTCCTGCTAGTCAGCGTGCCCCATCAGTGCTGGGAAGAGGCTGCGTTCATGGCTTTCCCGGAATATGGTTTTCACGTATTTTTGGAGCAGCGATGATGTTTCCTCTCTTTTCTGGTTGGAAACATTTTGTCAGTGTTTGTGCAATTCAGGGCAGAATTAATTACCAGAAAATATTGTCGGTGGACAGCCAGGCTGGTCGGTCCCGCCGTTGGGGTAGAAGTCGATGTGGCCCAGTGCCCCTGTGTAACCCAGGCCTGACAAAAGAAAATATCAGGGGCGTGAGGAGGGAATATTACATTGTGAAATGCGGAAGAAGGAAACATAAGAAACTAACTGGGCAAAATAGCAGTTATTTAGCTCTAGGATGCCTGCCTGTGCAGGAGTATTAATGTCATTCATCTATTCAGGCAGCAGGCCAAACGGCTGTGACCCAGCTGTGTCATTGTGGCTCAAATGGATCAAATACCTAAAATGAGTCTGTGCATGTGACAGTACAAAATTTGGCTTTCTGTGTCGCTGCAGGCAGTAGAGGAAGAGGGATATGAAACACTGGGTGTTTCTGTTCTGCTGAAGTCTGAATTCTCGGAAGGACTGGGAGGAGACGAGAGGCAGCAATGTGCTGGGGGTAGGATGTCTGTGGGAGCAGGGCGGAGGGTTTGCATCGCCCTGCCGGCCTGGCTGGCGGGTGTGGAGCCGTGCTGTGCACCGGCTGGGGAAGGAGAGGGCTGGTGCAGCTGCCAGGTTCGCCCTAGAGGAAGGCTTAGCCCATGGGAGGTTGGGTCAAGACGGGAAGCATCATGCAGGGAGCCATGGGGTTGGGGATAACTGATGTGCTGCGCAAGGCGCTGAGCACAGCGTGCTTGGTGGCAGAGTGCGGAACTGCCCCAGCAGGACTGCGTGCTACAGCAGCGGCAAGGGCACTCCTGCACCGGTGCCTAAGTCCTTGTGCTTCGTGGGACACAAGGCTGTAACTGCTGTGAACCAGCAGCTCGAGGGAGTGCTGAGCACAGTGTGGGCAACAGGAGGTCACAGAGCCCTTCCCAGCACCAGCGAAGGAGGCTGCTGTCCTCCTGGGCCAAAGGAGCAGGGACCCCCCAGCACTGCTGCCTGCCAGAGCCCCCACGTTCCCCTGCTTCCCTCTGGGTTTCTTGGTAATGGTTAAGAGGAGAAATGTCACGTACCATCGGTGTCCGAATGAATGACATCCACAAACTGTGCGTCCGTAGGATCCAGCCTCTCACCAGGTGGCTTTCCTCTGTACAAGGGGCCCGCTGGGTCAAGACCTGCAACGCAAAGCCACGTGCGAGGCATCGCTTCAGCGCTGCGCAGCACACCCCGCTCCGGCGAGCAGCTGTCCTCCGAGCAAACAGGCTTGCAGGAAGCAGGGCTTACCTGTGATTCTTCCAAGCGTACCGTGAAACATCTGTCCCACAAAGCCAGCGATGTGCGCTCCCAGGCTCACTCCTATCATGTGCACGGCATTGAGCGATGCTCCATCAACCTGAGATTTAAAAGTACTTGTGGTCAACAGATTTTAGGCACATGAAAGGCATAAAAAATAACAGGAGGAGGAATGTAAGTACATCTCCCTACTTTTCCCACATTTTCCCTTTGTGTGTTCTGCTCTGTGTAAATATTCCCCCTTCGGCAGTCCCACAGCACAACTAGCACTGGTGCTGAAGGCCCATAGCCGGGATGAGATCAGTTCAGGCAATGGTTGTATTTTCCTGGGGCAGCGACTACAAGTGTGCACAGGAACCAGTGATCATGAGGCCCGTGAGTTCAGCTCTGATTCCTGCAGGGCACTGACGGACACGACGATCCTAATGATCAGTGTTGCCATTGACTGTGCCTGGGTAACAGGTTAGCGGGGCTGCGAACTGAAGCTGATCCCCATGAGCTGACTTCTGGACATCCAGACAGTGGAAATAGTTTCTACATGTGGGAAAACGTATCTGTAGAGTTTTGTATCCAGAAATGTACAGACTTCGAGTGTAAACTGAATATTGCAACAACATGCCATCGTACCAAGTCCCAGGGTAGAATTTGGCACTGCAGTATAGCTGCACTCCCCAAAATGAACGCGTTCCTTTTCCCAGGCACCCTGCTGTGTTTCAACAGTTCCTTTGTGCCCTTTACATCCTGTGCCTTAATGACTACGTTATAGTGTGAACGTTCAACTTACCAACATCTCATCAATAAGTTTCTTCAGAATCTCAGCGACTTTCTTGCAGTTTCTGGAAGCATTACTGTAGATGAGAGTTGTTGCCCCCTGGTTCCAGTCCACAAGGATGACGTTTATGTCTTCTACAGAAAGCAGAAGACGGACCAAGTCAGGGATCCAGACTGGGGCCGAGCCTGTCAGTCGGTATCCATGAATGATGAAGGTAGTTTTCTTGGTCACATCTAGATACTTGGAGGCTGTCGAATCGAGCTCTTCAGCACAGTCTGGGTTCTGCCTAGTGTAGAGCAGCAGCTTCACTCTCAGGTCTGTCCCTATCAAAGCGTTGCCGATGCTGAGAGCTGTGAATGCAGGGCATGCCTTCCCGGGATCTGAAAAGAGCAGCGTGGCAGTCCTGAGGTTAGCACCAACGCGCTTGCTTTGACCTTTTCTACCTGCCAGCCTGCACAGGTACGTACATTGTGAGCTGTCTGAGCCAGGGCTACTCCTTTCCTCTCCATCATGTTCACGACTGGAATTACCCTGAAACTTAGGTTTTCTTGCCATGTTGAACAAAGACAGCAAGTGTACCTTCTTGGAGCAGCACTCCCTGAAACAGCACCATCCTGCTGCTGCTAGCAGCTGGGAGATGGCCTGGGCTCTCTCCAAAAATCCCACTAACGTGAGGAAGGGATTGGAGACTGACAGCTAGGACGGTTGCTCTGTTGGTTTGAGAGCACACCCAGACGCCCTGGGCAGGTTTTAGGGTAAAGAGAGATCATGGAGCTGACAAGCTGCAGAGGATCTTGCTGTTGTGAGGGACAGCTCAGTGTTTGCAGATGCAGGCTGCTATTTCAGACTGCAGAACAGGGCACACTTGGACTGCAGGGGATGTGTATTGCTTTATACACAGCTGAAGAGTAACTGAATTCTGTGTAAATGCTGCTTCATGGGACGGTATCTGCCATGTGAAAGCCTGTCTTTGTTCCTTGCTTTTCCAGCAGAACACCAGCTGAGCCTTCAGAGTCCAACACAATCTCCAACAGGGCGCTGGCAGGGAATGACATAACTGTCGCCGGACGGACACTGCTTGTGAAGGCCCTCCCAGGTTTTGCAGCCTCTTCCTGGCTCACAATCCTTTTCCCCAGGTCCCCTTAATGTTATTGAAGAACCTTGTGGGATGGAGTGTCTGTCTCACACATACGTCCTGGGCTGCAATAGTTGTTTAGGCTGCAGTTGCTAGAGAAATTGTCCTGATGTTTGTTGCTTAAAGGGCTGTGCAGTAGGTAGAAGGGTTTAGAAAACCTGCAGCGGGAAGCTGATTGTGCTTTAGCAAATCTCCTATGCTCTGTGTGCTTTAATTTCTAAACAATGAAACTCTCACAGTTTCTATGAGCAACTTTCCTTTTTCTCCTCCTATGAAAATGGGGAGCATGAGAGTGATATAAATGCTGTATGCCCAGCACATAAAACAGTCTGCTCAGCTGCCACAGTTCTGCTAATTACTTTGTAGAAGCCCCAGGAGCTCCAGAAATAAAAGTTAACAGGCTAAAAAGATGTTGCAGTTAAGTCCAACTGGATATTTTAAATTGCTACCATAAATTCAGAAATAAATTTTAACATTTGAAATCCACAGAGTCCTTCCCGTATAAAGCCTATGGTAGAATACGAACAGTGGGACAGGAGCGGTGGAAAACAAGCCCTCTGCCAGGCCCAGGGAACAGCGGTTGAAATGAGTGGCCTTAGGATTGAGGGTGTTCTGCCTCTGTAACATCAGTCAGGGCTCCTGGGGTGGTGTGGCTCTGGGCCCTGCTTGGGATGGCCTGGGTGGCTGTCTCCTGACCAGCTGCTCTCCCCTCATCCTTACGGCACCGAGATGCTCCAGAGAAACAGCAGCAAGAGTTCTCCTGTGACACGGCTCATGTGGAGATCTCAAAGTACCCAGCAGAGAGAAGTTCCCATTGTTTGCTGACACACACCAGCATACACAGAGATACTCAACCACTCTCCTCTAGGTGCTACTGCAACATAAAAAAATACAGTCCTATTTATTTTTTACTAATACCTATAAATTGTTGTAGTTATTATATTGTTAACGATCTTTACCGCCACTGACGCTGTAGTAATACAGGCAGAAATGCCAGACAAGAATTCCTTCTATATGGTGCAATATTGTGCTGATTGCTTCACTTGTTTCTGTGTCTCCTGCACTGTGCTGAGACTTGCCCGGAGGAGCGCTGTTTGTCACCAGAGCACCAAACCTTCTGGTAAAGAAGAGCTTTTAAAGAGATGATTGGCATTTGCTAATTCCTAACACAGGAATTGCTTAAAAAGCCTTATTATATCTGCACCAAGTCTGTTAGATTTGTTCTGATTAACCAAATCAGATCAGTGCTAATAGCGGGGGCAGGGTTTGCAGCAGGAGCTTTTTGGGGCTGTGATCTTGAGGCTGTCTGTATAAATATCATAGCAGCTGAATTTTTTACCTCCACCAGTCTGTCCTCTCGTCGACTGAAGCTCTAACAGAGTTTCACTTCAGTGGGTCTGTGGTCACTTGGTGGGATTTGTTCTAGCTGTGGTGAGACTGTACTGCCACACAGAGCCTGCGAAGGGGGCTGTGCACCCAGCCCACACCTTGCGTGGGCTTGCAAAAAAAACCTTGCCTGGGCTTTGTACAGTGAGTTTCAACAGATCAATAATGAGCCTTCAGCTTCGAGCACAGGTTACTACCACGCAGCACATCTCCGTGGCATTAGCGAAGATTTCCATCGTTTGTCCACAGAGAGCGTGCCCTCTGCCTCTTCAATGGGTCTTCAGTATCTCCCTGGGTTTCCATGGTGTCTTTTCACACAATTCTCTTCTACTTCTTGTGACTACATTTCCCAAAGCATACTTAACAAACTAAGCAAAATGCAACCCCAAGATTACTCTGGAGAACCTGATGAAATACAAGTTAGTATTTGTAAGAATACTGTTTATTTTTTTCAGTCCCGTTTGTTTTCCCTACAAAGCAGAGAGTTATAACTCGACTTGCTCCCGTGTGTATGCTAACACAAGGCAGTACGTTTGTTTAATGTAACACAGGTTGATTCTTGATAGGGCTGTGAGGAAATCAAATGAAGCTTATTTCATAAATGGTAATTCGTCCTTTGTGTCTGTCATATGTCACTGCTGAAAAGAAATCATTCTTCTCTGAAGATTTCAAATGACATTTTCAGCATCGGTGGACAGTACTTTTACAAGAGCAATGTTTGCAGAGTGAGGAAAGGATAATAAAAATGACTTCTGGTTTTACATTTGGAACTCTTAGAGCTGACTGCATTCATGTAACCAGGATAATTTGCTTTGCCCAAATAAATAATGCTAGAGAAAAAACCCTGTGCAGTAACTGTAACGCAGAGGGTGCACATATCCATGTTTCTGCAAGGCAGAGAAAACCTGTTATATTGGACAAAACCACTCAAAACAGACGATTTCTTACCTGATTTCTTACCTGTTTTCACCCCATACAAAAGGTAGACGAACACGCCACACAGCCTCAGCATGTGGACTTCCACATGGAACTTCCACAGGTGAAAGATTTTAAGGATCCCACAATCTCTCTGGCATGTGTCTGCTGTCTCTGACAGGAGTTTGCTCTCCTTCTCTGCCAGTAACAGTAGGTGTGGTGAAAGAAGGAAGTTACCAGCCAAGAAATGAAGACCAGTCTTTAGTTATACAACCAAAGCTGCTTCTTATAAAGGTGGGGCACCTTCTATTCTACCAGGTTTCCGTATTTTAAATATAGTTTGCCCTGGGGAATGACTAATCAAAGGCACAAATGGTTTGGTATCGCGCTGTATGCAGCAATTTGACTAAGGGTGTTGAAACTACAGAAATCATTGCATGTGTATTTGTCTTTTGCAAAGAATGTCAAAAGGCAGCAAAGAACGTAGGTGTCCCTGCAGGTCTGATAAGCATCTGGGCAGGGCCAGCACTTGGTTTCCCAGGGCCCTACGTGAGGATCCCTACTCTCCCGTGTCCCTTCAGCTCTCCTGAGCACGGTGGCCCGGCATGCTTTCTCGCCTACAAGATCCTGTCATCTGGGGCAGGAGGCGGATGCACAGCACTGTCGTGACAGAGGGAAGGTACCAGTTTGAGTCAATCTGGGTCTCCGTTGGGCTGCCAAGCAACTGCTGCCTTGGATGACGCTTGTACGTCTGGGATCCCCACCAGACTTTACTGCATCCCTGCTGGAACCTCACCAATCCAGCTCTCATTCAAGTAAGAAAGTTGTTTTGGTTTTTTTTTCCTGCTAGACAGGAGGAAGGAGATGGCAAAGTCGGGGCAGGAAAGGGAGCCTGAAATTGGAGCTGGATGATCTAGTGGCAAAATGGGAAAGATGAGGGTGGTGGGGAGTTTGTAAAGGGGTGAGAGAGGGGAGGGGAAGAGAACAGGGATGGCTGCTGGATAGCAGCTGCGTGGTGGCTTTGCCTACTGTTTTCTTTGCAAATTCTTCTAACGTGGGCTGGGGAAAGGGACCATGGGGAGGATCGGAAACACCTCATTAAGCACAGGCTCTCTTTTCTCCCCGGTGATGATCCAATGAGGGGCTGAACTGTTACAGTTCCCAGCTGCACAGCTGTTTCTTTGGTCTGTGCTGTACATCCTAAGCTTTTTGCCTTTGCTAATTCTTGGGTTAATCCTTAACTCTGCTTGCTGGCTGTCTGCAGCTCCTTCTTGTTCAGACAAGTGCGTGCTGCTTGTCTGGTGCAGGCACAGCTTACAGCTCCGACAGAGGAGCTCACCCACCAACACACAGGATTTTTTCACCAGCACCTGGAGCTCTCCATCCTCATGCAGCTCAGCAATCGCAGTCTCACAGGACATGTACCATGCTGTGATTCCATTTGGTAATCGCACAGGCAGAAGTTGGTTTTCGTGATTTTGAAGAGGATAAACGTTGAGAGAAGACACCAAAAAAACCTTCTGTGGCATGTGGAAGCAGCAGGCTTCAGTGAAAGTGCTTTTCCTGATACTCTGGCAAAAGAAAATAATTTAAAACATTGTTTTCCTTTCTCACCTCTACCAGTAATCCTAAACCCTGTCAAAATATTTTCTCCTTAGCATGTTCTGCCAATGGTGCAAAGGAATCGGTCCAACAGCAAACCATGCAAGATGAACAGAAGGCTTTTACCTATCGCAACAGACATCTGAGCATCAGAGATAAAATGAGGTAAAGAAATCAAGAGGGCCTTGCCTTTCTTCTCAGCATACGAAGAGGGAACAATTTTACTGCCTGAAGCTATGCCCCACTTGGTTCTTTTCCTCAAATTTCTGTTTCCCATCTGAGACGGCTCATCCAAGTGGCTGTCAGTTCAGCAGGAGGTACACTGGGACTGGCAAGCTCGTCCTTGTAACTCTCAATCTCTTGAAAAACAAGGATTTTGAGTAACCACCCTTTCAGACCAAACTAGATTGTTTACAGTATGTGTACTGGCAGATGTACCCAGGACGTCAGCACTGGAACTGCTGTCCCCAAAGAGGTGAGGGGTTCAGATAACCACCTGTGTTTACAGCTCTTGAATCCTGCTGACCAATCTTTCACGCCTGCCCCACACAACCCTCCTCAGCCACACACTAGATAAAGATGGTAACAGCTGACTTACAGCTGTTTGGGTTTGGTACACTGAACTCTACCACTGAATACACAGGAATACTTCTTGGGACAGAAGCCTTCAGAGTCAGAAATAATTCCGTTGTGAGCTTTGAAATCAGTAACAACTTGAGACAGTAAAAGCTACTTCTTTTATCACATGTAGAAAAAATTTAAGATCAGAACTGGCACCAACTTAAGAACAATTTAACAGAAGATATGAAATAATTATACATAAGAAAAACACTGATATTAGCTCTGAGTGTCAAATAGCTGTTGTTATTTCACACTTGGTATAGAAGCATTTTGGTCGCTGTGAGTAGAACCATTGTTTGAATCCGAGCCTTTTTCAGAAATGTTGTTTCCTCCTTGGAGAAGCTTATGACAGCGATGGTCAGCTGAAAGATATTTTTTATATTGCATTCCTGCATCCACTGCATGACATCTCCCTGATTCACTAGTTTCCCGTGGGTGGGACATTTTCATGGAGATACTGGAGAGCCAAATCTGTCCACTTCATTTCTTGCTCTTTCACAGACTCGGTTGTGCCACCATTGTCTTGCTCTGGTTCAGGAAGCTCATTCTGCGAACAAAGCAGAGGTACAAAGCATTCCACACGTCGTGCACTGCCTGCAAAGAGCAGGCTCCCACCACTTCATATGGTGAAATACAAAAATCCACAAATGAGCCCACAGGGTGCATCTGAACAATACTTACCATACATACTGATCCACTTAAAAATATTACTAAGGTTGGCTATGCACAATATTCTTTTCACATTTATTTGGTGCTTAATCTGAAAAGTAAATTGGTTTTCCAGGATCCTGGGGCCTTGCTATACACTCAGACTGCACACGCAGTGAAGAAGAATATACAGTAAATGCAAAATAAGTAAATACTAGTGTGATGCAATTATTCCATTGCTTGTTTGCGGTGTGTTCCTTTTGCTGTTGCCAAGAATTCAGATTCTGCATGTATTATAGGTGCTATTAAGACAACCGTAACATGTTGCTTTCCTATGGCAGGTGGGAAATCCTTCCTCCTCCTACATGCTGACCACCGGTGTGGCTGTCCTGTATCAACAGTGGAACTCAGAAGCCCTGGCAGGTGCCACACAGAGCTGCTCATGATACAGTAAGGTGCAAGTATAGTTTAACTTCAATTTCCTTTCCCTCCTTACATTATTTCTTCTCCGTGTTGCTGCACTGGTGCAGTCACACAGAGTGCATGTTATTCTGCCAGATACCATTTGGGCAAGAATTCTGAGTTCTACATCTCCGGAAAAACCCAGCATGAGCGAAATAAAATTTTTCAGTGTTGAAAACAGAGTATGATTTGAGCCCATTTGAGTTCACAGGAATCTCTCAAGTGAGTGCTGGATCAGATGCTCAGGACAGGCTCCAATAGCCCTTTACAGCTATTCTATTTGCTCCTTTACGGTGCCACTGAGTAAGTCTCCTGTGAATTTGTGCTGATTTCCCTCTGTGATCAGAGACATTCCCATCCCTGGGGATCTCTATATCCACAGCCAGGACTTTCTTTCTATTGTTAGTTGATGAGGCTTCCTGCTCTGAGGCTGCCATCTGTAGGTGACTGTAAGTAGCTCAAGGGATGGCTGTAAGGAAAGAAACAGTCCTGTTTGGACACAGGGTAAAGGCAAATTTCAGCAAGGAACTAGTTTATAATATTCATTAATATTCAATAATATAATAAAGGTTATCCCAAGCAAAGAGGGGTAGGGCTCTCATATCTGAGAATCACAGTTCTGCGAGATCATTCCCTCCAGCCCAATTCTTGGCAGGAAAACTTGTGTGCTATATATATGGATTTTGGAGGTGTGGAGCTGCTCCTTGCCCTCTCTGAAAAGACAGCGGTGTAAGGGCTAAAGCTTGAGCCATGTCACTGGCAACTGGGAAATGTGTCTGTGCACTAAAAGAGACTAGCAGCCTGTCAGTCCCCACGATCTCAGCATGACTGCTCTGCCAGTGCCAGCCAGCGTAAAGCTTGTGTACCAGAGAGAACAAGGAGAGGGAAAATCCTCAGATACCTCTCACTTCCCTGGTACTTTCAAATGGCTAAGGCAGGCGTCGCTGGGGCACGTTTGAAGCTTCAATTCTGGGGTCTGTGAGATGAGAGGCAGCTTTTCCCCAGCTGCACCTCTGTGGCCTGGCAGGTGTACACTGGGAGAAAAGATAGCTGCCGTGCGCTGATGCAGCACTACAGGCAAGAGCCCCACTGCAGATGCCAGTTTGGTCACTACTGTCCTTGAACTGGCAACAGCAACACTGCACCTGGGAAAGGCTGATTAGGAAGAGACTTGAAAAATGTTCAGCTTCTTTTAACAAGATTTCAGAAAGGGGAAATAAGGTGTAACCAAGACTGCAACTGTCAGCATGGGACTGATCCGCGCTGTTCGACAAATTAACTGGGACGCCACTTCAAACACTAGTGACATGAAGGGGGGGCACATAAAGGACGATTATACTTCTCCCTGATGCCAAACCCAGAATTATGCAATGGGAAGGGCACGCCAGTTCCGAGGCTATTGGGCTACTGGTCAGGTTAAGAGAAACATCCCCGTCCTTGTCTGCACACAGGAATGACTGCCACATAGCACAGCAAAAGAGTGAGTCAGATCCATCCCGGGAGCCTTTTGTACAAATTGGCTGCACCAGCAGCAATACTGTCTGCGCTGTTTCTGGGGAAGGGCTGTGATAAACACGCCAGTCCTAGCTTGGATTGATAAGCAGCAATTCACCTACCAGAGGGATAGCCACGTCCTCGTACGGCAATTTATCTTCCCTCCAGGCATCATCGATCAAGTCCAGGATTCTGCCATCCCTTTGCACTTCGCTGTCCATCATTGTAGCAGGCGAGTACAGCTAAACCTGTGACACAAAGCACACGCTGTTTCTCACAGCCGTGTCCCCAACCCCGTGGCTGCAGTGCAGACCTCAGGCTTCTTCCAGTTTTGATCCAATTCCTATTAAGCTAAAACGTGTCTGGAAAACCTTGATTTTCCTAATCCCCTCAGAAAGGGGTTATAGCCACAGGAGAACCACTCCATCTGAGAAGAGCACGATCAGACCGGATTGCAGATTGATGCGGATATACGACCAGCCTGCTGCTATTATTAATTACAGAGACTTGTGTGTGTTTGCAGTGACTTCAGGAATCTCTTCTGAGCCAGCTGGAGGATACAGGGCTCCCCCCGCCTCCAACTCTGCCCAGCACCGGTGCTTGCTGCCTCCTCGGCTCCAGCCCCAGCGCGGTGCCGGGACTCCCGCCTCCCTCCCGAGCCCGGGGGAGGGTCCCAGCGCAGGGTCGAGGGTCCCAGCGCAGGGTCAACGGCACCAGCCGCGCGGCCCCAGCCCAGCCCCGAGCCCCCCCCGGCCCGTCCTACCCGCCCCATTCCCGGACCGGCCTGGGCGCGGGCAGCGCGAGTCCGGCTCGCGCAGGCGCAGTCCGTCCCGCGCAGGCGCAGTCCGTCCCGCGCAGGCGCAGTCCGTCCCGCGCAGGCGCAGCGCTCCTCGCCGCCCAGGCCCGGTTAGGTTGGCAGCGGCGGGGTGGGGGTTTTGGCGGGACGGGAGGGACGCCAGGCCCGGCCCGCTGCTGGCCCCCTGGTCCCCGGGCCGCAGTCAGGGAGCGGGCCGCGGGGGGCTCTGCGGGGACCCCGCTGAGGGGCCGTTGGCGCTGCCCGGGGCTGTCTGTGCCGCTGTGGGGGCGGGCTCCCTGCAGCCGCGCTGGAAAGCTGCCCCGGGCGGTGTTTGCTCAAAGCAAACAGGCCCGGTCTCCTCTCAGGGGCGGCCTTCTCAAGTCCTTCTGCTTGTGGTCAGGATTTCTCCCCTGGACTCTCCTGCTGGGGTTCCTTCCTGGCTTGGGTGCCAAACCTGGTTGATTTTTAAGTATTTCATCCCTTTTTCTTTTCCAAACACTTCCTTTTTCTTCCGTTCTAGAAGTGGCAGGTCAGGCTGGGGGCTCCAGCTGTAGCCCGTGGCAGAGGCTGGTTCCCCCTGTGTCTGCGTGGATCGTGGCTCGGGTGCCTGTAACTTGCACATCGCGACTTGCAGGCTGGAGAGGCCAGGATATAACCCTGCCTCACCACACCTGGTGTATCATAACACCAGCTGGAGGTGTCTGATTTTCAGACTCTTTCCGCAGACCCGGGCAGGGTGGCAAATTCGGGGGTCGTACCTTGGGGGCCCTGCTGAAAGCCGAACAGAAGCAAGAGTAGGAGCTGCCTGGCTCCTCACAGCACCAGAACCTTCAGTGTTGAACTGATCCCAAACTCGTGGAAGGAGCTGCTGAGAAAGGACCTGCATTGCTCTCTGTATTTTTTTTTTTTTTTACATTTTAGCAGATGTTCTCAGTGGTGGACAATGCAATCTCTCTGCTGCCCACTGAAAATTGATTCTGTGTAGGTGTGGTGAGAATGAGCCAGAAGAGCTGCTACTGGCTCATGTCTGCTGTTGCCACCTGGAGAAGTCTCCTGGAGTGCTGTCAGCAGCTCTGGGGATCTGCTCGTCTGCTCTCCCCAGCAGCTCTGCCATCAGCAGTACAACAAGGATGTTCTGCATACTGATTGAGTTTTGTTAAGCACAGACAGGACCAAAGAGAGACAAAACACTGTATCAGAGTAGGGATAGGAATTTTGTTTTTTTCCTTGGAGAAATACCAATTTTCTGTATGTGTGTGGTTTAAAATACAGCTGAACTCCCAGGGACAGGCTTTAATCTCTGGATGGTGGTTTAAAATGCTGTAGGAGCGTGTAGAAGCTCTGATGGAAGTGAAAGAGCAAAGCTGAGCCTGTGTTTCTGAAAGTCTCATTTTCCGTGACCTGCTCCTGCTTTTGTTGATTGCTAATAATGCCATATTAATCTCTGAGGAAAGATTATTTGGCTTGTAAGTTCCTGAAGGTTGTTTTTTTTTTCCTCCCCTGTAATTGTGTGCTAATTGTATTTTTTTTAAGTTCTTTCCTCTGTGGACTTGTGCTTGTTTTGCAGTTGGATGGAGAAGGAGCCTTGTTCCTACATTGCCGTGGGTGCCCGCTGCTTTTGACTGCTTTCCTAGCTGCTGAAGCCACCAGGATTTGGCGATGGAGGCTTTGCTGGAAGAAGTGCAAAGAGATGGGCAGGGGAGGTATGTATGCAACAGTATACACCAGACATTGAAAGTCATTTACATATTAACCTTCCTTCTTATTCAGAATTAAATCTTCTGGTGTCAGACAAAACTTCTCTCACTTGAGGGGTTTTGGAGTTTGTCCACGAGCACAGTGCAGGCTTTGCAATAATCCCTTGTCAGATATTATAGTTGTAATTGTTAGAAAGTTAGTTTTACATCTTCCTGAAAACCTTACCTCTTTGATGTTGTTGTTATTGTAAAAGTGTTTTGCCATCTAACATCAGGAGCAGTAGTAATTAGAGGTGTGAATAAATATTTGTTTTCTAACAGTCTTGCAAGGTTAATGAGACATGACTTTGTAATGTGGTTTTATTGAAAACATCTGATTATTTCCTGCTCTTGTTGAAACTGCAGAGTCCCATTCATCTCTGTAGAATCCTTAATGCCCTGTGTTAGGTGAAAGTATCTAGGCTTTTGGATCCCGGAGAGAGACTGTAGTGCCAATAATAGAAAAAAATGTTTTATGTGTTAAACAAGCATGAAGCAAAAGTCACTGATGCCATTGTCATAGTCATCTTTGAGAATGTGACTCAAGCTGACAGAAAACTGGTTGGAGAAATCAAATTTAGACTTTGCTTTATATTAGCAGATGCTGTGAAGGAAATGTTCTTGCTCTGCATAATAGCTGCTAATTTTTGGTTAACGCGCAGGACAGGGTGAACTTCCAATTTAACTGATTTTGGCTCCTTTAAGAAGTATTTCTTTCCTTATAGAAAAACTGCCAAGCTGTGAAGCATGCACATGCTCTGGGAGAACAGAGAAATTTCGATCCCTTAACGTATTGATTTCCATTTCTTTTCAGTGCTTCCTGTTTGACAGGCAAATTAAAGGGGTAAAGATCGTCCTGGAGTTCATCCCCCTCAAGGGCTGTATCTTGCAAGCCTTAATATTGTCCCTGCCTTAGCAGCTTGAGAAGTTTTAGAGGAGTTAGTTGAATGGGCTTCAATAATTACTGCACCAAATTAGAAACTGCCGCATCGCCAGGGAGCACGCTCTCCCCGATGCATTGCAAATGTTTTATTCTTCATTATCATGTTGTCATCCAACCCCCTCTACTTCGGGGTTTGTCTGCATTTGTGATATACTTCTGTTTTCAGGAGCTGATAGCTTGGCTCTTAAGATGTCTCTGGTGACTGGAACTTGGTATAAAATGCCTCTGCCTGGAGAGCAATTAAGGCAGATACAAAATATGGATAAAACATGCTCAGGGTTACTTAGATAACATGTAGTACCGAGACAAAGGGGTAAGGGTGTGTAGGTGCTTGTAGCAGTTCTCTGTGTAGAAGGCAAACCCCCTGCATCTGAGGTGTGTAGGTCATTCGTTCTCACTAGGATTTCCCAAGTAGCCTGCCTTGGTCATTGCCAAATGCAGATCTGTGCCCAGCGGCAGGAACACACACTTGTGAGATGCTGCATTAGAGGATGGGCTGAACACCTGAGGATGAAGTGTATTTCTCTGCAAGCTAATTTACATGGAGTTCAAAGAGTTAGTCCCCTGGTGCAGATGAGTTTGTTCTGCTGCCCTTGGTGGTAGGGAACACTGCGCCTTTGCTGGGTGGTATAACTTCAAGCTCTTTCCCTTCCAGCGGTGGGTTCGTGACTTCCTGTGATGCTGAGCTGCGGGAGCTGATGAAGCAGATCGACATCATGGTGGCTCACAAGAAATGTGAATGGGAAGGACAGATACAGGCTTTGGAAGCTTGCTTGAGTGTTCGAGAGCAGGAGCTTTCCTCTACCAGGGCAGCTCTGCAGGAGAAAAGTAAAGAGGTACCTCAGGCTCGTACTGGTTTCTGCTGGGTGTCAGCATGTGTGTTTTATGTGTTACAGCACAAGATAAAGACAGAGTTTCTAGAGAGCACCTAGAGACTCTGAATCTAGATACAACGGTAATTGACAGCGTGCAGTCATTGGTAGCAGGAACACTGAGTGTTGTAAACTACACCAAGATAACGGTGGGAGGTTCTCCGAGGACTATTTAATGCAGCACGGTTTTTGCAGCCTTTGGTTAAAGGCCTGGGTGAAGTACACCAAATTTCTGTATCGGTGGAGAAGTATCAGTGAGTGAAGTTTTTGTATAGGATGTGGACTGTAAACTTCCCCTTGTGCAAATGAATTGATGTGTCCTTTCTCGGATCAGAGGAAGCCAGCAGGAGTCCGGGTGGCTCTGTCTTAAGATCTAGCCACATGGACTTTTTCTGAAAGGGTTTAAAATTTGTCCTTATAATGATAGCTGCTGTGTCCTGTCTTTTGGCAGAGTCTTCACTGCAAGTGGTGTTTTGGCATCTCTCTGGGGAAGTTGCTTTGACTTCTCGAGTGGAAAGCCAGCTGATCACTGTAGAAGCAGTTGGGTTTTCTGGGTGCCTGTACAACTCTACTACAGCTATTCTTACATCCTCAAAATTACCAAAGTACTGCTGTAGCTTTTAGTAATTTGCTGTGGAATCTCGTAAAATAAATGAAACATGATGGGCTGTAGCAGCAGTGAGTTAAGAACTCTGTAGTTTCTTGTTAATATGGTCAGCTGCTTCTGCTGGTCCACGTGGCAGGTTTTGGAATTAATGTCTTTGTTACAGAGTTAGTAAATCTAGATTTTTATTTGCAAGAATGGTGATTTTTATCATACAGCTATCACTGTTATTATCAATTGTGTTTTCTCAAGATACTTTTGAAGTATTTCTTACCACCAAAAGCGAACATTATTGATTTCAAAAGCGGACTGTAAAGGGTGGTGAAAGGCACTACTGGAGTATATTTGTGCTTTTGGTTTACTCATAGGAATTTTCTGTGGTGATCTCTTTTAATTTAAGTTGTTGGCTTGCTGTCCTTTGGACTTGTAGTTACAAAGATGGCTGCTTTGGGTTGTGGATGAGAAGAAGATGTGGGGGGGAAAAAAAAAGGACAAAAATGAGTCCCAGTAGTGTTTGAATCAATGTAAGGGAGGTGTTCCCAGTGAGTTTCAAAGCCCCGCTGTCTCCCTCATCTCCGTGTATTACTTATAACCTCTGCTTCCTGTGAGCATAGTAAGGTAATGACATGGCCATCTCTTCTCTTGATAGGTAGCTTGAAATCCTAATGTGTGTTTATGAAGAATGTGATGAAAATGCCGGATAAAAATAGCCTTTTGACACAAGCCAAAACTGCCAGTTTCATCACAAAAAATAAAAGCCAGAAACTGACTCAAAACAAGAGGCCAGAACAGAAACAGTTCTGGCCCCAGCCTACCAAAGGTTTAGGCGTGGACTTAATGTGATTCCTAGCGAGTGGCCCCATTGAAACATGCGGTTGTTAACAGAATTAGGATCTTTTAACAGTCATTTATCACTCCTACTAGAATGTGTATTTATAAAATGAAAACTAATCCCAATACCTACTGACAACAAAGGCCATTTCTGTTGTTTTATGTATTTGCTTTTAACTCTTCATTCAGGTTGGCATGTTGCGTCACCAGATAGAAGACATGGAAAAAGCCAAACAGGACATGCTTAGGGAATATGAACAACAGCTGAAGAAATTTCGAGAGGAGGTGAGTTGCAAAAAGAGAAGATTGGTTTTCGGTTCCCATTTGATACATGATCTGAGAGGTGGAATACTTTGCGCCGGTTTTGTTTAAATGCCATGGTTTTAAAACTTTCTGTTCTTTTAATGTTTATGCTCTTAGAAAAAAGAGCGTTGGGCTTAGACAAAGCAATATTTTTGTGCTTCATTAGACCTGTTTGTTGCACTTTGGAGGAACTTGGTGACAAACAGAAAACTGTCAGAGTAGAATTGAAAGAATGAACGTGTAATCTCCTGATGCATCTGGCAAAAGATGTTTGGATGTTAACTCTAAGCCTATACCCCTGTCCATTCCCACTCAACGTGCCAAAGTACTTTGCTGGCTCAGGGCTCTGGAGAACCTTTTGAGACCAGCACATGAGGTCTTGATTCAGATTTTTTTTCTTCTCATGGTCCTTGTGTTCATCCATGGGCTTAGCTTTCTCCATCAGTAAGATGGAATGATGACTTCTCAAATTCATGTGGCTGTTTGGAAACTCTTTATTTAATAGTTGTGTTGGGGGAGCTCATCAGATGGAAAATTCTGTGCAAGTCGTAGGTGATTATTTGCACAGAGGGTCATTTAAATGTCAAGAGTTTTTTTCTCATTCCTGCTTCTGATGCGACTTTAGTGTTCTAGCAGTAGGCATGGGAGTGATATTTTCTGTTGGCATTCTGCACTCATTGTGAAATATGTAGTGTATCTCAGCAGAAAATGACACATGAAGTAGTTTTGATATTGTGTTATAATGGCAAGTCTCAAATCTTCCTTCTCCCCCCAAGTGGAGGGGTTCCAGTTCCCACCTGAGCTTCACAAGCGTGCTTTAATCCCATGAGAAATTGTACCTCTGTGCAGAACTATCCCCCACCACTGCGCAAGGAGATCACAGAATCACAGAATGTTAGGGATTGGAAGGGACCTCGAAAGATCATCTAGTCCAATCCCCCTGCCGGAGTAGGAACACCCAGATCAGATCACACAGGAACGCATCCAGGCGGGCTTTGAATGTCTCCAGAGAAGGAGACTCCACAACCTCTCTGGGCAGCCTCTTCTAGTGCTCTGTCACCCTCACTGTAAAGAAGTTTTTTCTCATATTCAAATGGAACCTCCTATGTTCCAGCTTGAACCCATTGCCCCTTGTCCTGTCACTGGATGTCATAGAGAAGAGCCTGGTTCCATCCTCCTGACACTCACCCTTCACATATTTATAAACGTTAATAAGGTCACCCCTCAGTCTCCTCTTTTCCAGACTAAAGAGACCCAGCTCTCTCAGCCTTTCCTCATAAGGGAGATGCTCCATTTCCTTCATCATCTTCGTGGCTCTGCGCTGGACTTTTTCCAGCAGTTCCCTGTCTGTCAGCAGTTCAGGGCCCAGAACGGGACACAATATTCCAGATGAGGTCTCACCAGGGCAGAGTAGAGGGGGAGGAGAACCTCTCTTGACCTACTGACCACCCCCCTTCTGATACACCCCAGGATGCCATTGGCCTTCTTGGCCACGAGGGCACAGTGCTGGCTCATGGTCATCCTGCTGGCCACCAGGACCCCCAGGTCCCTCTCCCCTACACTACTCTCCACCAGGTCAGTACCCAACTTATACTGGAACCTGGTGTTGTTCTTGCCCAGATGCAAGACTCTACACTTGCCCTTGTTAAATTGCATTAAATTTTTCCCCGCCCAAATCTCCAGCCTGTCCAGGTCTCGCTGGATGGAAGCACAGCCTTCTGGCGTGTCAGTGACTCCTCCCAGTTTCATATCATCAGCAAACTTGCTGAGGGTGCACTCCATTCCCTCATCCAAGTCGTTGATGGATATATTGAATAGCACAGGTCCCAATACCGAACCCTGGGGGACTCCACTAGATACAGGCCTCCAACTAGACTCCATCCCCCAGGTAATGCCTGCTGTAGAGAGAGGGATGCCGTGCTCTTGCTGCAGTGACAGCTACGTGCCAGCCTCCCTCTTAGCAATATTTTAGTCCTGTTTTAACAGTGGTAAGACAGAGGTCTAATGAGAGCTGCTGATGTCGTGACTTCGGTGGCATCTTGCTACTCTTCTACAACTCAGCGTATTTTGCAATCCTGTTGGTATCATAGGCTGGTGTTACAAATAGGAGTCTTCCCTTGCAAGCGGAGCAGCCTTGATGAGGGGAATTGTTTGTGTGAGGCCATTTGGTGTGCCTTCTTTCAAAGTGCTCTTTAATTCTTGCCTTGGGGCCTTGAACGAAGTTGTCTCTTTCACTGTATTCCTTGCAGTTGTCCAGGCTGAGGAGGAGCTATGAGAAGATGCAGAAGAAACAGCCAAGAGAAGCCAGAGGAGAAGCTAACAAGAGACAAGAGGAGGACCAGTCTGAAATGAGCCGGCTGACCAGGAAGTTGGAGGTATCTGGTGAAAAAGCAAGTGCCAATCAGAGTTTGTATGTATTAACTGACTTTCGGGGCTTCACTGGTCACTGAACAGTCAACTGGGAAGTGGGCTGTGAGTCCTGCTTGAAAAGTACTCTCCATTTACTGTCCAGGTGCAGCTCTTCTCAACTGCTCGTATAATAAAGGCAGTTTCCTGTGTTGGGACCTCTGAGTACACAGGGTAAACTATGCCGCTGTTCTTATTCTTAGACGAAATAAAAGGAAGAAGGCACTGGAAGGGTAATTAATTATGTGAATGGAATGAATTCCAGTGTAGTGAGGTTGTCATCTCACTTCTTTGAGGAGCAGGGAGCTACATGTCAAACTTCTTCTCAACCCTGTCCCATCTTTTAATCTTTCTGCTATGCTGAGCTCAGCCACACTCACTTTTCTGCTGCTGTACCCTGGAGATGTGGCTAACAAACACATCTGACTGATGCAGTGTCCAATTTCTGGACCAGAGATTAGCATTAAAATTCAGTGGTTCGTACTTGCCATCGCAGTGATTTCAATAGCAGCATGTTTTGGAAGCTAAAGCCAGTCTGAATTGCTAATCCTCTGACAGCATATCCATGAAACTAGCCATGAATCTGTTAGCACTTAACATGTGTAAACAGCAATAATTGACACTGACGTTTTAACTCGGGAGGGAAAGAAATACAGCAAGCACAGTGTGTGAGGAGTTTTATACTGCTGAGTTGGTGCATCAAATGACTGGCTAATGGGTTCCCTGCTGTGGGGAAAGGTGCGTGAGGACATGGTGGAGAGAGAAAGCAAACGTGGATGTGAACTAGAAGGGGGCCTTTTTGTCAACCGCATGAATGTACTGCTCCAAACCACCCCTGCTGTCCTTGCAGGAGTTCCATCAGAAATCACTTGGCTGGGAGAAGCAGCGCTTGCTTTACCAGCAGCAGGTGGCATCGCTGGAAGCACAGAGGAAGGCTTTGGCTGAGCAGTCTGAGCTCATGCAGGTACAGTTTATATGTGCTGAAAGTTTCTGTTTTGTTTGTGGCAGCAGGTGGGAGGGGAGGGAGGGGGGAAGAGGGAGATACTAATGAAATCTCTCAGGCTTGAATCCAGTTTAGGTTGCCATTGAAATGACTTTTCATGCCCTGGTGGAATAAGGTTTACTTGTATAAGTGCTGTATGGAAAAAAGATCTGGCGTCTGTCAACAGAGGTTAGATAAACCTCGTGCAGCTCTCCCTGTGCCGCCTCCACCCCTCCAATTAGTAGAGAAGACAGTAGGATGAAGCTTTCCCTAGGAGGCAGAGACCACAGCATATGACACTTTAAAATAGCGGTTACATCATGTTGTCTCATTCAAAGCTGTGTACCTGCCAGAAGCTAAATATGTACCTTGTCAGTCCAGCTCGGAGGATGATGTTGGAAAACAGTCTTCCCCTATGACAGATACTTCTGCAAAGTACTGAAGTAACAGCAATTTTCAGCTCCCACCGCCCCCCCCTCCCTTTTTTTTTTTTTTAAAGTCTCTTAAAGACAAGGAGTAGTGGGGCTGCTGTTCCTGAAAAGCTGCTGGCTCGGTGAGTTAGTGGTGCTGTGGCAGAGCAAGATGAATTGACCTAGAGCACAGCTGTGAAGTCACACTGACACAATCTCAGCCGACACTGATAAGAAGCTCGTGCTGGGGGCTTTCCACTCTGGAGTTGCTCTTGAGTGGAAGCTCCTGCAAGGAGGAAGTTTGTAATGACAGGATTGAAACTGGCTCTGACAGGGGCTTTGTGAGAAGCTGACACGGGGAGATCCACAAATGCAGAGAGAGTCGCTGAGCAGAAGGTCTTGCTGCTCTGCTGTCTTTGTGTCATTGATAGCTCAATTGTCAGAGAACAGATGTGTCCTTGGAGCGCAGGCTGCTATCCTGGAGCGCAAAGGAACTCTCCTTACTGTGCAGCAGAAAAACGGGGATTTGGGGAGATTTTTCCTAAGCGGGGTAGGTGAGTTAGGTGCAAACAGACTGCCTGAATCCTCCGTTTCTTTGAAGAGCCCAGCATGAAAGTGCTAAATTTTTGCCTGGGATGTTTCTATGCGTTTTGTACGCTTGGTTGTTTTTCTGGCACAAGGTCAAGCTGGGATCTGTGACCATGGAGTGTACCTCCCCTTTCTCTTCTTTCAGCTGGCTTCCCCTCATATCTTTCAGTGCAGCTTAGGGAAGCCTGGCATTTGTACCAAGCGCTGAGCACCTTCCTGTAACACCTGCAGCCTTTAAAGGCAATGGGTGAAACTTGGAATTCTGTGCTGTCCTGCAGGTGCTGCGGCTGGAAATAAGAGATAGCTTAAATGTTTTCTTAATGCAGCCATAAGTACTCGGTTAGTCTGGTACTCTGGTTTCTTGGGAGGAGAAAGGCTGTACTTTGAACTCTTACCCCTCCTGATTACATTTTCTGTCATGACTATTCAAATAATGAAAGGGCTGTAATCAAAATTATACTGTAGTCTTCCAAATGCACAGCTCCTGTAGTTTTCTCTGTTATGAGGCAATAAATCAAGGCATGTGGTGATTCTGAAGCTGGCAGGAATTGCTACCCTTAGAAACTGGGAGTAAAGGACTACTCAAATATTTTGTTTCAGCCTTTAAAAATTATAAGGTACTGTACAAAAAAGGGATATATGAAGTGAATATTCTTAGAAGCTTATATGTGAGCTGGCTTGTTAAATTTCACCAGGTAGCTACGGGGAAAGAAATGCTATGAAATAAAGTCTTGTGCCTATAAATAATAGAGCAAGTATTGTTTGCTAGTCATATGCTCCTTATAATTTTTTTTGTCTGCCATTAAAACAATGACACATTCAAAGTGAGCATTCTTGCAAGCTGTTAGAACCAGATATTTACTGCATAAAGCAAAACATGATTGACTGTTACACCCAGCTTGGTTTTTCCTCTGTTTGGTGGCTGTGGTTTTTTTTTTAAATTGTGTACCAAGAGCTGCTTTTTGTCCTGGTGTGAAATTAACAATTGGGTAATCTCTGGCTTGTGTATGGTATTTACAAACCACCTCCCATGCTACCATTGCTCCTGGTCTGTCCTTAAGTTAATGAGCAAAACAGAGGAGACAGCTTTGTTCTTAGACAGTTCATACTCGGACTACTGGAGTGATTTGAGATCTTCTTTCTCAGATTCTCTTAGAACCCCTTTTGGAATCAGAGGGCCTCTTCAGGTTTTTTTTAGTTATTCTGTTTGCCCCCAGAATTTTTACCCATTGTGTAACCCTGGAACAGTACTTTCTCTAATTTCCTGAGAGGCAGTGTTGCTCGCTCTGAGAACGTGGCTAGTACACAAATCAGTGGTTGTTGTGAGTGTAGTTATGATACACTGTGTTTTCTATAATTTAGCTTCAATGCAAACCAATTGCTCTTAGCAGACTCAGCTTGCCAATCGGAAGCAGATTCTGGAGTCGGTGGAGCTGGCTAGCCAGTTGGAAATCCAGCGTTTAACCAGCGAGCTGGAGAGGGCCAATGACACTATCTGTGCCAAGGAGTTGGAGGTGGAGAGGCTTAACATGAGAGTGGATGAGCTGACTGAAAGCAATCGGATGATTCTGGAAGATCAGCAAAGAGTTCAAGAAGAGTTAAGACAGTCCAAGAAAATGTTAGAGGTCAGTGGAGGAGCTGTTAGGAAACTGAATATACAGCAGTGCTTGTGAGAAGCAGCAGCAAGGCTCTTCGTCCCAGAGCTCCCGTCTCTTTCTAGAGCCTTTGTAAAGTTCCCGATTGGCTTCAAAGCTGGCTTTGCAGCCCTGTGGTGCTCTGCGGTATTTCCAAGGGTTCCTTGAAAATCTAAGCAACGTCTCATCGCTTTACAACAGACTGACTTGGTCCATCTTGCAGCAGTTGTTCCTTCTCCCTCCTTTGCAGGTGCTCCAGGATGAGAAGCTGGAACTTAGAGCCACCTTGCAGTCTCAGAAGGATTTAATTGACAGCTCAAAGCTGCACCAGGAACAGTTACAGAAAGAGCTGGCCAGGGCGACTGAAACTCTTCAGACAAAAGAACTCCTCATCAGGTAGCGTCTGCGCCTCACTGGTACTTAACGTTCTTGAATCCAGACCTATATTCCAGGTTTCACCGATTTCACGATGTCAGATTAGGGTCTTGGTAAGATAACTACATATGTGACAAAATCATCTTGGCTTTCCCCTCTGCACTGGCAGTATGCAAAAGCTCCAGGGTTCTGATGGTCATGTCAGAAGTGTTTGGTGTGTGTTACCCGACAGCCATGCTTTTTTTTTTTTTGCAAGCTGGGTGTCCGCTGAGAGCAGGGAGACTGTCCAGATCAGGGAGGCCAACATCAAAATAGGATGTCATCTTTTTCAATCAGCCTGAGCTCAAACAAGGGGCTGTCATCCAGCTGACACGTTTGCATATTCGCAATGCACACAGGAGTCACCTAGTGTTGGGTTTTATGTATTTTTAGAGAATTCCAAGAAACTTGTACTGAGATTAATGTTTCTACTTAGGGCTCTGGAGGAGCGCTTGCAGGAGAAGCAACTGTCTTCTCCAGGGCTGGAGCTGGAGCATGTACTACTGCAGCTGGATGTTGCCTGGAAGAAGGAGCAGCACTTACAGTCGGAGGTGACTCATCTCAAGAACAGGTAGCCGACTGCTTGCTTCCCCTGCGTGAGCAACGAAACTTGGATAATAATACAATACCTAATATATTGTACTCATCAAGTTAACCCGTCCCACTGATTTTTGTAGGCTTATTTTAAATATCAAAAGGCTGAAGAAATCAAATGCTATTCATTTTGCAGAGAGAGTGAGAGTGTTTTGCTGATTGGTTGGCTGCTTTTCACTGCACACTGTGGGTGTTTTCAGTGTTTTAGCTTGCTTAGGCTTAGCACCTTCGTTGGTAAAAGGTTAGGGAGTCTTTGTTAGTCAGCTGGTAAAAACCGCATCTAGACCTTACTGCGAAATAAGAACCCAGCCTTCCTCTCTGAGTTTGTGGTTTTCATGGGAAAATGTGTTTGCATGGGAAGTTTGTAATCTTGCTATGGTAAAGAAACGAACAAGAAACAACTTTTACCTGTTAGATCAGCTTCATGATCTCTCTTGAAATGATTTTGGTAAACAAAACCAAAGAACTGGTAAGGAACTTGTAGGTTAAGAGTCCAGTTTCTGTTACGATGGACGTAGGAGACTGTTTGGAAGATCAAAGCTGCTCTGACCACGTCCTCCTCTTTGGGGTATTCTAATCTGTAGTTTTCCGTTTGGCACCCAGCCTGGTGTCTTCAAATGCGAGGTGTGTACAGCTGAGTGAAGAGCTGGATGAGAATATCAAAGAGCTGCAGTCAATGGAAGAACACCATACTGAGTCAAAAGCAGAGATTAAAAAGGTAACGTCGCTTTGTTCCTGGAGAGTGGGGAGGCCCGCGTGGAGTCAGCCGTTCCCGCGTGTGTCCTGCCCCGGCTGAGGCTGCAGTTCACAGTTAGCAAAGCTGCAAAGGGGACGAAAGGCCAGGGGTGCTGTGGAGGCAGTGATATGCTGAAGGGTAAGGGGCAAATCTGACGAAGGAAGAGTTCAGAGGATGGGTTTGCAAGTTTCTGTACGTGGCTCAGTGTTTTCCTTTGTGAGCACCTCTTAGGCCTTCTCCTACATCATGCAGTGCTTCTCTGCAGCGTGGAGATCCTTCAGCTAGTGCTGGAGGGGCGACTGTGCAAAGAACCCATGCCTGGAATCCTGACCTTAAGCCTGACACAGGCTTCTGACAGGGTGAAAAACAAGGAAGGAAAGGGTTTTGTTGTAATATCACACTTCTTTTTTGTTGTACTATCACACTGGAGACTTCAAATGTGTTCTAGTCTGTATGTCGATAAGGGAGTTTGTTTCAGGCTTGATCTCTAGACATACTCCAGGGTCTGGAGGAAATAGAGCAACTCATCTGCCATGAGAACCTCCCCCTCGTGCTCTGTGCAGCCAAGGGAGGCAAGACCTCCAAAAGGCTTGACTTGGTGATGCTCTAGATGAGTTCGTGTGAGAGCTTTCGCTGGAGCCTGCTTAGATCTGGAAACTTATTGGACTTGAGCGAAAAACCTCACTTTGTGAAAATCTTTCATCCTTTATTCTCAATGTACAGTGATGCAGATCTTGCCAGAGACGCATGCTTGGTGACACATTTAAACAGCCACAATAAATGAATCTCCTACAGGCTGCTGGGGAGGAAAGAGAGATTTATTATGGTTGTTTCTATTTTATATACTTGGGAGTCATGGAGGTGGCATGGAGATAAATCACCATATGTATAGTATTTACATGGCTAGGCAGAGATCATCTGGTTCAATTTTCTAAAATGTTTGTAATTTTCAGAAAAATCCTGGGGGTTCGGGTGGTTAATATTTCTGGATAATGGAACGGAATACTAGGGAAGAAATCATGCTATGTTGTTGTTCTGTTATGTCACTGAGTAACTGCATGGTGTCCCTACCAGAATATTGTATGCAGTTCAGGTCTGCTATCTAAAAAAAAAAAAAAAAAAAAAAAAAAAAAAAAAAGGAATAAAACAAGATAAGGTATGGAAAAAGATGACCAGAAGGATGGAGTGCTTTTTATACAAGGAACAGCTGAATAGGATAAGACTTACCAAACTGGCAAAGAGATAAATGAGATTGAAGGTACTAAAAATAAAATCATGCCTGTCATGTGGGAAGTAAATAGAGGAATGGTTATTCTTTCGTAATGCAGGGACTAGTGGTCATCGAATAGAGTTATGAAAACAAAGGGGTGTATTTTTACCCTGTGCATAGCCAGCTTGTGGAAGTCTGCCATGGGTAGCTTGTGTTGCTACAAGCTAATATTGATTCAAAAGACTCAGGACAGATTCATGGAAGAAAAGTCAGGCTAGGGGTATTTAAAGACACCATCTCTGCCCCGGGATGGCGGAGTGGCAGATGGCAAGGCTGTCTTATGAAAGTGTTGCTGTGCCTGCCCGGGGATGGTAAACCCTTGGGTATCTGTAGTGGGCCACAGAGGCGGAGTGGTGAGCTAAAGAGACTGTGATTTGTTCCATTTTGGGTCTTCTTGAGTACTCCACAGCATGTAACTTATGTCTTGTCCCAGTTGGCAGTTTATGGCGTGAAAAAGGACTGGGATGAGGTGGTTTTCAGTCACGAAGGAGAAGCATACACACGGGGTTTGTTATGTAGAGCTTTTTGTTTTCTGTACTTGGATTTCACATTACCATGTGCAATACTTTTGTTTTTTTGCTGAAACGTCTTTTAAAAGCTTGTGGGTGGTGTGTGTGTATCTTCCTCCAGCTGAAGGAGCAGCTCTCTCAAGCTGAACAAGCTCACAGCAGTGAGCTGGAAGGGATGAAAAGGGAAATCTGCAGGCTGACACAAGAGTTACACCAGCGGGACATCACCATTGCGTCTGCCAGTGGCTCCACATCAGACCTAGAGCAACGGCTGAGAACAGAGATCGAAAGAGCAGAGAGGAAAGCGGTGGAGCACAGGGTAAAAAAGGCAGAAGACTCTTATGCTGTCTCTTGAAGGGATCTGAAGGCTTGGAATCCCATCCTAGTTTTCAGCTATGTTAATGGTTTCCTTCTCTCTTCAGCCTTTGAACAAAGACTTAGAGAGCCTTCTGGTGAAATCTTCCATTTATGCTGTTCACTGAACCTGTCTTGCTGCTTCTTTCCAAACCTCCAACTGACAGAAGCTTTTGAGATCACTCATGCTAACTATGCCTGGATGATGCTGTCTTTGAAAACTAAAGTCAATGGCTGTGCAGGGTTATTTAGATGGCCTTCTCTATAGGGTCCCTGCAGAAATAACGCCCGAAACCTTACTTTGTACTCCCGCTTGAATTGAGGGTGGAGAACGCTTGTGGGGCATGTGGGCATGTGTCGTGATCTTTTTTCTGAGCTGCTTGTGTGCCTCTGTCTCCTCAGGTAGCTCTGGTCCAGCTTGAAACCTTGAGGCTGGAAAACCGTCATCTCTCAGAGATGCTGGATAAAACAGCGTGCGGTATGCTGGAGGTATGCAGTTGGGAATGGGGGTGGGTAGAGGCTGGCGTTGGGTGTCCCCTCCTGGTGTCCCCTCCTGGGAACAGGAATAGTCTTTGTCCAGGCCTCTCAAAATGCTTGGTAGAGTTCAGTGGACTTAAAAAACAAGCAAAAAAGGCAATTTGTGATGAAATAAGGCCCAGAAATACTCAGCATCTTGCTCAGTCACAGGGTAGTGAGGAGAACTGCAGAAACAGAGCCCTCATCTCGGCTTCTGCTCCCTGTGGCTTGTAGCTCATGTTGTGATATTTCCATTTTATGCCATTTTACCTCAAACCTCTTGATTCTAAATCTGTGATGCCCTTTTTGACCCGTCTCAGAGCTGTAACTGCTCTGGTCCTTGCAATTTCTGGGGTGAGAGCGTGTTCCCCTCCTGACGAGGAGCCATTCAGCAGGGCTGTCCCTCGCACCCCGCCAGCAGGTTGCAACCTGGGGGTATGGGCTGGACACATGGGGCACTGGGGTGGGCTCTGACCAAGGCGTCCTTCTTGAGGCTAGGTGAGACCACCTCATCCAGAGCGGGGAAGGGGAAACTGCAGGAATAATTTCTTAGAAGTGGTTGATTTTAGTGCTTGCAGGAAGGAAGAAGTGGCTGGTTTGCAAGTTGTGCTTTGCACAAACCAGAGTGGGTGCCTCGCAGTGGGCAAGGACTGCATTCAGGCGGCTGAAAACTTAATGGGAATGTATCATCAGAGCTTTTATCCTGTCAGACCCGTGGGAAGGAAATACTCGGCTCTTATTATTAGTTTGAGGTGATTCTCAAATGTGCCAGGTTCTTGGGAAAGTGTTGAACAGAAGCTTGCACCTGGTGAGATGGAGAAAACCCAAAGTTTTCTGGAGGGCTGATTAGACGCTGAAATGACCTGAGGCCCATTACTTTCTGCTTGGAGTGCCTGGTTGACTTTTTTCCGCCTGACATACCAAAAACATCCCAAGCCTGATGGGACTGTTCAGCATCATCAAGGGAAGCCCCAGAGATGCGAGGCTGCTGATGCAGGAACTGTGCCCCCTGAGACAGGTGAGCTGCCCACCCAGGCCAGCAGGAAGAACTACATGGAGTCGCTTGCTTAGGGCGACTTGCTGGGAACAGATTCTTTGCTCCATGTGCTGGATGGAAGCAAAGATTTTGCAGATGAAGCACCTGAGCAGTCCATCTCAAATCATCAGAGAGAATCTGTGCCTTTGGTAAGCAGTTGAGTAGAAGCTGGTTGCTGTTCAATAGCTGAGGACATAGGTTCTCATCCGGCAAAAGGAGCCGGATTTCTGAATGTATGGTCTGGCTGCATGGTGTGTGTGATTGGGTAGGCACTCGTCAATCGTTCAACAGGGAGGAAAAACCGCTGCTGGATGGTTAATGCTTAGACAGTGGGAGCCACCTGGTTATTCTTTAGAACTCTGTGGGGAAGGGCGCTGTGTTTGGTATAACTGCTGAACTACGTCCAGAAGCTCACGAGTCTCTCCGTACTGGTGCTGTACACCAGAGTGAATGGTGACCTGCTTCTGTCACGTCAGAACTTTGCTTCAGCTTGTGACTTGGGTCTGTAGTGGATGTAGAGTGCAGAGTATTTCAACATATGGTTTCTGGGTGAATCTGGAGGCTGGCGCTGCATATCTACGCTCACTGTAACGCACAGGGTGAGTTTGATGTCTCTGAGTGGGACTGCAGTGGTCAGCACTCTGAGCTTAAAGCCCCTTATGCTTCACCGCGCAAGGGGATGCTATTGTTTTTCCTGGTCGCTGATCACACTTTTTAGTAGGGAGCACTGTCAGCACTTCCTCTGTCCTCTTAGCTCAGCTCAGCTGCCGGAGCACTCACCCAAGATCCAGGACACTTTGATACAATCACTTCTTCCTTTGGTGTTTTCCACCATACATCCCGGTACCCGCTGCAGTGCCCGGGCTGTAGACTGACCTGAGCAGGGAGGGGAATGGCAGAGGGACACCCAGAGTCACTGTCACACTCTGGGTCAGGCAGGGCTGTAGTAGTTCAGGGAGGGGAGGGTCCTGGGTGCTGATCTTTGCTCCACATGTGTTCCCACTAGCAGTCTTCAGAGTATTTCCTCCTGTGGTTGTACGTTGTTAGCAGTGACAACAGCTACTTTTATTTTGTGGGGAGCCCAGAGGAGAGTTTCTAAGGCTGATGCGCAGATAAGCAGAAGCTTGTCAGGTTTGTAGATTTTGATGAGGTTTATTTTGCAGAATAGGTCTTGATTGTTTCAAGAGTAAAGTAGCTTTTGTGGGCATGTCCAGAAAACAAATGTTGGAAACTTTGGGAACTGTAGTGTTCTAAATGGAAACTCTTCGGATTGCAGGGTGGGAACTGAACTGCGAACAGTTCTGCTTCAAGGGCTGAGAAGCTCTAGGGCTTGATGTTTAGTAGAAGAGAATGTTCTGCTTCTTGCTCTGAGAGGTAGAAATAAGGTTTGTAAGGAAGTGCAAACATTTCTCCTGGTGCTGACCAGGACTCCCTGCTCGTGGTCAGGCTCCCGTGGTCTTTAAATCAGTTCCTTTAACATTGAAAGAGGAGAATTCTCATCAGTAAGTAATAGTGGGATAGGAGAGATTTGCTTGTTTCTACAGCATTTTTTCTGCTTCCCTTTGATCCTGGCTGTTGATAGAAAACCAGAAAACCACGAGACTCCAGGATCTGGCAGTAACCAGTTACATTCGCTTGCCAAGACATTGAGGCAAATTTTCTGTAATGGGAAACAGCCCGTTAGTAACTTTATAGTTCACCTGCCAGCCCTTGTGCAGGAAGCTTCTCTTCATCAACTCATAAATTAAGCCTAGTTTACAAGTTATTTTTGTAAGTTAAGACCTTGTGGTAAGTGGTGTGAGTAGCAGGAATAGTTCTTGACTGCAAAGGAAAGAATCTGGGATAGTTCATTGACCATTACTAGCTGAACTGAAGCGGTGTTCGGTGAGCTGCGATGGGGGTTTGGTCTGTACTTCCCCGGGGGGATTGTAGCAGGAACCCACTATTTCAGGGAAGCAGAGGCGGCGTAGAAAAGAAAGCAGAGATACTCCCAGTGCCGGACCAGTCTGGCAGTTCTTTTTCTTCCCTGGAACCCGTTTTCTGAGATGATAACGCTCACTGAGATTTTTATGAAGACAAGGAGCAAGATGTAGCCCTTAAATGTGAGACTGCACTAATATACTCGGGACAGAGCCCGTGGTATGTTGTAGTGAGCTTCTCTGGAGTCATGCTGGGATTGGTTGCACATGTGATGCCATGTTGTTCCCTCTCACTGTTTTGAGTGGAGGGGCTGGTAATTGAAGCGAAACTCCAGTTCCCCCAAGTAAACAGTCAATTCCTGTCGATACCTCTGGGGTCAGGGTTCCACCTGTGGGGTGCAGCAGTTCTCTTCAGCTCTAGCCCCCCAGTGCTTTAGAGAGGGGAACTGCTGGAATGGAGGAGTTGTGTGTGCTGAGGTGCTGGTTTTACTCCCTGCAGCTTTGGCAAAGGTTTGGGAGGTTTTCACTGTTGGCTGGAGGCTGTTGGGAGGGACATTTACGTATAATACAAGCATGAGAGCTGAGTGCTTAGTCTGTCCAATGAGATAGAAATGACAGAAGAGCCCTTCAGAAGCATATTTCATTGCGTGGTTTGCGGATCAGTAGTGTTTCTGGCTGAAACTCAGAATGAAAGAATACCTGATATCCATTTGTTTCCTTTAGTGCCTCCTGCCTACAGCTTCAGTTGAGTCGATAGTTGCAAGATACCTGGAAGAGGAAGAACAGAGATCCCAGCACCTCCTGGGGCGCCTAAATGCTCACATCGAGGAACTGGAAAAAGAGAGTGAAAAGATAGTGAGGCAGTCTGGACACCAGGAGTAACGTTTCGTACGGAATTTGAATGTTGGTGTACTTGCGTGATTCCAAACTGCGACTGGGGAGGTTCCTACAAACCAGCTGCCATTGGGGCTTGGGTGAGAGGCCGTATCTCCTGCTTTGAGCTGAATCGGCAGGATGGGCGTTGAGGAGAGGAAACTCCTCTCTGACATGTGTGATGTGATGGAGGGTATTACACCACAAACACTCTAGTCAGCTTGCTGTAGGTCAGAAAGCTGCAGCAGAGGTATGTGTTTATGCACTTAGAAAGAAATTACGGTGTTTTTTAGAAGCAAACTGTTTGCTAATTTTAATGTAAAGTATTTTAGGTTTTTTTTATACATGTAAAAGTATTTATTTTTGAAATAAAACAGAATGAAAAAACACCTCTTTTCTTGTTCGTACACATATACACAGTAAATCTCCTGTGGGTTATCTTGACTTCTCATCAGGAACTTTGATCAACACCTTTTCCATCCTTTCCCTCCCAGAGTAGCTGTGTTCTTCAGGGAACAAAGAATATAGTTCCTCTTTCCTTTAGGCTATCTGTGTTTTCTCCAGTTAATTTTCTCTTTGAGGAATTTCTTAATATTGCCTGGTTCTTGCAACTTCTGCCCTTCACTGTTTGTATAGTATCTGGCTTCTTTATCTTGCCTTGCAGATCGCTTGAAATTCTGCAGAATGGCTGAGGAATGAATGCCTGAATTCTGATTGTGGTCACAGCTCGTATAAAAGAAAGGAGAGCAGCTGGAACTGGAAATGAGATTGAATGGGAGGAGAACTCCCAAGCAAGTGAGGCTCGTCTGTACGGCAGACGTAACTGCAGCCGCCGTGTAAACTGCTGACAGCCTGGTTGGCACCTCGGCAGTCTCGGACACTGTGCAGTCAGGCTGAACTGCTGCATTAAAATACATCTGTGACCTCTTTTAAGGAGTATATTCAGTCCTTCCTCAAGGAAAATAATTTGTTAATGAGTGAACAGAACCTGTTTCCTATGGACTTGTCTTTCTTTCAGGGTCATTCTGCAGTTCTTCCTGTGGCTGAGCCTTCACAACCTTTGTCCAGGCAAGCCTAGGAACACAGACATCCCTTGTCCCTGTCGGTAAGCCTCCTGTCCCTTTCTGTCAGCTTCACCTTGTCCGAGAGCAGCTTCAGGCTGTCAAGAAACAGGAATTCAAAAGCAACATCCACCTGCAAAACCCAGCCATCACACTAGGCAGATGAGCTCAACAAAGGCGATGCCTCTGCACAGACCTTTTTGTCATGCCCTGAAACGGGACCACACTTGGTCAATCAATTCTGCTTTCCAGAGTTGGAAAGCGTTTAAATCAACAAGACCTTTTATTTTGGCTTGCTTCTGGAGTTCTTTGAACAGGGATAAAACCTCCAAATCCATTCTGGATTCTCCTTGTGCAGCCTGTGATGAGGTGCTGAACAAGGACAAAGCCTGGGGGTCATTCTGCGCAGTCAGCAGTGGCCTCGTTTTCTCCGAGCTGCCCACAGGTGAGCATTTCTGAAACTTCCACCTTCAGGATCCAGGTAAGACTTGTTGGGCATTTCGGCAAAAACTGAGCAGCAAGACGGAACAAACTGTTGTTTCCCCTTCCTGCGTGAACCGATAGATCCCCCGAGTGGCTGATATGCCAGAACCCTCGGGGGTTCCTCGTGTCCTTCAGTGGTGACAGCTATATGATTTTTTTTTTTTAATTATATCTTACAAACCTATTTCCTGGAGATTTGTTAAGTGAGTTACACAATGCACTAAGTGTTTTCAGAAGGTCAGAAGACATTTTCCCTCATTGGTGATGTTTGCTTGCATACCCCTGTCCTTTGGAGGCGTTTGGCAGCTTATCCTCGTGTTGGCAGGAGTGAGGAGCAAACCTGGAGGTGATCTCTTTGTTTAATTAGCAGCTGTAACCCTACAGTATTTATCAATTTCCAAAACTTGTAACAAGCAGCTTCGGTCAGGGAGTAGGTTGTAAAAATTTGATCTAAAGTGATCTAAAGAGTAAAATTTGCAGCCGAGGAGCTGCTGAATGAGTTCTCTGTGCCGGTGCCCATGCCCTGCCTGTCCCACCTTCTCTCTCTGCGGACACACCGTGCTGCAGGTGCTGCGTGCTGGAGCTGCTGCTGTGCAGGGACAGCAGGAGAGGAGGACAGAGGTTGAGGGAGGCAGTGGGATGAGCTGAACGGTTTCCTGCTCTCACCGCACTGCTCCTTTTTGAGCGTCTGCTCTGCGTGGGAATCGCAGAGCATCTGTCTGTGCACTGACCTGTTTGTCCCCTGGGTCAGGAGGCCAGCGCCTGAGTAGGTGGAAGTGCGGAGATGCACTTGGCAGAGACAGAAACTTGTTCTACACAGATTGAATTCACCTTCGCTGAGAAACGAGCTGTTTGCAAAACGGAGTGATCCGAATTCCGAGTGTGAAGCGATTGCTCCACTCGGTGGAGAGGGATCACAAAACCTGTTCCGTCCTAAGGCCTGCCGAGGGAGAGCTGGGAAACGGGAGAGCTGCTAGTCCCGAGATAACAGGGAAGTCTGTTCCAGAGATGTTCTCCTGGTGTTAGAGTCTTGGCTCTGCTGAAGAATGTGCATTTTTTATGAGGGGGAGGAAAAAAGACTTGTTTATCCTGGAGGGAGATGTCACAGCAAGTACAGACTTCTGAGGTGCTTTTATCTGGGGCTGCAGGGTTTCTCCGGCGTTCTTCTCTGCCTTTGCAGTGTCAAACATCCCCTGGAATCATCACCTGGCCCTGGCAGCTTTATAATTAATGAAGCTGAAGATGGATTTTTTTCTGTGTCTTTGAACTCATGCCTTCGATAGCACAGAATAATTCCTTACACATTAGCAGGGCTGAGCCAGATGTTCGTTTTTTGCTTGAAACAAAAATGCAGAAATGTATTTGCAGCACTTCTGTTTGTACCCGCCGAGCACCTCGGAAGTGAGGAGCTGTTGCAGGCTCTGCCTGTCTTTATTCTGGTTCCGATGTTCTTTCGTGGGTGCGACAGTGCTTTGGGTCCCTCTACTCCGAGGGGTTAAATGTGTGTGTTTGTGCCTGTGTCTGTGCCTGTAACTGTAGGTTTTACAGCGTTGTGCAGGGGAAGGAGGGAAAATTCTCTGAGATCTTGCTAGGTGTGGGGTCAATAGTATATAAACTCTCCTCTCTACTCCCTTGGGATAATTTTTCCCCCTCCTGCCGTCTTGATACAGAGCACATGTGAAAGGGAGCCTTGGAGGCGAGGCGCAGGGACTGCGTTCACACCCGGGCAGCCCTGCGAAGAGGCTTTCCCGCGGCTGCCCACCCCTCTGTGCCCGTCTGTGCGTGTCTGAGTGAACACCAAGCGTGTGCGTGGTTTGGTATCCTTGACCCTGGAATTCTGCTAGGCACCAAAAGAAACCAGGGCTGTCTGTGCTTACGGACAAGGCTTGCTTTAGCCATCAAGGTCCTACGCAATCAGAAAATCCCCGTGACTTTCCTGCATCTGCGTCGGTGCTGTTTGGTGCGTGTTGCTCCCCAGGGAACAGCTGCCTGCTGGGCTCCGAGGCTGGTTGGTGTTCCTGCAGGGAGGAGCTGCTGCTGCCACTTTTGGAGATCAAAGATTTGGGGAGGACTTAAAACCTGCGTCGCATATGGAGCCTCCTTGTCTGCAAGTACAAAGAGATCCCAAAGCACTGCTGTGCAGCCTAGAGGAAGCTTTGCTGGCTTGCACGTTGTGTTTCTATGTGCAGCAGCCGCATCCTCACCGAGTTCAGCGGCTGGAGGACAGCTCCGGGCGCACTGCACACCCACTCAACTTGCTGAAAATGGGACTCGGAGCTCATTGCTGGAGCAGAGGGAGTGATGCAGGAGGGATCAGAGGTGGCGGTCCTGCTGCAGAGCGGCAGCCCTTTGCTCTCCTGCGTAACTTCTGCCACCTTGTCGCCAAGGAGGAGGGGAGCATAGGAATAACCCGTGGATTTTGTGTGGAAAGGAGCGGCAGCTTTGTGCAGAGGAATTCATATCATTGGGTCAATGAAATAGAATGCAACAACATAACAGGTTTATTTTAAATTCAAGCTCAAACATAATATCTCTCGGGTCACGCTAACACTTACGGACATCTGAATCCTTTATGAAAATGTTGCTCGATCTTATGATGTGTATTTGTGGTGGGAGTCACTAGAAGACCACCTCTGCCTTGAGCATGTTGGGATTTCCGAGAGTACAGCACCAAAGAGTTTTTTACATGATAACAATGTCACTCAGCCTGCTATTCCACGTAACCCCCGAAGTTCTTTAGTTGCAGTGTTGCATAGACAAATTGGAGGGAGGAGTGATTTCTGAGAACTTTACTCTCTATTTTACCGTAGTTTTAGTTATGGAAACACCTATATGCTTGAGATATGATTACAGTCTTAATATTGCAGAAAAAGTCTTTACAATTCACATACTCTAATATAAAAAGGTAAAAATGATTTTGTTTATTGTATTTAAGAGTCAGTGTAAAAAGTCATTTCGCAGTATCACTTAAATTTGTAAGACAATGAAGTGCACAAGAAAACGTCACGCTGTGTCTTCTTCCTCTCCTAGGATGTGTTTTGTGCAACTTGACTGAAGGTATACAGAAACTCGGTTTAAATATCCTGAAGTTCCTTGTGTCCAATATTGCTGCTCAAAACCAGGGTGTACTTTCTGCATCCTGCCCCATCGCTAGGTGGATTCTGCTTGGAGTAGCCATCGTAAGACTTTTCTTATGGTCCATAACCTGGAAACCAGTGATCGCTGCTCACACAGTGTGACCTATGGCCAGACAGTCAGCTGTTTTCTTCAAAATGTTTGTCTGGACACTAGTACCGAAACATAGCTGAGGGTTTTATGTAATTTCTTCCACTGCTGCTCCCTTCTTAACAGGATTTTCTGCTTCTTTGAACTTCTTTGAGCCCTTGGTCTTGCAAAAGCCTGCAAGTGTTGTCCTGCGTTCGTTGAGAGAACAGATTGGATGGAGAGAACGAGCGGTCTCCTAAAGCTGCGTTGGTTTTGGGCGCGTTGGAAACGTTGGTGCGTGCAGGCGAGTGAAAGAATGAGGTGGGGGTGTTACTGGGTCTCCACTTCGTATTTCAGGACGTGCGAGTAGAAGCTGTGGTTGGCGTTCTCGTGCACCATCACAAACACCTCTCGGCATCCCGAGGTGTTGCAGGTTCCCTCCCAGTAGCCCCTGCTCTGGGTGAGGGGGTAAGTGTTCTCGGCTTGAACCAGCACCTTCGCTATCCCGTGCATTTTGAGTTTAAACTGAACGTTACGGTTCGCCGGCAGCAGCCCAGAGAGGGGCTCCAGTATCTCGTAGTCTTCCAGCCACTTGGTGTAACTCTGCGGGAAAGCCGGCCACTTCACCTCGGTGTTCAGGCATGTGATGAGGTAGTTGAAGATGTAGTCGTAATTGCCAGGGTCGGACTTCTTCTTGGCGTAGATTTTAAGAACAAAGTTCCCTGCGTGGGGCAGGTGGATCTTAAACTCGATCTGGTTCCCGCGGTGGATCTGCATGATGTGCCGCCTCCTCACGTCTTCGGTCAGGCTGCTGTCGTCACAGTGCAGCGAGGCGAAGACACTGATGTCCTTGCCCAGGGTGAAGGTGAGCGAACACCGCCCGTCGTTGGTGTGGATGACGGGGTTGGGGTGTGACGGCCGCAGGAACCCCTGTCGCTCTGTGAACCAGCTCGGTCCGACGGGCTGGTGCAGGTCCTTGGGGAAGCGCATGGTCTTGTCCACAGACTTGCACTCTACGATGTACTCCAGCACGCACTTGTAGACCTCATCGGGGGCTTTGGAGGGCTTGGCAAAGATCTGCAGCTTGTGATTCCCTGTTTTCTGCGGGTAGATATCCAGCTTCATTCCGTGTTTTTTCAAAGTCATTAAACCGTGTTCGTCTGTTCCCTTCAGCTTAAACGTAAATAATGTGGCAGAACGGCAATCCACTGATACGGAGGCTTTCCCTTTTACTAGGAAATACAAAAGAAAAGAAACCATGTAGGAGCCTTGGTACATTTTTTGCTTGTACACTCTGTTCTGGGAAAAATAATCTGTCCCAGTAAATTGCTGCTTCTCTAGGTAAAATAAAGAGCTGCAACTGACGGGTCAGAGCTCATCAGCTGTCTGCTGAGGCCAGCATCCCTCCGAAAGAAGGCAGGGAAGAGGGGCCTTTGTTCTGGAGATGTGCGTTTGTCCTGGTTTGATACACGCTGAAAGGGAGCTGTGGCCCTATAGGATATGAAAGCCTGTGAGGTATATAACTGAGCGCCCGTGCACTCGGGAAGGGCTTCGTTTGGCGTGGTTCGACCTGATGGCTAGTCCAGCCACTGTTCCAAGGGGCTTCAGAGAAAAGTGTGGGAACCCTCTGGTGCGTAGCTGAGAGATAACCCACCTCCCCGTGAACCTGCTCCCAAGCGGCTTGAAGACAACATGAGGTCCTAAAGTGGTGTTGCCTTTAACCCTGAGTTCCCAGCGTTCGTAAGTGAGCTGTGTCTCATTTGGTTCCTGCAGCTCTTCTAAAACTCGAGGAAGGTGATTGTAAATGTGGGCGCTGTAGTTTGGTGGTGTCACCCCAATAGTTCTGTGTTCAGAGAGCTGCCGGGCTTCCTCGGGGTGCTGAGCATTGCAGGAAGAAGTCTACTCATCATTTAGTAAGTCAAATTTTTGGAACACCATAAAAGATTTTAATGTCATTTTCAAGCCAGAGTTGCCAATAAATAATTGTGTAATACTTCTAATTTTGCACTACCGATGCTGGCTGATAGGGTAACTCATCCTCAGCTGCTAACTGAGACTCTCTTTTAGACCCAGGAGCTTTTTTTTTTTTTTTTTTTGGTAGGAAGAAAAAAAAAAAAAAAAAAAAAAAAAAGACCCTCCCTGGCCCCAGGAACCTTGAGTTTTCCAGAACCAAGCTGGGAATGGGATTCCCTATGCACACGACAGCGTGTGGTGGGTGCAGAGCTGTGCAAGGGAGGATGCTCGGCAGGTCCCCCCGCCAGCAGTGCTCACCTGTTTGGATGACCGCGGTCTGCGGGTGGGCTGTCAGCAAGCCCATCATGTAAAAATTACTGTTGTGCAGCATGTTCTTCTCAAAATCCTTCAGCGTCAGGGTTGACTTAAGAAGCTGCCAGTTACTGTTGTCTGGGAAGTGATTGTTAATGAACAGAGCTGGGTGAGTCAGAAAATAAAACTCATTGTACCTGGAAGAAAAAGGAAGACATTAAAGGCAAAATAGTAACTGTACGTAGCTCATTCTTCCCCTGCGCAGGGGCGGTGGTTTCAGCAGGAGGCAGGCAGAGTGTTTTTGGGCTGCTGGGAAGCTGAGGTCGGTGGGTTTGAGATTCTCCAGGCAGAGGAGGAACCTCAGCTTCAGCCGTCCCTTCCTAGCTTTTGGATAAACCCAGGATAACCGCACCACCCCTGAGACCGCGGGCTCCTGGAAAAAGAGGGAGGCACCGCTCCTTGTTTGAGAGTGGGGAGGCACCCACGCTCGGGCGGCTGAAGGCTGCAGATCCAGTGCCATGGAGTGTTGCACGGGCTGAGGATGTGACAGCAAACCCTGTTCCCTGTTGCAGGTACACAGCTCGCTGCTCAGCGTCGCTGCCTTTCTACAGGCGCCAGCTCCTTCCCTGGCACAGGCAGCCCAGGTGCCCTGCTCAGGGCTTTGAGTCTTGCTGGGGGACCTAAAATTTGTCACCGTTTGGTTTCTTATCACACTTTCTTCTGCCTCTGGGGTAGATTTATGTATTAACGTAGAGGGTGGTTCCTTACCTGAAGGTGAACTTGGTGAAAGAATCATCAACAGAACCACTCCCCCAGGTGCTGTCGAGTAGATGCCACCTTCCGTCAAGGTAGACGGCATTCCAGGTGTGGTCAGAATCCTCTGTAAAGGTCTGCCCCAGCTTGTACCCGTACCCCTTGGAGTATCCCGACAGCTTCATGCACTGGATTCCTGCAATACTAAAAGGAAACAATAAGATGCAGCAGGAGACTTCATTTTACGTGTGTCGGTGGAAGGATGTGAGGAGCTGAGCCTGGCACGTCTGCAGAACTTCAGTCCTGCGGCGAAGGTGACCAGATCCACCAGCCCCTCAGATGCCTCCTCCCAGCCGGCTCCCAGGGGAGTTGGGGTTTCAAATGTCCGAGTGTGCAAGCGTGCCTCTCTGAAAACTAAAGTTCTGCCTCAGCTGACAGCCTGCTGTGCTCAGTGTCCAGGCTGTTGCACTTTCTGGTTCTTTGGGAAGCTTGCTGTTAGCTGGGGCGCTGTGTTTTCCCTGACAGGAGGAATCTCTGTACAGCTTTCCTCAACCACCTTCCCGTACCAGCCTGTCGGCACAGCTGGAGCCTGGCCAGCTCTCCCCTTTGGCCCCCGACATCACGTAGAGATGGTATTTTTCTGGGCTGTGCTAGTGAACGGCTTCACATGGGATGTGCGTGGGAGTAACCCATGGTAGCGATGGCCGAGGTGCTGGGTAGGGGCTGGTTTTTCTTGTAGCCTTTGAGTAGGCACTTGGAGAGAGCATCCTGCTGGCGGAAGGGTCTTTTCCAGTTTTTGCATATTCCCTCTCTTTCTGTCTGCTGCACCATCAGTTCAGCTTTGTTAGAGGAGGATGACAAAGTGCTTAATTGCTCTCTGTCTTGTTACTCGGTGGAATCCCTTTGATTCTGTCCATAATGAGCCTGTGTAATTATAAAGTGAAAGTGTGTCTGCTCCTTCTTGTGTTCTCTCTGTAACAGCAGACCCGGTGTTTGACACCAACTAAGATATCTCAGACCTCACGGCACGGTGGGTGCTGATTGAGTTTCCTTAAAGAGCGAGCTTGCCCAGGGTATGGATAATTTAATAGCCTCTTTGAAAAAAATAATGAATACCTGTATTGATGTGTAAACACGGTTTAAATAAGCGCCGTGTTAGTAAGCTCTCTGCTGTTGATAGCAACGGGTTCTAACATTGGCATCTTATTTCAGTATTAATCTAAAATTGCTTCTCCGAGGAGGGTGGTGTCAACATTTGTCCTCTCCATCGAAAAGCACGTGAAATGCAACAGCTACCTTAAGTGACAAACTGTGCATGCTCCAAGAGCAAGATTGTCTGCACAGCGTGGGTCTAGCTCAGAAGAACAGCGGTATTTACGGGAAAGAGAACAAGCACGGTTGTTAAGGAGCGGAGGTCTGGTAGCAGGTATGGGCTGGTAGCTGGCGGTGCAGCAGTGCTCACAGGGGGGACCGCTGTTCTCACGGAGGTGATGCTGGTTTAAAGGGAGCTGGTCACTTCAGCTCCCCAGTCTGCAGAGAAAAGATGGAGTTATGGAGAGGAGCAGGGCGGCCGTGCCCTGTCCTGGCTGGGGACGGGCGGTGGAGAAGAGCCTGGAGCGTGCCCGCCGGCTCTCGCAGGGCGTGGGCTGTTCTGCGGTGAGAGCCAGGTGCTGCCCGTCGCACGGGGTGCTTGAGAGGGATGGGGAAGGGCTGGAAGGAATGCCACTGGGAAACCTGGTGTCGCAGGGGGTCTGGAAAGCCTTTGTCAGCCCACAGCCACTTGTGAGCCAAATCCTGACATGGAGCTGCGCAGTACAGCTGAGCGACTCCCCTGGTGAGAGCTGGGATTTACGTGGTGTAACTGAGACCCGGAGCTGGCCCGCGAACTTCCAGGAAGATCTGAGCCTGGGAGTATCAAAGGGGCCTAACAGGAGCTAAGTACCAAATTCCCTCAAATTTCATGGGGATTGGCATCTAATCCTTCTAGGTTTCTCTAGACATCCTTGTCAGCTGGGATATCCAGGGAGAACATGAAGGGATGAGTTCTGCCCTTTGTTCTCTCTGTGCTCTCGCTGACAGCGAACGTTCGCAAAGCAGCAAGAAGAGTTTGTGCTTGGATGTGTTCAAAGTGCCCAAAAGAAAGGTCAGAGTGTTCAAACAGTGGTCTCTAATACCGGACAGATGAAAAACCGGGCTAAAACCTCCTGTAAGAGAGCAATCCTTCGGTGAAAAGAGCGATTATGTCTCCATTCTCGTGTAAAGGACATCAGACAGGTAAATTAACCAGGCAGAGAGGAGATTGAGTGATCTCCAGAAATGCTTGAAGTGGCAACGTGATGGTAGAAGATGGCCTAAATACAAGGCAGACGGAACGAACTGAATTAAGAAACAGCTGGCAATGTCGTCTTGGTGCAGCGAGGAGGACGTTAAAGCCAAGTTGCTTTTCTGCTTCCAAAAGAGTAGGAAATAAAGTGGATCTTGCTACAGGTGTCACTGAAATTCAATGGCACCTTCTTGCCTTTGATTTCAGGTTGACTTTGATGATTTAATCTAAAAAAGAATCAAATCTGGCTTCTGCAGAGGCAGACAGAATGGTTTATACTTGTAGGCGGGTGTACGGTCCTGTGCCTGGAAGGAAGGAAAGCTACTGACTGCAAAAAGCAGGAAAAGCAGGAGGATGCAAAACCTGGGTTATTTGCAGACTCATTGTGAATAGGGAGCGGCTAAGTGGTCAGATCCGCTGCAGGGAGTGCGGCCAGCTCTGTTCCCAGAGGTTGTGCTGAAACCTCCAAGTGCAAATCGTCATTTTGCCTTTCATCGTCAGCTCTGGAAAGGGAGTCTCGCCCCAAGTCTGGGCTGCTGGGCTTTGCCCTCAGTTGAATTATTGAATTTACACTCTGATGGACTCAGCCACACTACCTCCTGGAGTCTGGTTATCAGCTGAGACGCCAATTCTTGATAAACATTGCTAAAATATTGTTCAGAAGCCTATGCTTGCGTTCATCGCCATCGTGCCTGATGTCTGGAAACTGGAGTATTGTGGGCAGCTTCCCCCGCCCCCTGCCCCTCGTCCTGTCTGACGGGATGCTGGGCTCCTGGGAAGAAGCCTGGCTGCCAAAGCGGTGGCCACACGCACCAGGAACTCTTCCCTCTGCTGGCACTGGGACAAGCAGGGCTCGATCAGTGTCACCTGCTGACTTCAGTGGGACATCTGGGGGGGGACTTGGGGTGAGTGGCAAATGGGGTTGTTTGTTAAAGTTGCCTTGGCAGGAGCACTAGGAAAAAAAGGCATTTTAGAAGACCTTTTTTCCCTGAAACTTGGCTCAGAAAAATCTTTATATAAAGCGATTGCTCTTTGCCTCTTGCCTTTATGCTCAGACTTGAGCAGTGCACAAGAAAAAGGGATGAGATCCTCTTGCAAGAAAGAGCTGTCTTCAGTTTCAGTTTTTCATGAGCTAAACATTTACCTAATATTTGATAAAAGTAATAGGCCAGATGGCTGGGAGGTTTCCCAAGTCACAAAATGAATAATCAACCTGGAACTGAGGAACTAAGAGGAGGAATAAATCAACAGAGCCTGTAAATAGTAAAAGATATCCTTGGAAAGATTAATGTTTTTAATGAACTAAACATATGCTTTTTTAATGAACAGATGCAAATTTCCCCCACTTCTGACTGTTGATAACTGTTCCATAAGATGCTCTTATAAATTTGTAGTTCATCATCCTATTTCTTTATTTTACTCTTTAGAAAGCAAGATCTGATATCGCGGAGATGTTCTTGCTTGGAAGCATTCACCACATTAGCACCTGGCGCGGGATTTTTTTTCTATCTGCCCTTTTCCCTGTAGATTTTCTTTATTTCATGGTGAAAACCTTCCTAAATTTTTTTGAATGCTTTGGAAAGCCAGTTGTTACTTACACGGGCCAACTAATAAATGGTCTTCAATTTTTTCCAAAGCTAACGTGTAAATGGAAGCTGCTCCCTGGGAGAGCTGCCTCGCCAGCCCACGCTCTTTGGGAACGGGCATTTTGCTTTCCAGCCTTGAGAGCCCCCTTCCCGTTTAGTGTCCTGGCCCCATTGTCAGGTCCACTTTTCTCTTCTTGGACGACCCTTCTACACAGGTCCAAACCTACCAGGGACCCCCATTGCCAGCCTGCCCTTGCTCCTCTGAGCCAACCTCTTGCGTACGGCCAGGAGAGGGGAGATGCTGCTCCTTGCCGTGGGGTTGGAGGGTTCCCTGGCACAACAGCCGTCTTCTTGCTTTAGGGGGTTGGAGAAACGCGGGGGAGAAGGGATTTGTGCTGCGTTTGTACACAACGTGCTCCCTGCTGAGGATGGGGAGCCTTGGCTGCGGAATGGCTTTGTGGTGGTGAAGTCCCAGTCCCGGGTGGGGGAAATCCCACTTCTCTGTGCAGCTAATCCCCAGGGAAGGCAACAGGGTTTTGTAGGTGGGAGAATGGATTTTAGTCATCCAATGCTGCCATAGCTATAGAATGGGAATTACAGCCTGGCTGCAGTGGTGATGCGCTTTGAGACTGACCAGTGTCAATGCTGCCGTGGATGGAAGATTTTGGGAAAGCTCCTTCTGGGGCTTTGCCTGCCTCTTGCACGGCAGCATATTGGAGGTAACGCTCCTTGTTCAAGGCTTGCCATGCTTTTAACCTTCCCATGCAGATGCTCAGAGGGAACACGCGGCCTCCCCTAACCCAATTAGCGCCGTGTTTTCATCTGCCATTATGTTAATGCGACGCGAAGCTCAGCAGATGGCACAAAGTGAATTATGCTGGGAGGGAGGGCGAAAAGGGGGGGAGAGGCAGCAAAATTGACCTTTCTAGGACTAGCTGTTCCTCCACAGCATGGTTCGAAAGCTGAAGTTCCGCGTCCTGCTTCAAGTCACATCAGTCAGTGCAGGGGCAGGCAGAACAGGCACCGGGATGGCAGGGAATGTTAACTCTCCCTGGCAATGAATGCTTCTGTGTTTAATTTACCTGCACATCCGCTCAAAGAGCTCAGCGTATCCCTCACAAATGCTCTTCCCCGCCTGGAGCACATCGCTGGCTTTGGTCGACAGCTGGCTTTTGTTATGGTAGCCCACTACGTCGTATTCTGCGGGAGGGAACACAAACAAAGTTCATCCAAAAGCCTGAGGCAGTGGGATGGATGGGCAGCAGGAGCAGCGCTCGCATCGCTCCTCGTGAGCGTGAGCAAAGAGGAGCGAGCCGTGGCGCGTGCCGCACGAGGGTGGACAGGGTCTGGCTCTCGTCACTGTTCTCAGCTGGGGCTGGGATTCTGCAACTGAACTGAAATGGGAGGAAAAATCTGCTGGGTTAGCAGCCCTTGCGTGGGCGGATCTACAGCCTCCCAGTAGAAACCAGAGTGCTGGAGGGAGTGGGGTGGTGTTGCTGTCAAAAGCAGCCAGGGAGCTTTCTGCTCTCTTTGCAAGCAATTTGTATTAAAAATACCTGGAAAGTTGCTTGTTGGGAAATACCTGAAATGGCTTGTTGCAAGCGAGGCGTATTAATACCTGGAAGCGTAGGAAATCTTAATTTGAATGGACGGAGCAAAGCAGCACAGCAGGGTTCCCGCTGCCGGAGCTGGAGGAACTGGTCTGGGGAGGTTAACCCGGTACTGACCAGCCTCTGTCGTGGCCCTAACCTCTGTATTAACATCCGAACGTAGTTTTCTGACAAAGCTGTAAGGAATGCTGCATCAGCTGGTTCATCCTCCCTTTAAAGCTGGCAGCACGCTGGCTTTGTGCTTTGCTGAGATGCTGCAGCCACTCGTCTTTTCTCACGGGGGAAGGCTGGCTGCTCGACCGGGGCTGTTACCTGGGCACCAGCAAAGCTGCAGAGCACTTTGAAGGGTGTGGAGAGCTAGCTGGCTGCACAGGGAATGCTCGGTGTCAGGAAATGCAGTGAAATCAGCAGTCTGCATATTTAAGGGCAAGATTAAAGCTGCTTGGGATTGACCTCACTCTGCTGACCAAAACTCTGCTGGTGTCAGCGGGCGTGGGATCAGGGCAGCGCTCCCCACGCTGCTCTTCTGCTCTCCATCAGCAGGGCTGTTCCACTGCAAACTGAGCACCAGAGCCCATCGGGGTGCGTAAGGTGAGGGAAAGAGTAGCTGTGGTTCTCCCCCTCTCACCCCAAGAGTTAATGGGAAGGAAATATTGTTGCATGTGCTGTGCAAAATACAATCATGTTGCACATCCACCTTCCCCCCACCAAGGAGCTTGGGGTGGAAAGAAGACTTTTGCCCCCTCTGATGGAGAGGCTGCAAATGCTGCCACCTCCTCTTCACATCTCCGGTTATTTCTGAAACACCAGTGGTGCCTGGGTGCATTGGGTAGGAAGGGTCAGGGGAAATGAGTGATGGCAGCTCAGGACAGTGTGGAGATGAAACTTCTGGTGGTGTTGGATGGCTCTGAACGTGACAGCTGAGCCTCTGGTGGTTGTCAGCCTGGCTTTGTGCTCCAGCTGCTTGGATGATAGGGACTTGTACGGTTACACCTTTGGATGAGTCTGGTAGGAGTAACAGGCTCATCATATGGAAAGGAGTAATTTACACGCAAACCCTGTAGGGCCTGGCAGTGCTGGAAGTATGAAAACGGAGATGGTGGGAGAACCTCTGAGTGTATTTCATAGAATCATGGACTTGTAAAATCACTGAGGTTGGAAAAGACTTCAAGGATCATCAAGTCCAACCATTAACTCCACACCACCCAACCCACTAACTCATGTCCCCAAGCACCACATCCACATGTTTCTGGAACCCCTCCAGGGATGGTGACTCCACCACTGCCCTGGGCAGCCTGTTCCAATGCCTCATCACTCTTGCAGTGAAGACATTTTTTCTAATTTCCAGCCTAAACCACCCCTGGTGCAACTTAAGGCCGTTTCCTCTTGTCCCATCACTTGTTCCTTTAGAGCAGAGCCCAGCACCCCCCTCACTGCACCCTCCTTTCAGGCAGCTGTAGAGAGCAAAATAAGATTTTCTGGATGAATACACCCAGAAAGCCTTCCTTCCACCCGCCACATGGAACTAACCCCCCAGAGATCCAGTAAACTGCAACAGCGGAGCAGCAGGGGCGACAGCAACAGCCTCGACTTCTCCACCAAAGGTCTCCACCTACCTATGTGGTGGCATATCCACATCCAGATGGCTCGGACCTTCTCCAGATCTGTCCGGGCTTGTTTAAGCAGGGCTTTGACGAGTTCCTCAATGCTGTTCGTGATGTTTACCTGTTTGTGAGGAGGAAGCATGGCAAGGTTGTGGTGAAGAAGCTGCTATGCTAGATCTCCCTTCCTCCCTGCCCCCTTGTTCTTCCGAAGCTGGTGAGACCCCACCTGCCAGGAGGCTGCTCAAACTCCGGCTTCATTAAAAATAGAAATACAAAGCCGTGTTTCAAGCAAGAAGTATTTTCAGTCATAGTTTCTGTCCTAGAGCGGGATCTCTGTTGGCAGAGAAATGGTTTTCCACTTGTTTGGGACATTTTGAGGCGCTTGCCCCGATAGCTCGGACTAAACTGGTGTTAGTGCCGGGAGCTGGGTCGCAAGGAAGGGTCCCGCAGCGGGGCTGGGAGAGGAACGGCGGCAAGAGCAACACTTACTTTTGATGCATAGGCATCCAGCTTCTCAAATTGCTGCAGATCCACTGGCATGGATTTCAAAGAGGATTTGTCCCATGGATATGCTGGGAAGAAACGAGTTGTCATTGTCTGGGGCAGGGAGGGGGTGTTTTTCCTGGCCGGCTGCTTGAGTGAGGGGCCACGGCAGAGCTCGCGCCCGGCCCGCAGCGATGTCTGTCAGCGGGTGCTTGGGGAGCAGAGGACACGAGGTCCCTGCCAGCTGCACGGAAAGCAGGAGTCATCCTGTCTGGTCTGGGATAGCTGGGGCGATGCTGTGGCGGGAGGTGGCCCTGCGGCTTTGGCGCTGGGTGACAGCACGGACAATCCCAGGGTATTACACGCGGGTGCGTGAGATACCATGCGGGAGTGTCGGGGGACATCTGTGCTGTGGAAGCCCTGGCAAAAACATGACTTTTTGAAAGAAACCCACCAAAGAGATGGTTTTGCTGAAAGCGATGACTGTTTTGCACGGTAAGAAGCCACGATTCTGTACGAATCCAAGCACGTGGGAAATGCTGCCTGGGGAGCAGCCAGGCTGATGCAGGTGTGCCTGCCCTGCTGGCTGTGTCTTTGCAGGCTCTGGGCTCCTGGTTCTGCTCCATGTGAATGAAGGGTTAATAACTCACCCTAATTAATCAGATCACTTATTTTTTAACAGCCACTGAGTGAGCTGACACTGTTCTCTCCCATCAGTGAGCTGCCCCAATGATGTAGCTGTAGCTCAGCACACGGGCGTGTCGGAGGGGTGTCTGCCATGGACCGCTGCCTGCTGGGCTGGGGAGAGGAGAGCCGAGCCCCGCCGCAAACCCCCACCCTGCCGTCGTGTTCTCTCAAAGCCATTCGGGACCAAAGGGTGGTGAGGCAGTGGCCCAGGTTACCCAGAGAAGCTGTGGATGCCCCATCCCTGGAGGGGTTCAAGGCCAGGCTGGATGAGGCTTTGGGCAACCTGGGCTGGTGGGAGGTGTCCCTGCCCATGGCAGGGGGTGGAACTGGATTATCTCTGAGGTCCCTTCCAACCCAAACCAGTCTGTGATTCTAAAGAGTTTCTCCTACTTGTGGGGTTTATATTTCTCTGGAAAAGGGATTTAAAAGAGCTCACAAGGCTAAAACGCCGTTGTGTGCCTCCCGAGCTCTGGGAGAGGTGAAGGAAGGGTGCTGTGGAGCTGCTGTTCATCACCTGGAGAGAGGTGACGAGGAGAAGTGAGCTGCCTCGAGCTGCATGTGGGGGAGCAGAGGCTGGTTGCGTGCTGCTTTGGCTGTGACCCTCGCATGGCAGGCGGGACACCCCTCTGCCGCCTGCTCGGCGAGGGCTGGTGGGAGCAGGATGCCCGAGAGGCTCCGAGAGCATCCTGACCCAGCTGGTCTGCATTCACCCCCTGCTCCCTTGCCGGCTCCCCAAAATGGGGCTCTGGCCCCTTTGCTGCCAGCTCCAGCCCCCTGGGGAGGTGGCAGAAGGTCTAAGGGTGGTGTGTTTATGTAATCCTCTGCCCTGGGAGGGGTCACGGGGCACCCCCCATCCCACCACCCGGTGCCGGTGCAGCCTGCCCAGGGGGATGTGGGTGCCCGGCTCCTGCTGCCCGCCAGCCAAAACCAGCGTGTGGGCACACGGCATCTGTTTCTGTAACAGCCTGGTTGGTTTGTCTCGGTTTTCCCTGAAAAGTGCTGTTATGCTGACCTACAGAGAGATAAAGCAGATTTATGCGTTTAAAGGTTCCCACTCTCTACAGCTCTGAAAATTACTTTCTACCTTGTGGGAATGGGGTGGTTTTTGTTGTTTTTTTTTTTTTAATTGGTTGTGAGCTTTTGTCTTTGTCAGGTTAGAGCTGCAGAGGCTCCCTGCCGATGCGGGATGCACAGCCCCTCCCGCACACAGCCCCGTGCCGCTGGGAAGCACGTGTGCATCGCGCCTGTTTGCAGAGTCCTCGGGCGTGCAGCCTCGGGAAGGTCTCGGGCAATGGGGGGACATTCCCAAAGCCATCCCCAGCTGCCGCTGTGATGAACAGGGTGTTGGGAAGCGGGATGCTGCTCATGGTAACAGAAATGCAATCCCCTGTCCGTGCACTCTGGTCAGGGCTCGCGGCAGGGCAGGCGCTGTTTTGGGGCTGATGGGCTCCCGGTGTGGGGCTGCCCCACATTGTGCCGCCGGTGTGGGGCCAGGGGATATCTGGTAGTTACCGTGCAGGTCTTTTCCTCCCGGTGGCCGCGGGGCTTCGGTCCTCTGGAAACCTGGCAAAGTGGAGAAGGGAGCGTGGGGTGAACGGTTGTTGGCAGGAGAAAGCAGACAAACAGAAAGAAGAGATCGTGGCGGGTAGGACTGGGGGGGAAAAGCTGGAATTGAGGCTTGTCTTGGCCCCTTCCCTTGCTTTGGGACGTGGATGCCAACACGCCGCATTCCCCAGCAGTCAGGCAGCTCCTGTTCTGCCCCGAGGGCTGGGGACACCAAACCCCTGCCACCACCCTGCCAAACCCCCCAGGCGTGGAAGAAGAGCCAGCCGGGCTCCGGAGCTGTCAGATGATAACTCCGCAGAGCTCTGCGGCAGCTGGGGGATTGCTGAGGGACACCGAGACCCTCCGACTGTCACCACCCACCTAATCCCAGGGCTGGGGGAGGAGGAGCCCCCCACCCCAGGAGCAGAGGGATTTTGCTCCTTGAGCCCCCGGGGCAGTGTCCAGCAGCATCTGCCTGGCAGGGAGAGCGGGCGGAGGGGTGAGCGTCCCCTCAAGCCCCTTGGGGAGCAAGGAGCCCTTCCTAGGGGGGACCAGTCCTGGGCAAGGGCTGGCCCAGAGACACACCAGGGGGGCGCAGAGCCTCACCTCTGTTGTCCTGTCCTCTCAGGCTGGGTGGCCTCGGGGCACCTGCAATAAATAACCCCGGCATGGTTAGAGAATCTCCGCAGCCCCCATCCCGGTGTGAGGGGTGCAGCATCGCCCCGAGCTGTGCTCCCCACCTCTGCACAGGGCAGGATGCAGCCCCTCACCCTCCCGCCCCTCCACTAGGGCTGTACCTTTCCCAAAGGAGAGCTTCTTGAAGAGCTGTGGGGCGGTATCCTTGGGATGCACCTCCACCGTCACTTGGGTTCCTGTAAGAAATGATGACAAACTCCCCAAGAAAGGGAAAAACCACCCACAACACGGGGGAGAAGGGCAGAATCGCCTGCCGAGGCGGCGTCGAAGCCCGTTGTTATCTCTAGCAAAAGGAGCGGCAGCTCTGGGTATTGCGAAGGTGCCGAAGCCCTTGGCTTTCCTGGCGAAACACAGCACCCTCAACATTAACTGCACGACCAGAAAGCCTCTGCTCACCTCTGGCATGATTTGTAGTTCTCAAAAAATAAAGGACAACCCATTATGGGCTAACAGGTGATAAAGTGGATCGTAAATAAAGCAGGGGGCCTCAGTGAAGGTTGGGTGGCGGCTTAGGAAAAAAGGTTTTATCACCATATTAAATAGCTCTTGATGGAGATACGGGAAACAGAGAATCAATTTCTTTCATTGATTTTTCTTGGAATCCAACAGAAAGAGGCTCAGAGCTATGAAAATGGTTTGAGTTGTGATATTAACATCTCGGGCTCTGCGTGCCAGGATGCTCCAGAACAGCCTCAGCTGGAAATCTGGGCATCTGACGGTTAAAGTTTCATAGAGAGGCCGACAAGGAAAAAAATTAGGGAGTGTCGTGGAAGAACTACCTGAACTTTTTGAAGAGACTGCATTTTCAGCAGGTTTTGCAGCCGCTGAGGTTCCCCGGAGGACCCCAGCGCGCTTGTGGGTCCCCGTTTCGGATGAGACAGAGGTTACATGGGAGACTGGGGGTCAAGATATTGATGCACCTCGGGGATGCCATCCCATCGCACCCGCTACCTCCTACAGTTTCATTGAGAGCCTTGTGGCATTTGGAATTTTTCTTGAAAGGCAGCTCTTGGAACCAGCTAATTAGGTAGGAATCTACACTCTCATCAAAGAATAAATTTTTCTGCAGAATTTAACTTTAAAAAAAGTTTTTATCTCCTGTGATTGTGCAGAAAAGTTCAGTGTCCTTTAAAGCCCAAAAGCAGAAGGCAAGAAAGACTGTAAAAATTGCAAAAAAAAAGCCCTTTTAAATCCAAAAGCATGACTCCAGTTCTGGGATGATTGCAGATATCGGGGTGTCAGGAGGTGGTGGGTGTATTTTGTCAGTTAATTCAAAGGGAAAACAATGTTGTTTCTCAAAGGGTGCAAACAGAATGATTTCCCTAAGATTTTTATGTTTTCAGGGGTCCTTTTTATATTTCAAGATTATTTTTATCTTTGTATTTCTGTGCGTTTTCTTGCCAACTTCCACTTTCCCCCGTTTCCCCCCTGTAAATTAAATTTTTTTATTTTCAAGAAACAAATTTAACAGTGAGGAACCACCTTCTTCCAGTAAGTTTAAAAAAGCATTTTACAAACGAGAAAACTGTAATTCCATGGAAATTTTTCAGAGTTCTGCACCCATTGCTTTAAAAACTAATGGTATGAAAGAGTTACTGGCATTTTTATGTTTTTTTTTTTTACTATTCCTGATCAAGCTCTTCTTCCTAAAGAAGCCCTTGCCCTTCTCCTCGCTCCCCGTGGCCAGCCCAGCCCATCCCGTGGCCAGCGGGTCCCGTGGTTGGGGGGACGGTGGAACCTGGATGCCCCAGCACCCACGTCCGTGCATCCACACTGGAAGACCCAAGGATTCCTGAGCTATTTAATTCTTCATCCTCAAGACGGACAAACGGTCAGTGTGGGGCTTTTTTGCTCTTTTGGGGTGTTCTGAGGTTATTTTTTTACCAAAAAAAAAGCTGGAGCAGGAGCCCACCAAAGCCCTGCTCTGGCAAACCGTTATTCCTTGGTGGCCACTGACCTTCGTTAGAGTAAGAAGTAAGGGCTTGTGTCTGCTTGCAGGGCTCCCTGGAGACTCGCTGCCCTGCTTGGACAAAGAAAAAACATCTCAGTGCCTTGGAGAGCAGCGGTTCCCAGCGTAGAGGTGGATGAACCCTGTGCCTTTGCTCAGCACCCAAGTAAGCAATCACGCAAGAATCCTGACCCCATTTTCCAGCTCTGAAGCCCAGTTGCCGGTGGTCCAGGGCGCTCTGGGGTGATGCTCCGGCCTCGGGAAGGGCTGGAGTGGGCGCCGCTGCTTGGGGTGGGGGTGCTTGGACCGGTGGGTGGGTGT
>WKFP01013230.1:142086-155481 GCA_011057875.1 Pterocles orientalis | reverse complement strand
GGGCTTGGGGTGGTGCGGTCCCCGAGCAAGAGTGTTGGTGGGGTTGTCAGCATCTCACCCTTGTGTTCATCGCTCTCCTGGGTGCTGTGGGAGCCCCTGACCGTCGCGGCGATGCCGGCTGGCCCTGGGCTCCTGGGGACGGAGGGAGGTGTGGGGGGCACCCGGCATGCCTGGGGACCACGCTGTTGCAGGCAGCATGAACCCCCTCCCCAGCTGTGCTGACAGTGAACTCAGGCAGCCTGCAAACGCCAGCGATGCTGAGCCCCAGTTCCCGCACAGCTGCGGATGCTCGACCCTTGGTGGAGGTGGGGGGACATGGGCCAGTATGCCAGGGTGTTACCCCCCTCTCTTTCCAAGCGACAAGAGATCGCTGTCCTGCCAGCCTCCAGAGGCCAGTGTGAGGAGCCTGGTTTTTGCAGCTGGTCCTGAAGGCCGGGTACCAGCCGCCCTTGTGGCTGCGCAGGGATCGAACCCGTGCGCAGTGGGATGCCGTGGGGCGGCGTGGGGCCACAGCCCCTGGGGCTCGGAGGGGCTGGGGCAAGGCTTTGGTGACACGGATTGTAAATATTGGGGCAGAACCAGCTGCTCCAAGGGGCCAGGGGCTTCTCGGAGATGCTAAGGCGGCTGATGGAAGGGAAGTTTATTAACCCCTGCAGCACTGGAGGAGCAACCTGCTCTTCTGGCATCTGAATCTCATAGGAATCCCCAGGGGATTTAACCAGTGCCTAAGGTAGAGCTGCAAGGAAAGGTTTCCCGTATGCATACTAACTACTCCTGCCATTAGTTTGGGGTGGTAAGTGACCGATAGCCATCCTCTCACTTGTAGTGGGGGCTCTGCCTCATGCTCTGTTTGCAGACCCTCTTGATGATGGAGAAGCGAGAGAGTGGTGAATATTTATCTGCTTCCTAGAGTAGAGGCTTCTGTTATCTGCTGTCTGAGACCATCAGATTTGTTTAAAAAAACCAAAAAAATCAACACAAAGTTGTATCTTGCCCTGAAATCTTGCCCGCTCGCAGTCTGAGTGCCATCCAGCACCACTGATTTCAGAGGGGCTGGGATCAAGGCTCTTGTTGAGCATCGTACTGGTGTTTGTATGCTGCTGCTCCTTGCAGAGGCAAAGCTCCCATTTGGTGTAACTAGAATCCACTGTCCGGTACCCCGAGAATTAAGTGTTGTCTCCCTTTCCTTTGCCTTTCTCTGCTAGATGCCACATTAGGCTTAGGCTAGCAGGAAAGCGAGTGGGGTGGTCTGATCCCTTCCCTGGGGGCTGCTCTGTCCCGGTCCGGCAACCTGGCTATGCGCAGCTGGGACAGCCTCTCCACGTGTTCCTTCTGGACTGGTTCAGCGCAGAGAGGAGTGCTCCAGCCCCGCAGCCACACCGTTCCCGGAGAGCAGCCACCCCTGCCTTGCACGCAGCAGCCTCTGCACGGGGGAGATGTGGAAAGGGCTGGTGGGCAGGTGGGTGGAAACCCCAAAGGTTCCTTGCACACCCCAGCCCCTGCTCGGGCGGTGTGAGTGCTGGGGAAGTCTCTGGAAGTTCAGTCTGCAACCTGAGCGATTGGGGGCACTTCATTTCCCCTGCCATCAGCTGGCTGTGAAACGTAAGAGCTCCGTGCACCTGAAATCTGACCGAGCCCCGCGGCAGCGCCCCCTCTGCAGGGGCATGCCTGTGTGCATCCCGGCCGTGGGGCGCAGGGGGGCACGGAGGGGACCTTCCCACGGCACGTGGCCCAAGGACCTCCCTGGGTCTCCACAGAAGCCCCCTGAGTGCTGGAGGGGGTTGGGCTGCTTCTGAAGAGGCATGGCTGGGTGCTGCAAGCTTGCGCATGGGCTTTGTGTGCTGCGGGTGGTTTATCAGCAGAGCGAGAAGATGACATACCGTTGCGGTCTCTCCCCAGAGGTGGCTGTGATCTGCTGTTTCCATTCCCATCCTCCCGTAAACCTATAAAACATAAAGGTGAGGTTGTCAGGCTGTCCTCCGGAGCGAGGTGCTGGCCCTACCTGGAGCCCAAGTGCCCCAAAACCGTTCATGTAAGCTGTGGTACCAGCTGAACCCAGGTGGCACTGGGATCCCTGTCCCATCTGTGGCATTTGTTGCAGCCCCTGTTGCTTGAGTACGAGATACCAGGAGGAAGAAGGTGCAATAGCCCGTGTCTGAGCTGCTGTGATAGGGCTTGCTCGTGGGTGGGTGCTGGATCCCACGTTAGATGCAGCACCAACACAACTTCTGTGTTAGCTCTGCCTGTCCTTGGCAGCCTGGAACTAGTCTGAAAATTTATCTTTTCCCCCAAAATTTCAGAGCAGACACACTCCTTTTTCTCCTTTTGCTTCTGCAGGGAGAGTCCCCTTAGAGCTGCAGAGCACAGCCGGAGCTTTTTGGAAGATCCCCTGAAGGATAGGAGATGGGCCAGGGAGACTGTCCCATACTGTGGCTATAAATGGCTCAGGACAGTCACCCTTGGAGACAAAGCCTAGACACGCTTCAAACAAAACAGCTTTGCCCCTGTGCTCTGTTGGAGTGGGCGCTGGTCTGGGGTGAACCGGCCGAGCTCCCTCCCTGCTCCCCTTGCACAGCCGAGAGAGCCCGTGGGCATGTCTCAGGGCCACCGCAGGACAGAGCGAGATGAAAACACGGTCCTTGGAGCAGAGCCCGTGTGCGTGCGTCCTCCTCCTGCACCCCGGCTGCATGCACCAGAGCCGGATCCCCAGCAACATGCAGCACAGCACCAGCAAGGGACACACAGCACACGGCATGGCACAAGCAAGGGACACACAGCACGAGCAAGGGACACACAGCACACGGCATGGCATGAGCAAGGGACACACAGCATGCAGCACAGCACCAGCAAGGAGCAGCGAAGGCATGCTGGCTTTCTGCAAAAAAAAAATAATCCTGAAGTTTAGGGGTTTTGCAAGGAAAAGAGAGACAGAGGGGAGGAAAAGGCGCAAACCCTGCTCCAAAGCCACAGGTGCTGCACCCGCAGCCCTCCCCTCCCTTGCCCTGACGGCCAGAGGGATGTCACCTGCGCCTCGGCTGCCGTCCACCCGCCTCTCCCGCTGCCCTTTCAGCTTGCCCGCTGCCTCCTCGGGGTGCACAATGAGCAGCAGGTTGATGGTGACTGTGCTGGGGTCTGTCTTAAAGTCCATGGTACCCATCAGCACATGGCTGGGGCGCCCGTCCTCCCGCGGAGCTGCCGCTGCTGCGAGCCCTCGTGTTTATTTCCCACCCCGGGGAAGGCGAGCGCGCTCCCCCCGCACGCCACGGCCCCCTGCCAGCTGCACCCTGCGCGCTGCCAACGCCGGCCCCAATGGAGAGGTTACGAGTCACCTTTGAAAGGAAATCGCGGGAGGGATCCATTTCCTAAAGCAGAGGAAAGAGCGGTGTTTGGGCCGGGGAGGGGGGCTCTGGTTTCAGAGCGTGCCCCCGGCTTGCCCGCCCCTCTCGCTGCCCTTTTCGACTCGAAGCACTTGTCCACACTCAAATCCCCCGGCTGCACCGGGCGCTGGGGGGATTCGCTTCCTGGCGCTGGCAGAAATCCTTAAAAGGCTTTCTCTCCTGATCCTCTCCCCCTGGCAGTGACTTAAAGGATGCTGAGGGGAATAAATAATAACAACAACGGCTGCAGGAGGGGGGCAGAAGCTGCGGAGGGGGGCACGAGCAACCCTTTCCAGCTGGGAGGATCAGCCTTTGCAGGGCTGCTGGGTGTGCAGAGCGACAGCAGCAACGGGAGCTGCACGGTGCAAGTTAGATTGTCCCGAAGGAGCCAAAAAAATTCCCACTCCCTCTTCCCCCCCTCCACCCGCCAGCCCAGCTCTCCTTTGAAAAGACGAGCCGTGCAAATCCCCGGCTTTCTAGAAACTCCCCCAGCCTGCAAAATGGGGGATGAGAAGGGTTACAGCGCGGGTGAGCAGCCGGGCTCAGCTGCGGCTCGGGTCAGGGGCTGGCAGGGGGACATGTTCTAATTTTACCGCTGGCCCCTGTCCCGTCCCATCCCGGCTGCTTGGCCGCAGCTGCCGCGGGAGCGGGAGCACCTGTGGGCTCTCCACAGCCTGGGGAAGGGCCACGGGAGGCACCGGCCAGCACAGCGGGGGCTTTGGGAGCGGGGCATGGGCGAGGGGCCTTTTTCTGGGGGTGTCACGAGCGCTTTTTGGGCAGGAGTGGGAGAGCACTGCGTTCCTCTGGCTGCGGGCTGGGGAAGCTGTTGTCCTGGATCTGCGAGCAGGAGCTGGTACCACTGCCCAGTGTTGGGTTACTCATGTTCGCAGGTTTTCCCCGTGGATCTCTGTACAAATCCTGTTCCCTCCCCATCTCCTGCCCCTTTGCTGTCCCTGAGCCCCTTCCAAAGCACGGACAGCCGATACACCCCCGTGCTCGCCTGCAAATCCAGCCCCGAGCGGCTCCTCGGCAGATCCAGAAATAGCGTGGGGGCTGCGGGGAGCCTTCCTCTACCCTCCTGTGGTCCTGCGCCCGCCGGGACCCCCAGGCGGTGCTGGCAGCATCCCTGCCATGAGTGGGGCGCTGGGATGGGACATTGTGTGTAACCCCTGGTGACGCAGGCAGGGTCCCACACCAAGGGTGGATGATGCTGTTGTTGGGGTGCAGGTGGTGGGTTTGCTCTGCAGTGTGTGTGTTGGAGGGGTTGCAGGTTCGGGGGTCCCTGGTTGAGCTCTGGCTGTAATTGGAGGTGGTTAAACCCAAGGAGGAGGAGGAGGAGGGACAGGCTCAGGCTGGACGTGCTGGGCTCTGCCAGGCAGCCTTCCCGAGCCATCTGGGGCTTACCCGTCTCCAGTTCAGGTCCCTGAGATTTATGGCCGGAGTGACTTTCTATAATCACAGTTTCGCCATCTGCCCGGTGGCCTTTAGCACCCCCTCACCTGTCACCCAGCCTGGCCGCTCCTGCCTGCTCCTGCCTGTGCCACCCGAGGCTCCTGCGGGTCCCTGCTCCCTTGTAGTCCCTGGTGGGATGGATCTCCTTGCCCGTCGGCATGGCTGAGTCCAACGCTAGTGTGCCCAGGTCCTGCCGGCACCGTGTCAGGATTTATTTCCCTGCATGTCCCAGCTGCGCTTCTCCTCCAGCTCTGCTCTTCACCTCCTTCCTCTCCAGCTCCAGAAAGGGGATGGCTCAGTGACAACAATCAGGAAAACATATCTGGCTGGGGACATTGGTCAAAGAAAGTTTCAGTGGTGCGGCCCCAGCGCGGACACGAGCTGCACGGGGTGCAGACGCCTGGGTGGATGGCGCAGTGGCACTGGCTGCACCTCGGTGTGTTTCCTCCCCGGCAGCTCAGAGATGGAGCCTCCACAGCTGAGCACGTGGCAGTCGCTGCTTCGGTGGCTGCTGGCGCTTTCCTTCCTTGTGGGCTGTAAAAATCAGTAGGGTTGTATTTTGTCTCCTGGCAAGGATGAGCCGGCTGCTCCCGGCCCCAGGGGCAGCATTGCTGGGGGCTGAGGACAGGTTGGGCTGAGCACTGCTCCGCTGGCTCTCCTCCGGTGGCCTCGGCTGCCTTCAGCCCTAACGTGCTTCCAGCCCAACGAAAGCATCGGCAGCAAGATTCTGCTTTCCTAGAAATAACAACCATCAAGGAGAAAGTAGTTGGGTTTGGAGGGCTTGGAGGGCTCTTCTTCATTTTCTTTTTTTTTTTTTATTCCCCCAACAAAAGGACACCTTGTGAGCGGAAAGGGCAGGTTTCTGATGGTGGTGTTACGCTGGTGCCATGGGCACAAAGGCAAAGGCTTTGCTGGAGGTGGGTGCTGCTCCCTCCCTGCACAGCAAGCCTCCACGTCGGCGAGGTTTCGAGAGCCGTGCGATTTCTCATGCGCAGGACGCCTGTCATTGGCCTGAGACAAGGTCGCGACCAACACCATCTGTGTGCCAGGATATTTTTGAAGCTAAAAAAAAATTTACATTTTGAGGAGGGGAAGGAGAAAGCCTTTTATTGCTGTGTTGATTTTAAAATAAAGGCTGCTCTTTGAATCTGCTGCAGGATTTAGAACGTTTGCCTGAGTCCCAGGGAGATGAATTAATGGCCAGAGAACAAGAGAAACCATCAGCGTGGCGTGATTACATGTATTTACTGCGTGGCTCTCATTTCTCCAGGGCTGAGCCGGCGGAGTGAGAGACCGTACAAATGTAGAGCAGGAATTAGTTTATTTGAATCCCATTGGGCAGGAAGGAAAATTGCAGGCTGCGTGCCCTGAGGAAGCGTTTCACTCTTCTGCAGATGTTTTGCCTTCGCTGCAGCCCCTCAGGGCTCCGGCAGAAGATGCCTGGCCTCCGCCGCTCCAAAGGGTGGCTGTGGGGACCTCGGTCCTGCCGGGGCCATGGCTGAGGGTGCCCAGCTGCTTTCCCAAGGACGTTGCAGATGCCTGTGCTTGGAAAAAGCACTGGGGCTGCCCTTCTCCTGGGTGCAGAGCCACAGGCACACGCTCCTGACCTGCTCTGGCTGTCCCTGGGGGAGATGGCTCACGCCCCAGTGGCACGGGGTCCTCTGCTGCTGGGGAGGAAGCCTGGGCATGGAACTCCAGCGGAGGCAATGCCAATGTCGCCTGGAGATGAATCCCAGCCCCTTGCATTTAGAGTCATAGAATCATTAAGGTTGGAATCATTAGGGTTGGAAAAGACCTCAAGGATCATCAAGTCCAACCCCACACCACCCAACCCACTAACCCATGTCCCCAAGCACCACATCTACACGTTTCTTGACCCCCTCCAGGGATGGTGACTCCACCACTTCCCTGGGTATTTAGTTTGGAACTAACGTGCCTCAGTGACACCATTGGTAATTGGCTACTACTCATGGCTTTGAAACTTTCGCCTTTCATTTGACGCCCCGTGGTTCCTCTGTTACAACAAATACCGTCCCCATTTCTCCCTTTGTCCCCCACATCAGCAGGCGTCATCTGGGCGCTGCAGAGGCTTTGTGCAGGGGTTGTTCCTGGCTGCTGCTCCCCCTCGATGCCCGTAGGAGCTGTGTCACACCCCATTTGGGATGTGGCTGGGCTGGGCATGCCGCTCTGTGTGCTGGCAGACCCCAGGGCTCAGTCCCGCTCTCTGTGCCCTTCCTGTTGAGGTTCTGTCCCAGCACCAGCTTTGCTTTTCTCCCCTGCCACTGAGCAGCTATTTTCACAGAACAATCCACAAAGACTCCAAGCTCTGCTCCCGACTCTGATTAGCTCATTTAGAGTCCATTATCATGCACATGTGTATATATTTGGTGTTCAGTTTGTTGGTTTTTTTTTTTTTTTTTTTTTTTTTTTTTTTTTTTTTTTTTTTTTTTTCCCCAGTCATTCCTTTGCTTTTGTAGACATTGCAGCTCAGCTGCCATGCTCTGTCTCAATTGCGGGTTAACTCCGGAGCGCCAGGATGCACTCATGTTGTGCAGCGCATCACAATCGTGCTCCTATGAGCTTTAATCTGCTCTTTTGCCCTGCCTGTCCTCTCCAACAGAGCTGCGAGACACTGCGCTTATTCTACTCCCAACAGCTTCCAGACCCCGGATTGCTCAGAGGCTCTGTTCGTTTTGCTGCTTCTGCTGTGTCAGCAGCTGTGCTTTGGGATTTAAGATAGCGGCAGAACTTTCCACTGAACTATAAACGCGTGTATTCAGTTTCCTGGTATCCACATGAGCGGGAAGCAAATTGGTGGCTGGGACAGTCCTGCAAGGAGAGGTCAGGACGTGGTTAGGTTGCAGGGAGACAATGAGGTTTGGTGCAGAACCGAAGTGAACGCCATGAGCCCCAGGAAGAGGCACAGCGGGGGCGATGCTGTGAAGCTGGAGTCCACCTGCCTGTGGGCAATCACTGTCCCCAGGCGGAAGAGCCTCCAGCTGGAAGTAATGCATCCTGATGGGATCCCTGCTCCGTGGAAGCCCATCCTGGCTGGCCCCTGGCTAGCAGCACAGCATAGCACTGGTCCGTGAAAGCCTAGCATGGCTGGCCCCTGGCTAGCGGTACGGCATGGTGGTGGGCCATGGAAGCCCAGCATGGCTGGCCCCTGGCTAGTAACATGGCCCGGCATCGGTCCATCAAATCTGAGCCTGGCTGGCCCCTGGCTAGCAGTACAGCATGGCACTGGTCCGTGAAAGCGGAGCCTGGCTGGCCCCTGGCTAGTGGCACAGCATGGCACTAGTCTATGGAAGCCCAGCCTGGCTGGCCCCTGGCTAGCAGCACGGCATGGCGCTGGTCCATGAAAGCCCAGCCTGGCTGGCCCCTGGCTAGCAGCACGGCATGGCGCTGGTCCATGAAAGCCCAGCCTGGCTGGCCCCTGGCTAGCAGCACGGCATGGTGCTGGGCCATGGAAGCCCAGCCTGGCTGGCCCCTGGCTAGCAGCACGGCATGGCGCTGGTCCATGAAAGCCCAGCCTGGCTAGCCCCTGGCTAGTGGTATGGCATAGTGCTGGTCCATGAAAGCCCAGCCTGGCTGGCCCCTGGTTAATGGCATGGCATGGCACTGGTCCATGAAATCTGAGCCTGGCTGGCCCCTGACTAGCAGTACAGCATGGCACTGGTCCATGAAAGCTGAGCCTGGCTGGCCCCTGGCTAGTGGAGCAGCACGGTGTTGGTCTATGGAAGCCCAGCCTGGCTGGCCCTTGGCTAGCAGTACAGCACAGTGCTTGTCCCGTGGGGCAGCCTGGGGACACCCCTGCCCTGGTGCCTGCACGGAGCTGCTGGCAGCTCCCGTATGATGATGAGTACAGAACTGGGTGAGGAGCAGAGCTGTGACTTGGGGAATACGAGTGTCACATCTCTGCTCAGAGAGAGGACAACTGAATACTTCTGCAGGTTCCCACTACTTTCCTTTTTTTTTTTTCTGTGAAAAATGACGTTGCCGTGATGATTGCTGCTCTTTGTTCCTTGAAGAGCAAGCTTTCAGCAACTGAAGGCTCAGCAGATGTTTTTGCTCAGGTTTCTTGAAATTGAACAATCCCATCAACGCCCTGGGGCAGAGTCCTGCAGGAGCCCTTTGGGTGGCTCTGGCCCGGTGCTGGCCCTCCCCGTGCATGGTCCCAGCTGGATGCAGGGCTGCTGGAGGGAGGGGGGCTCTTGGCAGGACATCCGCCGCTGAAGGTTGCCAAGGCTGCAGAGCCATGCTGCTGTGTCTGGCCAAGGATCTGCTGACCTTCAGCGTGCTGTTGACTTATGTTTTGTTGCTGGCCTTTGCAGACGGGGAGAGCGGTTCTGGCCATTAAAGCATTAATCCTTTTATAATCTTCATATAGCTCATTCTCTGAAGGCAGCGAGGGCAGGTACAGCAGACCAGGAGGCCAGTGAGCTCTCCTGGCTTCTGCCGGTCACTAGAAGAGGTGTTGTCCTCTCCCATCCAGTTCTCGAAATGGCTCCTGCAGCTTTTCCAGGGACAGTGGGTGTTAGCAGAGGGGTTGGGGATGGTGTGTTCTGGCGTTCGTTAACCTGAGTGATGTGTTTAGCTGTGCCCGTGGGTGACATGCTGCATTGCTAACCCCTTCCCATCGCATTGCCCTTAGACCAGCTCGGTTCGTGTACGGTGCAAAACACGTCTGAGATGGGTAAGACGGTTACAGATGTTTTAAGAGGCTTGGGTGAAACAATGAGGGGGGCAGGCAGAAAACGTGCAATAGCTACTTACAGCAGCATTAAATCTGAGGGGGGTCTCTCCCCCCTGAGCAGACGGGCTTTCTCGCCGTACCCATCCTCCAAAATTCTGGCTCTTGTACTGTGCGAGTCTGGTGGAGATTCTGTAGCTGTCATTTCCAAGAGTCCTCCAGAATGCCCAGGCAGGTTTATTTTTTTCCCTGGAAGGCTATTTCTGGTTTATTCAGGAGGGAGCCTTGCCCTTTCTAATTAAATAAGCAGCATGTCACTTCCTGGGAGATGCAGAAGGTGCTTTGTGTTGTTTTTTGCATTTTATCAACATCTCCCTGCTGCAGTGACGAGCAAAGCCCTTCTTGTTGACCCAGCAGACAAATGAGTTGTCTCCTCTGCCCATCCAACCTGGTATTTTCTAATGCAATGACAAATGGAAATGGAAAGAAAGTTTGGAAAAAACACGTGCAGCTCAGTGTGAGCAGTGCTGTTTGAAGGAAAGCAGACATGGGAGTGATCAACCCTTCTGGAGAGTCACAATGACTCCAGGGGGGCTAAACCCCCAAACCTTCCCTCCCGAGACACCGTTGGAACGGGGTGGTTGTTCCCGGGGCACTCTGTCTGCAGCAGGGCAGCTCCCTGGTTGTGTGTCGCTGGAGCTGGAGCTAAAGGGTCTGTCCACCTTTGGAGGCAAGGTGGTGGCCGAGTTCTCAAGGGGGTTATTTCTTCTGAACCCGAGGCACCAGGATGCTGTGGAAGGAGTTGGATGCTCCACATGGTGGTCACGGACACCCGAGATATTGGATGAGCTGACACATCGGTGGCAGCAGAATCAAGGATGCTGATGACTTAGAGAAGCTCTTGAGGAAACTCTCTCATCCTTAACACTGCCTGTGTGTATCTGCTCCCGGTGGGACATGCCCGGTGTCAGCAGTCACAGCTGAGCAGATGGAACTGGCTGCGAGACCTCTGTTTGAAGGAGTAACCTGGTGTTCCTGGTGGTGACCCAACGGAGGACTGCTGTGTCCCTCGCAACACGCACAGCTGCCTGGCAGGAGGAAGGTGTCCATAGGGAGGCAGGACTATTTCTTCCACCCATAAACTCATTTTTTTGGCCAAGGACCAGAAGGTAGGTGCTGCCTGGAGCATCCCCTTCCCAGCATACGCCGTGGGCAGCGATGCTCTGCATGGGCAAGGGGCAGACGCATGGGTTTGCTCCATTGAGCTGGCAGAGATGACATTCTCCTTTGCTCCATCTCCTGCCAGGGTCACACCTTTGCACAGGCTGACCACTGTACTGCCGTTCCCACTCCAAATGCCACCACCACAGCCCGCAGTGCTGTCCCCTTCCCTGCCGGGGACAGCAGGGGTGCTAGCCAGAGACGCAGCCCGTTTGCTGTAGCATACTAATCCTGCCAGGTCCGGGCTGCCTGCACCCGCTATCACTCGCCCCGGCTCTGAGAGAAATCCAAAACACCAAATCATGTCTGCACTGGCCAAACTTTCATGCTTTGCTGGGTGTTTTGCTCCCAGCTTGGCAGAGGCATCTGGCCGGTTCCCCAGGTCAGAGCCTGCAGGCGTGCTGGAGTGCAGCTTCCCCAGCAGCCCACTTGTGCATTGAGAGGAAGCAGACACCCTCTCAGTTCCCATTCCTGCTCCAAAAAGCAGTAGAAGATGAACCTGCCAGCCTGCCGCTCCGGCACGGACACTGCGCCCAGCTGGAATGAGCATCCTGATGTTGCCACGGAGATGCCTGATGGGCATCTCAAACTTTTCAGAGACCTGGCAGGATGCTGGGGCATCCTCAGCAACACTGGCAGCACTGACACCCCTTCTGCTCCAGGAGACCCAAAAGTGGTCAGGAAAGACTCCTCCGCTTGGGAGGGAAGGAGCTCACCTGTGGAGCTGGGCTCTCTGTCTGGTCCGGCCGCTGCTCCCACCTCCACGCGAGCTGTTGGAAACAGGAGAGAATGTTATTAGACTCTATCCTCGAGCAGCTGACCAAAAATCACATTATGCTTTTCGTTCAGCTTCCACAGTTTCAGGAAGCCGAGTACCGAATGGCACGATGCTGCGGGTCTGGGGAGACACACGGCGCTTTGTCCAGAGTTGTTTTGATAAAGAAATGGAGAAAAGAGGAGGAAAGCACCGTCAGTGGCACAGTGTATCGGCTGAGCGTTAGAGCCAGACCCAAAGCGTTAAAACCACCCAGAAAGCCTTAGAGGGTCTCTCAGGATAACTCCTGAGCACACCCAGGTAATGAATTTTCACTTCTCTGCTTTCATTAGCATAATTCTTAGCTGGAGATTTACCATTTGTCCCCCTCAGCTCTGCAGCACGTTATTTCTGTCATTGAGGCAGTCACAAGGACAGTGCTGTTCGCTCAGCTTTCCCGTTGGAAACGTGATGGGCTGGAGCCCTGCGGCTCCTGCTGACCTGAGTGCTGGGGAGAAGAGGGGTGCCTGGACCGGTACCCAGGAACGATGCTCTGCTCTGCCTGCTCACTCCTGCTGAGCTGAGTGCTGGGGAGGAGAGGGGGGCCTGGACCGGTACCCAGGAACGATGCTCTGCTCTGCCTGCTCACTCCTGCTGAGCTGAGTGCTGGGGAGGAGAGGGGGGCCTGGATCGGTACCCAGGAACGATGCTCTGCTCTGCCTGCTCACTCCTGCTGAGCTGAGTGCTGGGGAGGAGAGGGGTGCCTGGACTGGTACCCAGGAACGATGCTCTGCTCTGCCTGCTTGCTTCTGCCCGCTCGTCAGGCTGCCCCGAGAGCTCCTGGGTTTGCCACAGTGCTGAGACAGCCACTGTGCTCAGCAAAGACCCTGATCTGGTTCTTTTGAAGATGAGCTGGAGACTGCCAGCCGCCAGCCGCCCTCCCTCCACGTGTGTCCAGCAGAGCACACGTATTGCGATTAAAGGCAGGAGATGTGCTCAGGCTCAGTGCAGCCAAACTCGGGGGGAAGGAATATCAGTCACTTCATTGTTAGCAAGAGCACTCTTCCTTTTTCTTTTTTCTTTCCAGAAATGTTTTACTATGTCATGTAAAATATTGACATGCTTCTGGAGAGGCAGAAGAGCAGCAAATTCAGAAATGTGCTACAGCACTGTTCTGGAACACAAGTGGCAAAGCTTTGCAGTACCGCAGCGTTGCCTCCACATCAAATAACTTTTTTGATCAGTCATACTATTTATGAGTTCCCAGGAAATTAGGGAACCAGGGAGGGGACACTGGTAATTTGTGTATCACTCTCCGAGACAACTTCCCTTGGAGTTTGTCCCTCCTGTTAGGTAAGATCAGTGAAAGCTATTTTATTTTTCCTGAGACCCTCAGCAAGTGGAAAGGCAGGAGAAGGAAGGCAGCATCCTCCACCACCAAGCCTTCCCAGTGTGTGATACTGCAGGTTGTGTTTTTAAACATCAGTGCCACCTCAGCTCCTGCTAGCGCTGATCCCACACCATTATGGACTTACTGAGGTTATCGGCTTTGCCTTCATCCTGGCTTCCACAGCTCCGGCAGAGCCTGCAAGGGACAACACAGCCATCAGTTCACAGCTCTCGAGTGGCTGAGCTGCCCGCCTGTGAGGGAGCAGTTCTCCATCCAATCTGCGCCTTGCTTCTTTCACATGGTTTGTCTCAGGGGGGTGACATGGTGTGATGGGTTGGCCCTTGGCTGGGGGCCAAACCACACACACCCGCTCACACAGTCCCTGCCCCCACCCAATGATAGGGGAGAGAATTAAAGAGGTAAATGGCAAAGAGGACTCGTGGGTTGAGATAAGGACAATTTAATAACTAAACTACAATAATATTAGAAATAATACTATATACAAAGA
>WKFP01013230.1:128415-141956 GCA_011057875.1 Pterocles orientalis | reverse complement strand
GCAATAACTATAAACGTTCTTCTCTTATCAATTCTCTGCTGAGCAGGAATGCAAAACATAGCTTCTTGCTAGCTGTTTATGAAGAGAAGGGAAAAGGAAAAAAAAATTAACTCTGCTCTGCTTAACCCACGACACATGGTGACATGCCCATGGCAGCATCCTCTGCCTTCTCCCTGCCCCGTGGCTTGGGGCTGCGCCAGGAGCAGGTGCCTTGGGGCTGGGGACACGTCCTGCTCTCCTGGTTTGTGTCCCTCTCTGATTTCTTGGGCTTTTCAAGCAAAAGAAAACCCAACCCCTGTGACCACCTGCACAGAGCCGAGGAAATGAGGATGGGTCCGCGTTCAACGGGGGAAAACACACAAAGCATCTTCGTCTCCCTAAAAGTTTTCCCTTAACTAAGCAGCCACAAAACAGGTGAGATAAAGGCTCCAGGGCATTGCAGGTGAGGGCTGTGCATTGCATCCTCGCTGTTTGGAGCTTGTCTGCATGTGCACGGTTTGCACCCAGCGTCGTGCAGGTGCCGGTGCCAGCACCCCGTGGTTTGCCACAGCAGCACGCCCGGTCCCCGGCGAGCCCGCTGCCCAGCTGCCCGCAGCTGCTCCCCTGCAAACAACCGCTGGCCGTTTGCCACTCCACAGCCAAATGTCAGCGGATCCCCATTGCTGGCGGCGAGCGCGGGCAGCCGGCTCTTTGCTCTTTCCATCGGCACTGGGTCAGATAACAGACCACCCCCCCCCCCCCCCCCCCCCCCCCCCCGGGTGTTATTATCGTTATTTATTTGTATCGTGGCAGTGCCTAGGAACATCTCCCCCATGGACTGGGAGCCTTTCGTGCTGTCTGCTGACACGGCGCAGGTCGTGCTGTGCATCGCCGGTGCTGCTGTGTGGAGTAAATACTGAGTTATTGCGATAATGTGTCCTCCCCGCCGTCCTCATCCCCCTACTTCCGTGCCAGCCAGGAGGCAGCCCCCAGCCATCACTGTGCATGCCCTCCTTGGTTCTGGTTCATTTGCTGGGTGCAGCGCTGGGGAGCTGGCTGCTTCGTGGGGCCGTGTTGCAGAGCAGCCCGGGAGCGATGCAAAGCTTCGGCGAGCAGCACAGCCCCACTCCCCTGCCCGGCAGGCTCACGCAAGCTGGGGAACATCTCCAGAAAGCAGAGCTGTGCAAATGGGCTGGTTTGGTTAGAGCAACAGGTCTCCAACCCAGCATCACGGGAAGGAGGCATTTCCCTGGGTTTTGCTTCGTGAGCCCAGCTGTCTCAATTAACTGGCTCCCCTTACAGTGTTTTTCAACTGTACAGAGATGAGCCAAGGACACATGAATGTAACATGAGCTGGGAAGATTCCCCGAGCGCCAGGAAGTTGGAGTGCGTTGGGGCCGCGCGGCCGCTGCTCTTTATGGCCGTGGGCAGCCTGCCGCTCGCTGCGTGGGCTCCTCAGCACCCTTGGGAGCAGAGCTGCTCGGCGCTCACGTCCTCGCGGCTGGATTAGTGCTGCCATGGCTCCAACGTGCAATTGCCTGGAGCAGCTCTTGTTTTTTTGGGGAAAAAACCCCAACCAGTTTACTGATGATGGTGCAAACCTTCTAACTTGGTGGGGGCAACCCCCCCAAGCGATGCACGCTGCCAGTCTCTGCACATGGCTTCTCTCCTGCCCCAGGCTCCCCACAGCCTCCCGAGCCCATGTCCCCAGCCCTGCGGGGATGATGGCTTGTGGCTGTGCCTGGGCTCCCTGCTGGCTCCTTACTCCTTTCGGGGGAGGCCAGCTGGGCACAGGACATGCCTTCTGCCCCTACTATCGCTGCCTCTGTCCCTGCTCCTCCTGCAGCCCTGGACATGTGCCCCGCTGCTGTTTTCTGCCCCTTGTCCCCTTGTCTTAGGGGCAAACAGTGGCAGTGGACGGTCCCTGGGACCGCTGGGTAGCCGCAGCTCCCCCGAACCCATTGCTCATGGAGCAGGAGCGTTCTCACCCTTGGCAGAGGGAAATGCCAGGGTACCATGAGCTGGAGATTTTTGGGACCATCCAGCATCAACCCTGGTGCCACCAGCAGCCACTCTGGCTCTGCCCCCGTGGGGGTGTTCTGCCCAGCCCCGCGGGCACGCAGGAGGCCCAGGTGGCACGGCGAACATCATGTGAGGCAAGGAGCCGGGGGCTGACAGCGGCCCCGCGCCAAGTTGTGATGACCATCTGCTCCGCGCCGTGCCAGCCTGACGGCTGCTATAAAGAGCATGCGTGCCGCAGAGCGCTGGGGATCTGCCGGTAACAGGAGCTGAGGGGCTTCAGAGAGGAGCTGACTCTGTCTTTTCAGCTCTGCCTTATGTATATTTATCTGTGCGTACAAATAGAGAGAGCGGGCTGGGACGGTTGGGTGTCGCTGAGCTGTGCCAGGGTGCGCGGAGCCGGCTGCCAGCGTCCCCACCAGCCCCATCCCACTGAGCCACCTGCCAGTGTCCCCGCCAGCCCCATCATGCTAAGCTGGCCACCAGCGTCCCCATCAGTCCCATCAGCCCCATCCCACTGAGCCACCTGCCAGTGTCCCCGCCAGCCCCATCGTGCTGTGCTGACCACCAGTGTCCTCATCAGTCCCACTGCACTGAACTGCCTGCCAGCATCCCCATCAGCCCCACCAGCCCCATCCTGCTGAGCCAGCTGCCAGCGTCCCCACCAGCCCCATTCCGCTGAGCCGCTTGCCGGTGTCCACATGCTGGCAGCTCCATCCAACCTTGGCACAACAGGGAGCAGGTGAGGGGCTGGCGGGGCAGCAGGTTGAGGTTGCCCAACAGGGGCAGCAGGGTTGGATGGTTTGCTGTGCCCATTTGCAGCCCAGAGAAGGGGGATGTTGGGGGACCCTGCCCGCTGGTGGCCAGGGCCAGAAGCCACAAGGAGTGTTGTGATGGTGAAAAGGATGGAGGCAAGCAGGAGCAGACCCTGCCCTCTTGCTTACGGGAGAAGCAGCCAGTGCCTTGGTCAGAAATGGGACTTTTATCTAAAATACACACCTGGGCAGCGCAGAAGAAAAGCAGGAAAGGGCTTTCACTCAGTGCCATAGAGCAGCTGTCAGACACCTGACTCTACATTTTGATTTCAGCCAACAAAGTTAATGCAGGCCAATGCAAGGCTTTCTCTGAGCTCGGTTCTGATTTTTCAGGCCAGTGTGTTATCAAAGGCAGAAAGGTGGTGAAAGGATTGAATGAGGAGTGCTGGGGCTGTGCTTCAGGACCTCGGTGTTAGGGAATTTTCTCATATTCTGTCTTTGAATTGTATTCCTCTCCTTTCCTTTTAACTTCTGAAAGGCGTAAGGTTGTTCCTAGCTCGGTGGAAAGAGATTTTCTTTGTGAGATGACTTGGACAGACTTCAGGACCTGCTTAATGCTGGTTCTGGTCAGACTGAGCTTCAAAGGGAGATTAATTTCAACTGAGCTTTAAAGTGTTTCGTGAATTGGCTTAAAAACAGGGATTATCAAAATGCGTCAAAACTGAAATAAGTATTTAAAAATAAATTGGTGCTCACAATAACTGAATTTCAGGGACAAGAAAATTAAATGTGGGAAGGAACGGGTGATGGTGTCTCCTTGCAATGTATCCTAAACCTAACGACGTCTTTTATTTCCATCCCAAAAGCGCAGCAAGAGTCAAAGAAAGAGAAACCTGAATCTAGTTGACTTAAAGGTCATGAGACTTAGTGTCAGGATATTTGAGGGCCTCATGATTTTTTTTAAATGTTAATACCGCAAGCCCTGCACTGGGAAATTCACTGCCACTAGTTATCATCTGGGGCTGGAAGACTTGTTTCTGATCTGCTTTAGAGGGGGTTTGATGACAGAGTTACCTGTAGGAAAGGTCTTTCACATGAAGCCCTTTAGAAAGTAGGAAACGGGAAATTTTTTTCCTAAGTCCCATAACATTCCTAATGTTTGCTGACCAGCCCAAAAAAGTGTTCAGTTTTTTAGGATTTTGGCAGCTAATGTCACCATTGCACCCCTAATTTTTTGTCCTTGGGGATCTCAGCACACCTCAAAGAGGTCATCTGAGCTCCTGCCTGCATCTTGGAGAGCGAGGACCGAGGGCTGGGGGTGAAGCATCTCGTGGGTCCGGGACAGCGCTGGGGTTAAAGGCGTGTTTCTCTTTAGTACTTGATTATCTGAGCCTGCCTCTTCTCTGCCTTCCCCAGCCCTGAATTTCACCCACACGTCATCCTGAAGCTGTTGGTTGAAATATTTCATATTGTGTTTATATGTAACGCTCAACAAGTGCACAGGGCAGCTCTTCAAAGGTCAAGTTTCTATAAATATATAATGCATATGTATAAAATATATTATTTTAGAATAAATTCTGAACCACTGTAAATCATGAAAGGTTTTCTTAGGGTAACCCATTTTAGTGCTAGGTCAGAGGACACGCTCTATTTTGCTTTATAAGCTTTTCTGGCCAGGTGTTGCTAGCAAGAAGTCCAAAAGGAGTTGAAATTGTTGGTGCTCGAGCCATGCCTTGGGTTTTCGGACCCCAGCACTTGCTGCAGAGGAGCACGAGCTTACAGCAAAACTCCCGCCCTGCTTATAATGTTCATTGCGCTGCTTAAAATGATAAAATGTGGGTCATCAGGAAATGTTGTAACTCATCGTGCTGGTGATATCGGAGCTGTTGTCTGTTTTAATTCTGACCCCATAAAGAAGTATTGACGGTGTTTTACGATAACAGCCCAAGATACAGTAATTCTTCAGGATCTTGGCTCATGGAAACGTAATTTTTGTTTTTCCAGTAAATTGCCCAAGTGCATTTCCAAATTAACAATCTGTCAGCATTAATTTTGCCACAGCACTGGTGCAATGCGGGGGAGCCCAAAATGCAGCCGGGCAGTGCAGCACCAGGCATGGCCAGTGGGGCTGTGGCAGGGCTGGCCATGCCCATCAGTGTGGGCTCCCAGCGCCGTGTCCCAGCACGGCCATTGGAGCTCTGGGTGGGCTGGCCATGCCCATCAGTGTGGGTTCCCGGTGCCATGTCCCGGCACGGCCATTGGAGCTCTGGGTGGGCTGGCCGTGCCCATCAGTGTGGGCTCCTGGTGCCATGTCCCAGCACGACCATTGGAGCTCTGGGTGGGCTGGCCGTGCCCATCAGTGTGGGCTCCCGGCACCGCGTCCCACCCTGGCCCTCTGCTGAGGAGCCTGGACAGGAAGCCAGTGGTGCAGCACCTCTGGGGCCAGGTGGGAGTCATTTCCCACGGCCATGTGTGTACGTACGGGTCAGCCTTCACATCCTCTGTCATTGCATTATCGCAATTTTTTGCAATTCTTTTTTTTTACCACCCTGCAAAGTTCTTTGAATTGTGAAGTGTGAAGCTTCATGTGGAGCATCGTATCCTCCCTCCTCCCTGGCCGCATCCATCTCATGGCACCAACACAGCTCCGCCACCTGGAGCACCCTGGCTCTCTGCACCGCCACGGGGACAACGCCGACGCTGTGTCACAGCTGCGCACCATGCAGCACCGCGGGGCTGGAACAGGCACTGGGGGTGGGTGTCCCTCGCCCTTCCTTGATCCCTCTCCTGTCTCTCCACTGCCCGGGAATGGCTCCAGCCTGCCATGGGCTGTGCCTCCGGCTGCTCCATTCCCCCGGAGGTGACACTTCTCCCCCCTGCCACAGCTCACAATGGCACACAGAGTCGGGGGAACAAACCCCTGGCAGCAAAGTCTCCCCTTGGAAGCTCTTCACTGGGGCTGTTTGCTTTTACAACAGGGGGGTGTTTCCTCCCCGGAGCTACAGCGCGTAGAAAAGCGAAGGAAGGGAAACGCAACTCCAGGGTCAGCAGCAGGGCTGGGATTCACCGGCCGGTGCCACCGCGGGGCTGCACGCTGCCTGATGGATTTCCCCTCCAGCAGAAATCACTGAGGGAAAAGTCATCCTGAGTAACTCAGTTACCGAGAAACGAGTATCAGTGATTAAATGGTGCCATATGTTACTTAGATGAGGTGAATTCTTGTTCTGCACTTAAACATAGCGGGGCAGGTGCTCAGCTGGTGTAAACGCTCACATCTGCCTCGGTGTGAATTAATCCCCGGGAGTCAGGGAGCTGCGGTATTTACACCCCTGGTTTACTAACCTTTGATGCATCTGTGCAGCCGGGAAGCGTCTCCGGTGATTGCCCACATGATGCTTGGTGCCTGCCAGTCCCTTACCGCCAGCAACACCTAATTAATTCCCAAGCTTTTAAGGAAATGAAGCCATACAGAAATCCGCCAGCAGTAACAAATTACACAGTACTGATGCCACCAATTAATGCTGCAGGAAATAATACTATATTTCAGACGCTGAATGCTTTTTTCCCCAAATTAATTTGTCACCGTACAATAAAACAAGGCTACTGTCCTGCCTGGAAGTTGCTAAATTAACATTCAGACATCAAGCAAAGAGCTAGAAGGGGAAAAAATATAAGGGGCAGAGGGCTTTATGTTTTCCCCTCTTGTTTTCATGATGCCTGTGAGCAAACAGCCAGATCAGCACGTCAGGCTGCCGTACCGCCTCGACTGCGGTGCCTGGCCCAGTGCTCCCAGTCTCCACCAGCACAGCTCCCAACCCAGTGCTCCCACCTCATCTCTCCAAGGAAGTGATATTGCTCCCAGCGTGCTGTACCCTGCAAAATTTTCTAAAACGCTGCTGAGGTGGCACAGGTCCCCGGGCACGAGCAGCCTGCGGGGTTTGTCATTACCTCCTTGCCCAGGCAGCGCAGAAGCTCCTGACGTTCCCCATGCAGGCGAGGAGCGAGCGAGACCTCTGGGCTCTAGGGACTCGGTGAAACAGGTCGCAGCTTCGCTTTCCTGAGAGTCACTGAGTTCTGGCACAAGGAGGAAATTAGGCGAGGCAGGTATTCCTGCCGGGGCTGAGCTTTGTACCCGCAAGCTGGAGGCACAGCGGCAGTCCCATTTACCTGCAGGAACGGAAAGCAATAGGGAAAGCGGGTTTGCTGGGTGGGGGCACGGCAGTTGTGCAGGTGTTTACCCATGTAGGCTGGGGCTGGGTTTAGAACACTCTGGGGTTATCACCGGGGCACTCCACGCAAGCACCGCACAACCCCTGCACCAGGAACACCAACAGGATGAAAAACCAGATTAACCTCAGTGCAATCAGGCACCGTGGACGGGCGGCAGCACCGGGGACAGGCGGCAGCACCAGTTCAGCGGGGCTGGCACACAGGGTGCAGCCCAGCTCTGCCTGCAAGGATCAGGTCAAAAATAGCCAGGCTATCATTGGTGGCATTTTTATTTATTTAGGTATTATTTAGAAACTTTCTGAACATATAATTAAGCAAAAGCGGTGTTTTGAGAGGTTTACCATAACTCCTGGGTATGGTAAACCAGCATGAGTGCTGGTGTCGTTCTTGCAGGGCCACCAGAAACCATCTCCAGGCCATGAGCCAGGGGAGTCTCATGCCAGGGGACAGACGAGACCTAGAACAGAAATTGGGTGTCCTGCTGATAGCAGGAGGAGAGAGCTGGCTGGGGACAGCAGCTCTTTAGCAGGGCTCCTGCGCCCACGGCTCCAGGTGCCAGGGCGCATCCCAGCAGAGCTGCTGCCGGTCCCCATGCCGAAGAGCTCGGCTGGAGAAATGTGACATTCAGCCTGTTTCTGATCCAACAAACCAGCTCTGAGGGTAAAGGCAGCACCTCTTACCATGTGTTTTAAACACCAGTGCCGGGTGGCAGCTACTTATGTCCGAAATGGCAGTGCATCCCCTGGCTCTCCCTGACTGCAATGCTCTGTCCTGACAAGACATCAAGTCAGGAAAAAAGAGATTTTCCTTAAATACTGCATGCTCTCAGCCAGAGAGAACAGCCAGGCATGTTCTCAGCGGGCCCTTGGCAGCTTGGTTGTCTGGAAGGAGCATTATACAGCGACATCGCGGTGATCCACCCGGCTACCAACGCTCCACCTGCCCGAACGGGTAATGAGAAATAAATCTGATAATGTGGAAAAGCTGGGTGTTGTGGAGAAGTCAGGTCAGCCTCCAACTGGATTAATTCCCTGCTAGTAGCTGGAAAAATTAATAAAGTGCAGATCTAGGTGATTTTCTGTAAAGCCGTAAAGTATGAACATTATCCATCGAAAACTGTTGGAATAGCAGCTAAGGCTCAGCCCCGCGAGAGGAGCTGTGTACGGGGGTTCTGGCTGTCAGCGCACCCCCAGAGCATGTCGGAAAGGGGCTGGGAGGGGTATCCTGGCTGCCAGCCCCTCTGCCAAGGCTGCCTGGACTTTTGACTGGGTCCCCGCCACCACCAGCCAGCTGCCGGGGTGGCCCTGCTCTGGTGACAGTGGCTTTCTTGCCCTCAAAGCGGAGCAGCATCGCGGGCGGGGCTGGCCATGCCTTCCTCCTGACGCACAGCCCCGTGGCTTTGCCGTGCTGTCCCGAGTATGGAGCTGTGCGTTTCAATCCCTTTGGGTACCAAAAGCACCATCATCCCAAATACCAGCTTCAGGATGCAGCTTTCAGAAAATAAAGCTGGATGAGTTAAGCTCTGACTCCGTGACTGCGATGAGCACAGTGGGGATCTATTAAATGAGGATAACTTCCCAGCTTGTACTGGATTGATTACAAATGAGTTTTGAGTTTGGGATAGGACATAAAAAAAATATGCACAGACAAAGCTATTTTTTTTGTGCCTGGCAAGAGGTAAGTGTCCGAAAGTTAAACTGGCCTTGGCTTGTGTTAAGAGGAGTTATCTGTGCTGGCCATAAATCGAACCGGGATGGCTTAATTGCTCCTTCGCAGTAAATAAAGCTATAGCTGAGATGTCTACTTTATAATATAGAGGGGATCTCCCAGGCTATGGAGGATGATAGCTAGCCAGAGAAATCCATTTGGAGGCTCTTTGGGATCGATAAGCAGTTAAGCGAGCCGCGGAAGGATGACATTGCCTGTCTTTGTGCACAGACACCCGGAGTGGTGCCAGGCTGTTAAATACACGAAGGGCAACGCTTGGGCTCAGAGCCATCAGGTGTAAAATGTGGTGATTTCTGGTGGAGTTTCCACTTGATGTCCACATACAGAGAGGTCAGGGCAGCCTGCACGCCGGAGTAAATGGCTGGGGACCCAGCAGGTTCGGTAGCAGCGCATCTGCCCTCACCCTGGGATGGTGTCTGAAGCCAAGGTGATGGGCTCAGCCGCCAGTTTTATTAATCTCAGTGCGGGCTTTGTGGCTCGGAGGGCATCCGAGGCCAGCCTGGCACTTGCAGACATGCTGCAGCTCATGCTGGTAGCCAGCCCTGGGGCTGCCTAACTCAGGCTGGAGCAAATCCAGTGTCATGTTGGAGGGAGCGATGAAGAGGCTTAGAGATGCTTTTAGCTGAAGGCTTCCAAGAGGTACCGCAACAGGGTGGAGGCTCCATCTGGGTGCCTGGGAAGGGTCTCTTCTACTCACAAATATGCTGCTGGTGGGGTGGTTTGTGCTCTGGGCGTTTTGCTGGGGGGCTGTGCTGTTTCTCCCATCCTGGGGGCAGTCTCCCATCAGCCATGGGAAACATAAACGGCAATGACTGACTCATCGCTAATAATTTACTTTGAAATGCTGTTCTGCAGAAGAAAGATCAACTGCCACTTAGCTTCCAGCTCCTGCCCTGCTGGCCTTTTAAAAGGGAAATATTGCAGCTGCCTTCTAGCCCCATTGCTCCTCACCCAGCCCACGGCTGGTTATTAATTCCCCCACGCCATGGGAGACCCAGCGGGGCTGCAACAGGAGCTGCACCAAGCTGCTGTCCCTCCAGCGCCACATCCAACCGGGATTCAGAACAGACCTGGAAAAACCAAACCATGAAGCAGACGCTGCTGGGATTCTGCTTAGCGATATGCAGGGGTTTCACCCAGCATCAATCCCCTCAGGTACACGCACCCTCCTCTCTCTGGTACCGCAGGATGCTGGAGTCCGAGGGTGAGGTCAGACTCCTGCCAGCCCCAGGAGGAGTTAGAACACCTTCCAGCAACGTTTTCCCTGCTGGTTTTGGAGGGGAGGCACCCAGTGCTGTGGTTTGCCAGCAAATGCTTGGGAAGGTTTGAGGTCAGGTTGTGGTGTGGAAAATGATATATTATGATATCCTTAGTGAAGGTGTGGGAAGATGGATGGGCTCACCATCACTTCACAGGGACAGAAGGATGTGAGGCTCACCAGAGCCGTTATTCCCAATGACCCATTTGCTCGGCCTTGTTCCATTAGCTGTCCTTCAGCCAAGCTGCTCGAGCGGCAACGGGCTCACCCTGATGCAAAGCACAGACTTGTAAAATTAGGGCTGGATGAGGCGTCCGGTGCACCAAGGCACCACCAGCCTCTGCCTTGATTATCTCCAGGAGGTAGCTGTGTCTGCTCCGGTCTCAGGAATGCTCATGATCATGATTTTTTGGGGGGCAGGTGGGATACACCCCTTCTAGGTGCTCATAGATCCGTGCTGTTCAAGCTGGAGAAACGTAGTGGTAGCATTCGAAATACAAATCAGAAGTGCACTCAGTGAGCTGGGCTGAGGTTGGGCCATTTAGCTATACCAGCAGAATTTTTTTTTTTTTTTCTGGAAGGATATTACATGTGTTTGAACAAGTAATAGTGCCACGTTTCTCCAAAAAATGGGGAAGTTGAACAGAGGAGAAAATACTGCCTGAGTCAGCACGTGCTGTAGGGAAGCTGGCTGGAAACGGGGCTGTTTGATCTGCAGACTGAAATATTGTGCAAGGATTCGTGTTTAGCCATTTCTACTTGGTTTTCCCTTGAACCTGAAACAGATAGGGGTATAAAGGAGCAGCTACGAGCCAGTGGGCTCAAACAGACTTTGTGTCCCAGGGCAGCAGACCCCCCTGCAGCGTCTCCCCTGCAGGGTTCATTAGCAGGGCTGTTCACAACCTGGCTGCGTCTGCTTCCTCGAAAGTGCAGGAGCAGGAGTCTCCTGCCTCTGACCTGGCTCAAATTAACCAACAGGTTCTAAAATTGCGGGGAAGGGAGGGGGGCATGGATGTGGACATGCTTCATTTCCTCAGGGAGGCTGGCTGCAAAACCTGTCGGCTGGAAAAATAAAGTACATGCTTCATCCTCTCCCAGCAGGGATGTTTTCCCCGCTGTGGTATCCATTAAAATGAAACTTTACCTGTTTGAAATGATGCTTGTTGCCCAGGGAAGCTGTGGATGCCCCATCCCTGGAGGGGTTCAAGGCCAGGCTGGATGAGACTTTGAGCAACCTGGGCTGGTGGGAGGTGTCCCTGCCCATGGCAGGGGGTGGTAGGTGGATGGTCCTTAAGGTCCTTTCCAACCCAAACCAGTCTGTGATTCTGTGATTCTGTGATTCTGTGCTGCCTGTACCTCTGGGGCCTTGTTTAGCTCTGCAATGGCCTCGCATCCCTTCCTCCCTCCCCGTGCCTCCGCGGTGCCCTTTGTGGGGTGCCAGCCCTGTGGCAGGGGCACGGTGCATGGTGCGTGGTGATGTTGCACGTGCACAGGTGGTGTTTCCAAAAGCATTCATGGGGACAGACACTTGGGTCCTGGGCTGTCAGTGAGGAGGGGACTGTCTGTCCCCTGGGACCATCGGGCTACCGTCCCCCAGAATATAAACCCTGTCACAGCATTGTCCTCCAGCACTCTCTTCTTTGCCCTCATTCCTCCTCTGATCTGGTCTCAGGATTATGGGCTTTTTGGCAGATAGCAAATGCAGAGATGTCCCTGGGCTTGGAGGCGTTGCACGGACACGTGGGAGCTGGGGGAGGGATGGCAGCTCTCTCCCTGCCCTTGGCCACACTGTGAAACATGCTGCAGGCACTGCAAAGCAAAGGCAGGGGTATTGCTGGAGCCTGCAGCAGCGCAGGAATCGCTCTCCAAATTCAAGATGTTCTCTGTATTTATTTTTCCGTCTGGATCCCTTTGCTGTCAGCGAACAAACCGCGGCTTTGGGCAGCCAGTGCCTGCGTTACATATTTTTGTTCATCCGTCCCTCCCTGCCAAACGCTGAAGTCAGACAACTGGCTCCGGCTGGTGCCAGCTCTGGTTGCTCACACTGGGATTAGCGCGTGAACTGGTTCGGTCCCACTGCGGAGGCTGAGCACAGCTTTCTCTCTTGCCCAGCCGGCTGCAGTGGCCTCTGTGAAAGATGTCTGTTATGCCTTTGCTTTCGACTTTCTGCAAGAGTCTGGTTTTCCTCCTGTTTTTTGCAGATCTCTTTTCACAGGGAAGAACATTAGTGGCTCTTGGTCCGCTGTGTCTCGGGCTGCCCTGATCTCAGTCCCTCTTTAGAGGGATTAAAGGGAAGTGTTGGACCCGGGGGTCTCTGGGAAACTAAGGAGCAATCTCCAAAGCACTGGGAGACCTAAAGAAAGCAAACGCTCTCTGAGATGGCAAACACGGCTCAACTTCTCACAAGTGACGCTGTTCTGGTCCGCTCTTTTGCTTCCAGCGTTCACCCTCTTCCCTGGACCCTGCAAACAAAACTAAAATGAGCTGAAAAATAAAAGAATCAAGTACCTTGAAAAAAGTTTTCATTGAATATTCCACCTTTTGTGTGGCTCGGAGTGATTACAGATGGATTAGCTGAAGGAATGGGATTGCATTTTGCTTTTTATCCGTGGGTAGAGCCCAGGCGGCTGCCATGATGGTGCGTCGCAGAAGCCCTCCAGCCGCGCCGCGTGATGCAGCCAGGCACCAGCTCTGCTCAACCTGTGCAGCACCCAGCCCAGTCCTTGTTATTGCTTCTGAAAGCCTCCCCGTCAGCGCGTGTCTCTGAGCTGAACTGGCTCCTGAGGGCCAGGGGATGCTCAGGATCTCGGTGGTGGCTCGCAGAGGGCTCAGCACCGTGTGGCTCCAGCAAAGCCCCGCCTGCTTCAGTGCATCTGCTCTGTTTTCTCCTCTCTCTGAACCCTCTTTACACTTTATTTTAGCCTGATGTGGCTCCTGGTTGAATTTCTTTTACAAAGACAAACTTCAGCGAGAGGCCCTGAAACAGGAACTGGGCAGATGATGGCAGAAGACAGTAAAACCGGTACAGAGGTCCTGGGCCACCTCATCAAACGGCAGACGCTGGCGGAGGGGAATTGATTTTAGCAGAGCTGTGCCCATTTACACAAGTTAGGGCTTCAACCTCAGTAATTCACCAAAATAAAGATATCCCAATTCTGGAAAACTTCGAGGAAACCCATCTCCTCCCATCAGGTTGGGTATCGGTATCTATATGCGTATCGATATATATGCATGAAAAGCGTGTGGGGCTCTAAGGTCCCATATTTAAGGCAAGTTTTATCGAGATTTCAGCTGTGCTGGGTAAGTACCTGCTGTGATGGGTTGGCCCTTGGCTGGGGGCCAAACCACACACACCCGCTCACACAGTCCCTGCCCCCACCCAATGATAGGGGAGAGAATTAAAGAGGTAAATGGCAAAGAGGACTCGTGGGTTGAGATAAGGACAATTTAATAATTAAACTACAATAATATTGGAAATAATACTATTTACAAAGATGCAATGTGATACACAGTGATACTAACCCTCCCCACCTGATGACCAAAGGCCCAGCCCACTCCCAGGCAATGGCCCC
>WKFP01013230.1:115286-128395 GCA_011057875.1 Pterocles orientalis | reverse complement strand
CCCAAGCGTCCCAGCCCGAGAGCTGACCAAAGCAGGAAAAAAAAAAACAGCTAACGATCCTCCGGGAGAGGGAGGATGCCAAAACTCACGGAACGGAGATAAACGAGTGTCCCGGGCCGAGAGCTAACGGCGGCCATGGGGGGAGGGGGAAGGAAAGGCCTTGGGAGAGCGAACGCAGGCTCCCCAAAGTGAGACGAATCCGGAAGTGAAAGGCAGCACTCCTGGGAGACTCTTCTCCTATATACTGGGTATGACGTGCATGGGATGGAATAATTGGTCAGTCTGCTTCTCAATCTTGACTTAAAAGCAAATCCCAAGCTAGAAGCCGGGCTCTGTCTATTGAGAGAGAGAAGCTGAATGTATCTCGTCCTTGAAAACAAATAGCAACATCCTAGCAATAACTATAAACGTTCTTCTCTGTTCTTCTCTTATCAATTCTCTCCTGAGCAGGAATCCAAAACATAGCTTCTTGATAGCTATTTATGAAGAGAAGGGAAAAGGGAAAAAAAAAATCAACTCTGCTCTGCTTAACCCACGACACCTGCGCAGCCTGCCAGGGCGAGGTGCTGTCCTTGGCGGGAGTGAATGCTATCCCTGTTCTCCGGTGCGCAGGGAAACTTGATCTGTGCTCTTCCCGTCACTCCAGAGCATGGCTGGGAGGTGGCTGGGGGGGGCGAGATGCTGGGTTTCTGTGAACCCACGCGGGGGGATTGCTGGGGCAGCAGCATGGCCGCAGTGCGGTGGGGGAATGTGCACCTGCAGTCTTGCCCGGGCACTCGCCCTTGGAAAAGCGTTGCTGGAGAGGAGGGGGCTTGCTTCGGGGTCCCAGGCTGTAACCCTGCCTTGGCTTAGTGGCGGTAGGTGTTATTGCAAGGAGCGGTGCTGGTCAGAGTCCAGCTGCAGCTCACTGGGAGATCCCAGTGTCCCAGTGCGGCACTGTGCAGTGATGCTGGTTATGCTGGTCCTGCCTGGGGTGACCGTGGATGCTGCACCCTTCATCCCTGCCCCAGCTGCCATTTCAGGGCACCCCAGGAGGGGCTCTCGCAGGACCTGGGAGCAGCCTGCAAGTCCCAGGACTATCCTCTGAAGCATTCTCAGGTGTGGCTGCCAACAAAATAAAGCCGGGTATGAGGCTTGATGTTACCACGCTTCAGACAGATCCCTTTGAACACTGAGCAGGGCGCTTGGCCACCGCTCAAGCGGGTACAGTTTGCTTCCACCGAGTATTACACCTATTTTGACCCACCTTCTTGCTGCTTTTTATGTAAAGCTTCCTCCGCTTGGAGCAGAGTGTCTGCTTAGGTCTGATTTCTTTCAGTGGGACTTCAGCATGAGCTCAAGTACGATGCTGATTTGGGGCCCAAGTCATTAGCTTTACAGCTGATTACTCAAGTGGATTTTAGGTGGGGGAACGGGACTGCTAACACCCAGCAAGAAGAGTTGAGCCAAGGCTCAGGCTTAAGTTGAAACCACCCTCAAAGCATCAGCACGGTCCTGTTGTGACCATCGGTCAGCTCCTGGTCTTGGCATTGCTCCTCGCTGCCATCATCTCCCCGCGGCGCCCGGGTGTCCTCCTGGCCCAAGGGAGCATCCGCGGCAGCGCCTGGCCGCGGCAGCAGCCTTCCTCTGCTCCATTTAACAGTTTAATGGCGTTTGTCGGCTTTGAAATTACCGTCTGAGCGGCTTCACCCACAACAGAGCGGAGAACGCTGTGGAGCTGATTGCGTGCGCTGGAGGAGCTGATTACCTTCTCAGCGTCTCAGATCATCAGGAATGCAAACAAGCCGGCACTGTAACTATACATACATTTTAAGGCAACCAGATCAGCAGCACACACATGCTCTCAGGCCCTCACCAATTACCCAAATTGGTACGTTACACTCATTTGGATATAACGTGTGATATCAAAATCAACGGCTCACAGCTAAGGTTGTCTGTTGTACTGTGGTTCTCAGCTTGTTGACTTTTTTTTTTTGAAGAAATTAGTAGATTATTTTATACATGCACTTATGAAGTTTGTAAAATTGTAGGTACCGTTCGGGCTGGCATGTGTCAGCCTCGAGGTGCTGCTCGGCCCCAAGGTAGCAGCATCGTGCTCATCCCCGTGTTCTGGCATGCATTGGTCTGGCTCACCGGTGGTGAGAGGCAGCAAAGGGGTTTTTTTATAAAAATAGTGATTGATGGATGATTTACAACCAACAGCGGGGGCTTGGATTCTGTCAAAATCTCAACATTCAGTGCAAATGGGGAAAAAACTCTATTTTCATCCCAGCACCCCCAGTTCAGTCTAGGCTGCGTGGGCCGGAGCAGCGCCTGCATTTTACACCACTGACGGGGCTTGGGCACGCTGCGAGCTGAGCGCAGGGTACGTGTACTTCTATCTGAAAAGAGGAACGTCTGCGCAGTATCACCTCTCTAGCACTTCCAAGCCGGCACATCTTACATTCTTCATCTTTGTTTCCCAGTTGCAGGTTGTCTGTGGTGAGGACTGCTGAGCAGGGCTTTGCTGGTGGCTTTGGGTCAGCCGTCAGCGTCCTCGACTCTGCAGAAGACACCACACTTGCCGAAAACCTCGGCTCTGATTGAGAAGGGGGGCAGGCAGCCGAGGACTGAGGAAGGCTGAGCGTTAGTTTGGGAGCCTTCTGATGATGCCCTTGGGCAGAAGGAGCAATGAAATGAGAGAGATGAAGGGAAAGAACTAAGTGTAACACCGAGCAGCTTCAAAGGGCTTGGTGTTTGGCTGCAAACACACACACAAACCCACACAGATGTTCTGACCTTTGGGAAAAAGACAGACACAGAAATCAGCTAATCTGAAATGAAGGGATGATTTCGCTGTTGCCAAAGAGGCTGAAAAGCTTCGCTTTGCTCAAGCTGTTATCTCTTCTCCCTCTCCCGGGTCTTGGTCTCATGTTGTACTGTCTCCATGCCCTGACGGTGGGAGCATCACACCTGTAATCTGAAGATAACCTCTGCACCTCTGGCTGTGGCTGCCCGTCCAGCCTGGGGGTTTATCATCCTACACTGGTGCAATTTCCCCATTTCTTCCTTTAGCATTTGGAATCCCTGTTCTTCACTACGCTGGCGTGATCCGAGCACGTTCAGGCGTGTGTAGACTCCCCCAAATTAAACGCTGTGTTTTGAGCCTGTGCTGTGTCTTCCTTTTGACATGTATGTGCTTGCCTGAGGGATGCAGCCACGCACCGCATCCCACCTAACTCTAGTGTGACTCTGTTTGTGGGTTTGACGGGGAGCTCGTGAGGCTCAGGGGGGCTTTGAGCTGTCCCAGTGCCAGTGTTCGCTCCCCCCTGGGAGGGCACCGCATCGGCACCCGCTCCCCAGCTCCACACTGGGCACAAAGCACTTCCCAGTGCAGCAACCTGGCTCTGCGGGCTGCTGAGATGTGAACAATCACCTCCCGAAGCAACGAGGCGGGAGGTGAAAAGAAACTTTGATGAGAGAAATGAAAGGGCTGGGAGATGTAGTGTAGTGTTGCCGGGAAATGCTTGAAGCTCCCCAAGAGAAAGTGGGAGTGATGCAGGGAGTGAGTGCAGGTTGCTGGGTTTTAAGGTGATGCTGATGGATGGGAGCATCACCACAGTCACAGCGTGATGCCGTGTGGGTTGGGAGCACAGCATGACCTACCAACCTTGCCCAGTCTCCCTTCCTGCTGCTTTCGAAGTGTCTTCCTCAGCTCCTGGGGCAGCCCAGGAGCTCCTCTGCAGCTAGCGGTCTCTGAGACCTGTCACTTGGGGAAGGAAAGATGATGGCGGGGGGATAGGGAGAGGTGTAGCCCATTGCCTGTGGGCTGCATCTGAGCTGGGCTCTCCAGCCCTGTTAGGAAGCAATGAGTCACAGCTGGGATGTGGTCACGGGATAATTAGGGATGCAGGTGCACTGCAGGAGGCTCTGTCTCACTGCTGTGGTTCTCGGTGTCGCAGGCAGCTCTGGAGATGTGATGGGGATTGTGTGAAGCACCAAAGCAACCGCAGTGGGTGAGTGTTTGAGGACATTGTCCTTGGTCTGGGAAATCTGTGTGTCTGATAACATTAGGCTGTTGTGTAATGCAGGGCTTTTGCTGCATGGATGATGCACGAAGGGAACAGCAGGAGCCTTTGCCTTGAAGGCTCTGCTGACATCCCTTGTGGTGATGGGGTCATGAGAAAACCCATTGTGCCTGCCCTCTCTGCTTGGGTACCACAGTAGTTTTCCTTGTTTCTTCTAGGCAAAGGTGGTCAGGCAGGGGCAGAGCTGGGGTGCTGGGGCTGGTTGCTTCAGAGAGAGAGAGGGTGTGAAGGGTGGGTAGGGCAGGGCTGCTGCTGGCTGGGCAGCTCCTGGCACTGCAGCAGAGGCTGTGGGTGGGTAAAGTCCTTGTTTTCCCCTCTGGCAAAGTAGGGGCTGTTTGTTCCTTCTCCTGGTGTGGTGGCTGGACCTGCACATCCATGCCTTGTCCCTTTGAGACTGAGTTATGTGACGGAGCCACCCGGGAGGCTGCGGTATGGGACTGGTTTGGATGTGGAAGGATGTGCAGCGGCTTGCTTGGAAAGAGGATCCTGCATGTCAGTGGTGTGCTGTACCCAGTGTCCCAAAGCTCGTGCCAACTGTCAGTGAGCTTTTGGGGTGTCATAGCTCTCCTTTGATGGAGAGAGGAGGGAGCAGCTGACTGTCCTCTGTCAGATGTCCTCTGTTTCTCCTCTTTGATCTCCCCAGTCCCAGACTCGTTACCTTTCATCTGCTTCCACTCATTTTTAGAAGCGATCTCATATCGGTGCATGATGGACCTGTCCTCTTATTTGTGTTTCTGCTGTGAGCCCGGAGCTTTGAGAACACACCTAGAAATGTCATCTAAAAATAATGAGATGAATGATCCTCACCCAAAAGTAAGACTTTTGCTTTCCTCGAGAGCTGGATGAAATCCAGCAATGAAAACCCTTTCCCAGCGGGCAGGAATGCTTGTTTCTAGCTAGCAGAGAGTGGGCTGTAGCCCAGCCGGGAGCCCTTGTGCCCTGCCACAGCCCCGTCTTGGGGAGGGTTCTCTTTTTTTTGGGTCATCTTTAGCTGTGGCTCTGAGGGATGCTGGCTGGTGGCTTTCCAGCCGATGCCCAGGGAGGAGACGTCAGCCTTGTCCTGGCAGAGCCGCTGCCTTTCCCTGTGCAGCTGGGGAAAGCAGGAGGATTTCTCCCCCTTTCCTCCTTTGATATTTTACCTTTCTGGAGCAGACGAGGGAGGTGTTTCCCTTTCCTGCTCAGCACAGTGGGCTTTGCTGGGGGTTTTAACGGGTCTGGATGCAGACCCTGCCCTGCTTCCCCTCCCTACCTGGTAACCCTCCAGTTCGTTTGCCCGTGCTCTTGTTGGTGTCTTTCATTTACTGGCAATCTTTGTATTTACCAGGAACACGGAGATTTATGCAGGACAATGTCAGATTCGATGTAATAAATTTACCAAGAGGTTTTTTACATTACCAGCTACTCCTAACCTCTGTAAATTCAGTAATGATTTAGCTGTAAAGGATTTGCTGTAGTGTCCTTCAGATACGAAACGAGAAAATGACATTGGAGGCTGGCAAAGTGAAATGTGGTTCATTCCTGTTCCCAGAAATGGGGCTTGCTTGTGGACACACTGGCATGAGACCCATAGCTTTTAATAATTTCCTATTAATGAGGAAGGTCCTGCACCCCTGGGTGCCTGCAGGGAAGGAGAGCAATGAAGGGGGATGTGGGCCTGACCCTTGCAAATATTTGGGGTCACCTGTGGTACAGAGGGAGCACCTTGTGCCCAGACCACTGGGTCCCTCCTGACATTGCCTTGCTTTCCTGGTCCTGGGTTTTCTTTCTTTCCAATGGCAGCTGCTAGTGCTGAGCCCCAGTGCTGCCAGTTGCTGACCCCCAGAGGTTGGTGGGAGAAAACCTCTGTCCCTGCATGGCCAGAGGGGGCTCAGGGTGCTGGCCCCAGCCTGGGGTACATCACGGGCAGCAGCAAAACAGGGTGTCTGGCCTCAGCCTGATGCTGCTGGTGGATAACGGGTGAGAGGAGGCAGCTGGCCCGGCTGCAGCCCCGAGCATCTCTCCTGGCTCCAGCGCTCACCCAGGGATCTCGCCCAGCTCGTACCAGCAAGGAGCCCCTTCTCCAGTCCGAGGGGGTCTCTGCTCAGGCCCACCCACGGCTGGATCTGGCAGCTGCTACTCAGGCTTGGGGATCTTGGGGTTTGATGAGAGCAGGGACGGGCCTCGCCGGTGACCCGTGCTCAGGTGCAGAGCTTGAGAACTGCTGAGGATGCTGCAGGACGGGGCTTCTGAGCCGCCTCTTCCCAGGGCTTGTGCCCTTGAGCCAGGGCTGTGCAGCCTGGAAAGGGCTACGGGATGGACCTGGTGACAGGTATGGGAGAAACGCCTGCAGAGAGGCAGCATCTGTGCTCAGGCTTCATGAGGACAATTTCCTCTGTAATTGCAAAAACTGCCTCACTGCTCTGTTGCCCCTTCCTGGTGAAGACCGTCACCTTCCCAGGCTGGCCTGCGGTCGTCCCAAGTGCAAAGCTGGCAGAAAGGCGGGGGGCACAGGATTCTGCTTGGGTGGAGATTATCTTTTTGCCTCCAGTGAAATAATCTGGTTGCAAGTGATGGTCTTACACAAGCTGTTACAGCAAATGCTCGTTGATGTTCAGAAATGCCCCTGAATAAGTTTTAAGTTTTGGCTGAAAGATCAGAGCTGGTTTAGCTTTCTTTTTATCCAAAACCAGATTTTTCTGTTGGTTTTCTGTAACCAAACCTTGGTATTTGTAAACGGAAACAATTCAGTTTCCTTGTTGGCTCTTCTTTTTTTTTTTTTTTTTAATGGAAATATGGGTACCAGTTAAAAGATTTCTTTGCAGACTTTGATCTCAAGTCTTTGCAGGTTTTGATCAAAAAGCTGTGATTTTGGTCAAAAAAAGCTGTTTTCTGTGTTTCCCCTTCCCCCACCTGTATCTCCCTCTCTGCTCTCCTCCCTCTTCCACTTAGACGAAAGAAAATTTCCACAGGCTCAATCAGCATCGAAGAGTCACTTATTTAAAGGGAGGAAGAACATAATGACGTTTGACTGCCTGTTTTGGATTCTGTGAAGGAATTTCATCCCCTCCTGGTTGCCGAGTCTCTGGCATCCCTCCCAGATCTGAACTCTCTGGAGGACGGAGGCAGAATTATCTCCAAGCTTTGCAGCTGCCAGATGTTAACCGATGAAATGGCAGCCTTGCTGCATCCCTCTTTACTCTGGGTAAACCTCTGCCTGCCTGCCCTGTTTGAAATTCAAAACTTCTTCAAATCCCCTCTTGCAGGGTTCCTGATGTCTCCTGTCAATCAAACCTGATGAAGGCTTGCTTCGTTCCTCTGCCAGCTGCTTGACTTAAGAATTGCACTCGAGTGTGGCTCCGTAAAGTGTGAGCTGTGGAGGGATGGGAGCTGAGAACTGTGTGGTTATCGCATCCCTTGAGAGGACAGTTATGAGATTAAATCTTCCTTCCCTCCTTGCCGCTGGCATGAAGCAGAGTGAGGGATGCAAAGGTCACTAGCAGGGTGATGATGGTGTACAGCCTGGCTGCCCAGTTAGGAGGTTGTGCGTGACAGGAGCCAGGACACGGCATCTCAAGGTCTTGGCAGCTGTTTCCCCAGGAGGGTCTCCGGGAAGAGCAGCCTGAATATTCTCAGCCAACCCCGTGGTGCACTTCATCCCTGTTCGAAGGGACCCATGGGCGCCGCTGGGGCAGTTTGAACGTGTCCCTGGGATATACAAAGAGGCAGCTTTGTAAAGACCTTGTTGAGACACAGGCTTCTCTTGCAAGCAGTCGAAGAAGGCAGAACTCGTTGAGTGAGGTTTAGTGTCTGCGCAGTTAGGTTAGGGGCGTGCAGTGGGTCCTTCTGGCCTCCCCAGGATCCGTCTGGGAGATCGATGGTAAGTACAGCAGGCAGGCTACAGTGCCTACGGTGGTATTCACTCGCTGGCGTGTGTGCCCAGCGTGTGAGTTTGTAGGTTTGAATATTCCTGGTCTTGTTCCCTTTACTTGGGGAAAGACTCGTGTTGCTTTGCCATGGTGAAACATGCGTGCTCCGTGCGAGGGTGCAGGACATGTGCTCTTGCCCTTGAGTGCAATCATCTGTGTAATTACCCTGTGAGTGATAGGAAAGGGAAAAAAATTGTATTACCCTTATGATAGTGTTCATGGGACCATTGATCAAGGTGACAATTGGAAATTCATCACGATGTAGTAGGAAGAAATGGGAACTCGATCCAAACCAGCCACCCCAGCCAGCTTTTTGCACTCCAAAGGGCTGATTTTTGTAGAAAAACATCTGAAAGAGACCCTGAAGCAACAGACACAGGGGTGGGCTGGACCACTCTCCCGCCTCCCTGATTCTTTGGGTAGACTCACACCTTAAAAATTTCTCATCTCTTGCTTGCTTCCAGAAGTAGGAACCCAGCTCGGACTGCTACAAGCCAAATGCTGTGACAAAATGAAAATCTTGTGGCAGGTTCCCCTCCCCACTTTTTTTTTTGTTTGTTTTTCAAAACTCCCAAAGATATATTGCATTTTGCTTCGAGATAATGAAATTTCCTTGGAGGAGAGACATATTTTTCTGTAGCTTTTGCATTCGGAACATGAGAAGAGTTTTTATTTTAAATCTCCATTGAAAGTGTTTGTCTGTCTTTATTTTGCTTTCTTCACCGTTAATGTTCTGACTTCACAGAGCCAGCAGAGACCCGAGACGGAGTGTTCCTGTCACTTATTATAGCTTGTCTTGGCATAAAATCTAATCTTCAGATTTTTCGTCCTAAAGAAATGAAAGTTGAAGCCAGATTAGAAACAGATAAAAAGAAGTCATCCATTCTCAGACAAAGGAGTTTTTGTTTTTCTCTTTTGCCGTTTGCCTTTTTTTTTTAATCCTCTGCCTTCAAAGGGAACAAAGACATCCTTCCACCTGGAGAGACTGGAAGAAAGGAAAAACACGGAGCAAGCAGCATACCTGATCCATGCTTGTGTTGTCCTGCAGCTGGCGTGTCTGCTGGGGCTTGCAACCATCCTGAAAAACCCAATTAAAGGGAAAACCTGGGAAGCAGAAATTACAGCATCTATGAAATCAAAGTGATTTTTTTTTTTTTCCTGAGAGATCACTGATCTTTACCTTATCCAGCAGAGGAAGGTTATCCAGCTGTCCATCGCCAGCGGAGCAGGCACCTTCCCTGCCTCTGTAGCTGGTGGCAGCGCGGAGTGGCGAAAGCTGCGGCTCCACCGCGTTACGCAATGCCTGGTGTCGCACCAGCGCCTGTCTTAATACTGCTCTCGTCTTTTGCTCAGTCATGTGTAGTGATTAATATGTTCTCAGGCACTGAGAGGCTTGAGGCACTTGACTGTCTCCTATTTCTGTACTTAATAAACAGAATCTTTCACAAGAAGAACTTGCAATTTATCTTTTGCTGCTCTGCGGGGAGTTACTCCGAGTCCCAGCTCTGCTGCACCTCTCCTTTGCCCAGGGAATTAATAGACTCTTCCATACCCTAGCTCCCTCTGTTCTCACTCCGGTTGCCAAATTAACCTTCATCTCACCTACTTTTTCTTCACGTCTCACTTCAATTTCGTCCTCAAATTGTTCACATGACAAAGGAGTCGTCCTTCCTACAGCTTCTACTTCTGCTCTGATAAGACACCTGAATTTTCTGTGAACGCCTGAAGAGAACTCCTCTCCCTCCCTCCCTTTAGTTACCCCATTCTAAGTCCAGAAGTCTCCCTGAGGTTATTTCTCTAGGGAGTACATGTAAGCGGCTTGGACTGCCCTGTGCCCAGTGACTGGGTTATGCCCTGAACACGCGGAGTGTTTACTGGTGCTAATTGGTGTTACTCCATCGTATTACATTTACCCGGACTTGCTGGAGGGGGTGTGACTGCACAGTCGGTGCTGCAGGGGTTGGGTGCTTCTCACCCGCATCGCTTGTGCTTACCTTGCACGTTGCAGCACACTAGACAAGCCTGAAATGCTGGAAAATGGAAAGAATCTGTTTTTCTTATCAGGGAGAGGATTTATCAGCTCCTCAGGCTTTGACTTCTGGGAGGACGCTGTAGGTGCATGCTTTTTCTCTGCAATTAACGCATGGGCAAGCTGCTCGGAGCAGCCTGTGCTGCCTTGGCAGGGTTAGAGATGAGAGCACGCTGCTGAGGAAATCTGTGCGGAAATCTTCCTGCCCTCCCTGCTGGCCTGGCCTTGGCTTAGAAAATAAACTGGGAGCGTCACAGCTGCTTTAGTGCCTGTGCTTATCCTGGCTAGGGGAGGCTCCCGTGGCCCCTGCCAGCTCCTCTGCTCCGTGGGGCTGGTGCAGGGGAAGGCTTGTTTGACCTTTTGCTGCTCTGAGCCTCTCCTGTGTTAGTGAGCAGCTTCCTGGGCACCTCCTGCCACCAAGGGCACCTTCCTGGCAAGCCCCCTGGTCTGAGTCGGGCGGTAGCTCTGGTGCAGGGCAGGAGCCTCGGTCACCCTCTGATGGTGACGCACCTAGTGTCGTAGGAGGTGTCGGGCTCCCAGGGGCTGAGCTTGCTGCTTCACAGCTCAAAGGATTTGGGGTGACTTCCTTCAGAGCCCCCCTTGCAGCATGGTACCCCCCACCGCAGGGACAGGGATACCTGGCTGGGATTCATCTTCAGATGGTCCCTTCACAGCCAGTGCAGTGTAGCAGGGGAGGATGGGGACAATTGCAGGCTGTGACACTTCTGGTTCTGAAAGCAGTTTCAAGGGGGTTTTTTTGAGGATGAGATCTGTGCTGCAGTGTATGATAACTCTTGATGTATCCTTTTGCTGGGATCCCAGATCTTCATCCTCCGGAAGGGGTTTGGCATTGCCTGAAGCATCATCAGAGAACAAAGGCAAAGCTGTTAATTAAGACAGAGCTAATTCTGGCAGCTGACTGCCTCCATCTCAGTGCGCTGCCGGCTGCACGACTCGGGAACAGAGGGACCGGCCGTGCTCACCAGGCGTGGGGCTGCCAAAAGCCTTCCTGGAGGCTGTCTGTGCTCTTGGCAGGGCTTTGCCCCGTGTCCCTCCTGCATGGGTACGTGGTGGGCAGGACTGGAGGTTACGCACAGCCCAGAGGGGTGGTTTTATCTTCTGCAGCATGGTGCTGCTGCTGCCTGGAGTTTGGGGCCTTTTGCTCTTCTGGGGATGGTGGCAACTCTGGGATGTGGGGTCCTGGGGAGAAGCAAGTGAGACAGGACCTTGGTGGTGGCCTTCTGGTCCTAGGGTGGGGACCAGGTGATGGATGGGGTGCTTCAATGGCCTTGGAGCTTCTTCCAAAGGGACGCTGGTGGGCACAGCTCTGTGCTGGCCAGTGACCACAATCCCATGGAGTGAGCAAGGGTGGGTGGCCCCATGGCATGCTGCTGCTGCCCTCCTGCACCCACCCTCTGGATGGCAGCGGGGCAAAGAGGCTTTTTCTGAGCTGCTTCCTCCAGGAGAAGGGAAGTGTTTGGTGTTTGGAGACTTGGAGCGAGGCTGACAGAAAAGAAAGCTTTTTGAACAAACACAGCTGGCTTTTACCCAGCGCAGCCAACCCTTTGGCTAGCTGAAAAGAAATCAGAAGAATATTGATGTATTATTTTTTTTTCCCGTAAAGAAATTGTCAGGCTTTTTTTGGTCAAACATTAGTTTCTGAATGCAAGTTTTTCAGTTGATAACAATGATTTGCAGAAAAAAAAAATCCAACCGACTGAGGCAGTTCTGGATAACTCACAGGCTCAACTCAAAGGCTCAGCTCTTCTCCTCTTGTATTTTCAAACGATTAACATTTTTTTGCTTTGCACATCATGAATATTCTATACTTGAGCTGTTACTGAGTTGTGCTAGATCAGATAAATAACATGGTGTTGCTTTTGTGGCAGACTGGATAAAGATGCAAATAACACTGACATTTACTTCACAGTTTTCTTTCTGTGATCCTCTGAGTGAGTAAACTGGATTGCTGAGATATTCATGGGAAGGAAATGAAGAAGGTTGTCAAGATGAAAGCGAATTTCCTTAAAACTTCGCCAGAACGTTCTTGGCAATTTTTTCTCTTATTTGCTCAGCTGAATAGGAGCTGCTTGAAATATATTTTGCACAACCGCAAAAGAAAACTCTTGTTCCTGTGGCACTCCTAAATATTTTTTTGCTCTTGTTTTCACTGGAAAGCCGATGATTTACCAGTGCTCGGTACCTCTGCGGGGCTGCTGGTCCCACCGGGGCAGCAGACAGGAGCCCTGGCTGCAGGCAGGTGCCCGTGACCTGACCGAGCGCTTTCTGCCTTCCCTGCCCTCGCTTCCTCCCCTCTCCTGCGTGCTGGGGATGCCTGAACAATGCAGGAGGGAGGGATGGCGCCAGCTTTGTGCCAGGAGCAGCAGCTGCCTAGCTGGGGAGAGGAGTGCTGGGGGATGCTGATGCCTGGGAAGGGTGATGGGAGCTGGCGTGGTGCCGTGCATGGGGCGAGGGGGACAGGCTGGGCCTCCTGGGGGGCTCCTGTCAGCCGCCCTGGGTATAAATCGCTGCAGAGGTGTGACACCCTGTGCTGCCAAAGGCTTGTGGGCATGAGGACGGGGCCTGGGGGCAGGGGCCTGGTGCTGGCGGTGACAGGGGCTGGCAGAGGGATGCTGCGGGCTGGGGACTCTGGTGTCTCTAGAGCAGGCGAGGGTGTCCTGCTGCTCCCCAGCTCCCTGGGTGCCCGTCTCACCATGGGCCCTGGAGCGATGGCGTTGGGGGAGAGTTGGCGAGAGGCTGAGGAGACCCCTCCTCTGACTTGTGTGGCCACTGCCACCTCCCAGAGGTGGGAGCGGACATGTTTTGGGCGGCCAGGGGGGCCCGTCTCGCTGTGGGGCTGCCCGTTTGCTCCAGATTCCTTTTGGGGGTAAAAAAGGGGCTTGCGGCGGCCTGAGCCGGCCGCGCTCCCCCTGCCCCTCCCCGGGTGGCTGCGGTGCGGGCGCGGGGTGCGCCCCGTCGGGGATCCCGCCGAGGGGGAAGCTGGAGGGGGGTAGTGGCAGCGGCGTACCACCAGGGGGCGCCGTCCCCCTTCGGACGGCAGAGAGCAAGCGGGCGGGGGCGGGGCGGAGGCGGGGCGCGCGGCGGGGA